>WEKY01062145.1:257157-281320 GCA_013390045.1 Picathartes gymnocephalus
GGGGGGGGGGGTAAATTAGGCTTAGCTTCACCTAGACAGTTAGGGAATCCAAGTCAGCATTTGTATTTATTTGCATATTCTACCTGGTTAGGAATGGGTTCTCATGGGGCCAGATGCAAAATGCCTGCTACAGTGCCAGATTAAGTTAGAGGGGTTTTTTTTAATAGTTTCCAAAAAGGGGAAAAAAAACCAACATAAAACCCCCCAACTTTAGGGAAACTTGAATTCTTCTTTCATTTAGTTTTTGAGCTTCGTTATTTTTTTCACCTTCTCTTTGCTGAGATTTATTTTAACAATATCCAGTTATTAAATGCACCAGACAGCATGAGAGGAGAGATAAGTTTGCAAGACATGACAGCGAAGCAAATTAAAATAGCGGAACCTGCCAATGCATGGCTAATGCCGGTGTAATGCCAATCCCCTGTCCTGTTGTGATGGTACACTACTGAAAAGCTAGATACATGCACATCCCAATGAAATTTATCACAACAAATTTGTTTTAATACATTGCAACCTTTAACTTGTCTTTACTGCACTTTCTCCTAAAAAAAACCCAATATTCCAACTTCCTTAAAAGAGGATATTGCTAATATTGGATAGGTTGCTCAGACAAGTTCTGGATGTCCCATCCCTGAAGTGTGCAAGGCCAGGCTGGATGGCGCTCTGAGAACCCTAGTCTAGTGGAAGGTGTCCCTGCCACGGCAGAGGGTTTGGAACTAAGTGGTCTTTCAATGTCCCTCCCAACCCAAGCCATTCTATGATTCTATCATATATTGAACTAGCACAATCAATCAAACAAATTGCTGTTTTTTCAGGAAAGTATAAAAAATTGTGAAGCGTCACGCTGCTTATCCCCCTCACACAGCAAGTTATCACTTAATTAACAGACGCCTACAAGAGTTTTATCTGCCCAGTCACTGGGGCAGAGCGGCAGCCGAGAGGCATCTTGGAAGCTGTGAGATCCGTGCCCTTTTGAACCAACAACGATGCACTACCCTGAAGCTCCTACCATGGCAGGAGATATCTCTGTTTAGGCAACACAACTCCAGCCTTCATGCCTATTTAAGCATTTCAGTGCTCACTGAGCATTGTACCAGTTGGCTTTGGGCCTCAGTCATTTGTGTGCCCTCCAAAAAGAGCCCATGAACGCTGCCAGGACAATGGATACCAGTCAGAAGTTTCTAAAGGGAGTCGAGATGGAAGGGGAATACAGACTGCATCGAGACACTGTCAGCATCCAGACACTCTCAGAATGACAGACAGCTGATCAGATAATTTAACCCAAAGGAAAATAAAATCCTCATGAATTTTCATAATGCATAAAGTCATTACAAAGAGCAAGGATGGGATAACGTGCTCTCTGCCAGTGTGGGAGTACTGTTTGGGTCCCTACATTTGGCACCATCTACTGCACCCATCACTTGTCTTCCAGGAAGAGATTAAAAACTGAAGCTCTGAGAACAGGCTTTCAGTAGATTAGCTCACCAATTCTCTTCTGCTTGCAGATCACATCAATTAAGCACAGAGCAAAGACAAATGTACTGACCTGGTATGAGGACAGTCCAAGTTCAAGCCCCTGCACCACTTGATTCAAAGTAAGCAGGCTGAGAAAACGGGCTTGAGTCAAATATCGCATCTGAATTGCAGTATCCTGACTTCTGGTTTTATGGAAAGGATGGAAAGCAGAACACATTTGGATGGTTAAAGCTTGACTTCAATCTCTACAAGTTACTGAAAGCTCAACTGCATTTCTCCCAACAGCTTGACACTCCCCAGCACAGTTAGCACAGGTAAGTGCACCTGGGACTAACCCTGGTACTCCCAAGTTGCCAACACTGACAATGCCCATATGTCTATATATCTTTTGTAGTTTCCTTTGCCTTTCATGTCCCTGAGTGAATAATCACAAGCACTTTTTCATTGCTGGATCAAACACTGCTCCAGTTCTTTGCCAACAAACTAGGAAATTCATTCACTCTTTCATGTATCCAGGGAAAAATGCAGGAAAGTTCTGGAGAGCTTAGTGGTACTTCATGAAAAGTGGGAGGGTTACCAGCTTCAGTGAAAGCAGAACACGGGCACCAAGCCATCACCAGCACAGCCAGCTTGAAAACATCACTGCATGCAAGGAGGGGTTTTCTCTGTGGGCACAGGAGGAGTGAGACACAGGATTGCAAGCAAGCAGGAGGCAGAACATATTCTGAAGTCAGGGATGTTACCAGTGGGCTGGGCCAACCTGCTGCTTCCCAGCAGTGGTCACGCAGAAGCTGCTTATGCTCGATCAGCACAAGCAGTACTGCTGTGCGCCTCATCTCAGGAACAGAACTCGAACCCAGAAAATCTGATCCCAGTCCTCATCTTTACAGCAGCAATAGCTTAATCACAGCAGCCATCTCTCTCACAGAAGGATAAAAAATTGGCACCAGTGATGCAACACTGACCACTAGAAAGCCACTAGAAATGCCAACATCATCAGCTTAAATGTTCTCTGTTCATGGGCAGTTTCTCAAAAAAAAAAAACAAACCAAAAAAACAACAACAAAACCACCACCAAAAAAAACCTATCAGGAATCAGGTTTAAAGAATAAAAGCAGCAAGAAACAGAAGTGGTTTGAGTGGTTCGTTTGGTTGTTTTTTTCCCCAAAAATATCCTTAGTTGATGTCAGGCAAATCTTACTGGTGCCCTGCCTCAATGAGAAGCTTTCTCACCTCCAGTGCTATCTATCCCCTCAGGTGGTGCTTAAAAGTGTGGAATTAAGGTCACAGTGGCAATGTATAATATGCTGGTAACAGACCAGGTACTGTAACAGAGAATGCATAAGGCAAAATGAAGAAAGGCTCTTTTGCATTACCTCATCTCAGGTTTAATACTGTAAGAATTTATTCTTAAGGCAGCTATGGGTAAACAGGATTCACCTGAATAGCCTGTGTGTGGTATATCTTTACTTGGAGGCTTTGACCATCCTGGCTCATTGCTCCATCCTCCTATGGTGGTAAAAAGAGTAAAAAAAGCAGCTATTAATAAGCAGACAGAATAGTCAGGGTGCAGAGGAGGAGAGGTACACCTCTAGAGACACAAGTTCACACTCCCCCAAAAGCCACCTCCTGTCAACCCACCCAAAGTAACCACTCTGTTCTCTGCATTTCAGATTCAGAAACTGGTCTTTTAACTACACCTCACCAACGGACTAGAGAAGTTCAGATGGTTCTGGAACCTTTTGCTGCCTCATACCGACAGAAGCCAGCCCTCACCTATTCAAAGACAATACACTACACATTTTCATTCACTTGTGGCATGGGGAGTTGCCAGGCACACCCTGAAAAAATTCAGAGTCCCTATCTCTCAGTCTCCTCTGCTGGCTTCAGCTTCTCGTAGAGAAAGGAAATGGTTAACTCTTGCATTTGTTCTTATCAAGTGTTTTGGACTAAACTTTGCTACGGCATGCAATAGCTGCCCTCTCCTCATCCCATTAAGGCTGTACTGATGTGTGACACCATGATGAAACAGGTCTTGCTTTATTTTCATTCAATGTTATGCCAAGTTCAAATTCAGGAAGGTCACAACAGTTTCTCCAGCACAATCAGAAATGAAGAATAACTTAAAACCAGACTACAAACCCAAAATGTTATTTCAGTTTTCCTCTCTTAAGTCTAGCACTGTAGAGTAAAAATGTCTGGATCATTTCCACAACGAAAACACGTAAATTAATTACCCTCTTATGTTGATTGATGCAAGTTATTTTCGTTGAGAACAATGCAAGTCACCCACAGTTTACAAAACAATATGTCAATAAAATGAGCTAGACCTGCTGAAGAAAGTATTTGTCGTAGCCTAAAGCTATTTTTGCACATGCATAACCTTGAATTACAGTTTTTAGAAAAAAAAAATACCACTTCCACATTCTGATCAACAACTAGTAAGTTGAAACTTGTTTTTCCTCACATATTAATGAAGCTATTAATGTACCAGACAAAAATACATGTAAGAAGGTTACACAGAGCACATTACCACCCTTCATGATCCCAGCAAATGACAAGTGACAAAATCGAAAAATTTACAGAAAAAGCTTTTTTTATCAAGGAAAAAATGCTTTAAGGCATCAAGCGTTACTCTCTCAGCAAGTTTTCTCTTCCTCCAACCCCCCCAGCTTGTCTGCATGAAGAAAACAAACCTGTGTAAACAAAATGTCACTACAGATGAAGCCTCACTTTCCATTAGACCCCTAAAACACTTCATAGGACCCTCTGTAAGGGCCAGAGCTGCTTGCTGCTACAGCCTGACCTGTGACACCAACACCCACCCACCCTGGTCAAGAAGCAGGACACGATGCCACACCCATGCTGGGGAGGGCATAAGGGACCCAGCAGAGCTGTCGGCAGAAAACAGGTTCAGGGTTGGAGATGATGAGACAGTGATGGTTAAAGACACTTCACACAGTCTGAGGTGTGACTACAGCTATCCGTAAGATGCCAATGTCTAGGACCTGCATGTACATCACCTCCCCAGCATGCCCAGCTCAGAGCATGCATCTCGAAGCCCTTACGAAGTGATCCCATAAAAATTAAGGGCCTTGCTGGTTTGCTCTTTTTAAAATTTAGGCAAACTGAAATGAGTCATAAGTACCAGAAATCTTCAAATATGCAAATATATGCTGCAAGGAATCAAAACATTTACCCGACACCTGCTTGCTGGAGGATTTAACTCAGTCAACAAAATTTGCGGGTAACTCTCTGCTGAGTACCCAGCTTCTTGTCACCATCTCAGCTTCTGGGGATGAAGAATCTGGGATTCCTGTCAGAAAACTGTCTCCCACTCCTATCTATTTCTTGTGTTAACTTTCAAGAGCAAGATGGGAGAAAACTGTGAAGTTTCACATTCCTCTGCAATCCAAGTTTTTGGAGAAAGCTCACTTCGTCACCTCCTCCCTCCTCTCAAAGCTCGTCCTGAGCCAGAGGTATAAGAAATCTGATTTTATTCACCTCCCCCCCCAAATTTGCAGCATCCTACATTACCACTTCTCTTGAGGATAGCTCTGGTATCATTCAGTGCTGCTTGCTGCTCCCCAGAATGACACCAGCTATGAAGAGCAGCTCAGGGACAATCCCCACCAGCCGCAAAGCTCCCAGTATCAGCTGCAGAACAGACCGTGGGTCCTGCTAACTTCACTCTCCAGCTGCTAGGAGAAGTATTTCAGCTGCTGATCTGCATTACATGAAGTTGTTGCCCTAGAAACATAAGTGATATTACAAATTCAAGGGGAAAAAAAAAAATTGTTTTTGCAAAAACTTTGTACTTCTTGCTATACCTTTTCCCCATCCTCCTATTTCTGAAAAGGCCTAAAACCCAATAAATGCAAATAAAATCACAGAAACACATGAAGAAGCCTTCCCATTACAGTCAGGGAGCAATTTCCAAGCACTAATATGACTTGCATCTTTTTGGACATCATATTGAGACTTGGCAAACTAACACAGTTACTGCAATGGGGTTATATTACTCAGGTCCAATTAACAGTGGATGTAGAAGTGAAATGAGATAAACACTACTTTATGCTAGAACTCTTACTGAGCCTGTGACATTACCAAAGATCAAAAGAAGCATCTTAAGCAAGATATTCTCACTGCAAAATAAATAAATACAGTTTAATGAGAAGGAAAATATCCTGTGTGTCAAGAATTAGCAACTTGAATGTGGAGCAAGACTCCCTGACTGCAATGGAAAGCAGACCTTAGAAACATCAGATTAACCAGAAGCTTGCAAAAACACCTCACCCTATCACTTCTGAAAGCTCAAAATACAGAAGGAAATGTAAACTAATACATATTCTATTTTTGCAGGATACGTATTTTCCCTACTCACCTCCTTACAGGCGGATATTACTTCTCCATAGGTGCATTATCTCTCTGTACTTCTATTTCCAGAAAGTAATAAAAAAATTGTATTAATCTGAGGCCACCATAGAAACAGGAAAAAAGGTCCCAAAAGACACCTCCCTGCCTCCTCAAAAACTTAGACCAGATACATCAGATTGAAGATTCTACAACAGAAAATCCAAACTAAAAAAAATCTGAAACAATCTGAAAATCTAAAAACCTATATAAACAAAAAATAAAGAATAAGTAAATAAATCAATCAGAAAATCCAAATAAAGAAAATCCAACAGAAAATTTTAAAAGGTAGATGTGACCTGGTTTTTCATGTCCTTTATAAAATAGGCAAAGAGAAAAACCTACAATCTCTTAAAAAATTCTTGAAAAATTCATTTCAAAGATGTCTGAATAAGACCACAAATTAAGGGTTATACCTTTACTGTTCAAGAAGCAAGACAGAAAAAACAACCAAAATATATTCAGGAATTATTTTCAACCACGGACTTGCTAAAGCTGTGAAAGGCAAAACCATGCAACAATCACAGGAAGGAACATACTCCAGCCTAACTGCAACCTGGACTTGCATTAGAAATACCCATACTTCATCAACATAAAATCCACACCAAAGCATATAATATTATTTTTATCTATTGGGTTGATTCCTCCTGAAATGAAACCGTTCTGGAGCTGTGCTTAAAAACCAGCGACATCACAGACTCGAGTTTCACACACTTCATTTCCATGAACATGCCAAGTACTTCTCCCTTTCAAATTTAGGCTTAGCTTTTAGAGCAAACCTAAAATTTCTCTCAGACAGCTACATCTCATACTAGAGATTTTATCAGGCCAGTTTTTCACTTGTTTTTCACATTTGCACACTACCACCTGCAATCCATAACTCTGCAAAAACATAATTCCATGCTTACAACAGGGAAAACCCAACAACCTGATGCAGGAGAACCACGCCTAAAGAAGCGCATGCCACGTCAGATGAGGGACATGAGATGTTTCCAGTTGGATGGTACTACCCCAGGCTGAAGAGAAAGCACCAGTGAAGAGGGGTACAGGGTTAGAGAAGGAAAAGGCACTGCCCTTTTATAGTAAATTCGTTGTGATACTAACAAAGCCACTGAAACACACAAATATGGTGCTCCAAAATACCAGGTTTACCTTTTGAGAGACAGTTGTGCAATGAGGCTGTCCTAAAATTCCTTGTAGGATGGGCTGCAGAAACAAGAGCCTACAGAAGAGAGAGACTTCCACCTCCCTCTGGAGACAAGAGAACCACATCCACACCTCTAACAATTTCTTTAATTTATATCTTTCATTAATGTATCCTAACCCTTCTACGGTTTCATTTGATACTTTGAAGAAGACTGGATTTACCTTTTTGTCCCAGTCATTTGGTGGGTTTGACTTCATTACTCCTGCAACTGATTCCACCATACAGCTGTGCATTAAATAAAGGATGATTTCTTCTCAGAAATTCCCCACTCCAAAATATAAACCTGTTATACACCAAGAAATTATTTTAATATCTCATATGCCTTTAGTACTGCATCACTAGTTTTACAAACCGCTAGAAGACTCCAGAAACTGTTTGTATAACTTCCTTGGCCTGCAAAGTAACAGGATGAGTCAGTTAATTTATTTACATTTTCTTTAATTTGGCATGTTAGCCCTCAGAGACGTTACTTTGTTGTCATCTCCACTCAAATTCTGCCTTGTTAGCATCTGGAGAAATCAATGCCACGAAGCACTTCATTTTTATAACTTCATCTTCTTTCAACCTGGAGCTTCATTAATGTAAAAACTAAACAGGTACACAGCTCACTGCCTCTCTACGTGTTAAGTAAATTTATAAAAAAATAAAAAGAGAAAAATTAGATGAAGATGCTTTTTAATCCTGTGCATGCACACACTTACTTTTTATTAAAGCACCTCATTCAAGTTTATGGAAGTTTTTAAAACTGTTTGGAGAATACCTAGCAGGTTTCAAGGTGCAACAACCATCTCTTGCTCTTTTCCACCTTGTTGCCTAAACAATGGAAAAAAATTGTGGAAGAAATGGAAAACGGGAGAAGTACACTTTTGATTTTTAGAGTGTTCCTAAACAACTCTATTTGGGTGGAAATCCTTTTCTGTCAAAGTCAAAGCAACCAAACAAATATAAGTAAAGATTCAGAGGTTCCAAAGCATTTTCGGAACAATGGCTCATTTATGATTTCTCACCATATTTTCCACTGAAGCAGCCGATTTGGCTTCCCAGGGTGCTGACAGGTCTCCTGCTGCAGCTCTGCACGCACCAGTCAGCCCCAGAGCATTCCTGGCTCACCAGTACCAGTGCATATCCCACCTGTTGCTGTCAATGCACCAGAATCCCATCCCAGTTCAGCTCTTCCAGTGGCTTCAAGTTTCCTAGATCGAAAGGTCATTATTTGAATCCCTCATTCACTAAACATCAGTCTGCATAAAGGCAGGTTTGAAATTTTCCTTCCTTAAAAAAATTAAAATAAGTAATGGTTAATACTAATAGGCTTGATTCTGTTTTGTATTGACATGTCCATATTCTGAGCCATGAATTACTCTGCCATCATCCAAAGGATGTTTCCAAGAAAGGCTATTTATATGGTTACACCCTCTTTTCTACTCTACCTTATATGATCCCCAGATATACCATGACAATCACATAATCCTTTCAATAACTTCAAACTTCAAGAGCCAGAACTACAACCATAATCACATAACTAAATAATGAGGCTTCCCAGTGCAAAATGGAAGCAAGAGAGCATTCCCATTCTGCCTTGCCAAACTCCAGTCCTTCTTTCAGTGACCTCCTCATTATGTGCAAGATAATTGGACTCTTACCCTCATGCTTACTGGGGAGCGGGAATCGTGTCGTCACTTGCTTATCACGCAAATGGCTTTCTGAGTCTGGGTACCCTGGCTCCTGCACACCCCCTGTGACAGCAGCCCTGAGCAGGGGGGTCCCACGGTCCCTCTGCCACCCACGCCGTGGCACGGTTTGCCTTGCACGGGACACACAAAGAGACAGTACCTCGCACCAAGGTCAGCAGTCACATGTGCAACACAATAATCTTGCATGGCCTCAATTAATCTGCTTTAGACCCTCCATCCATAAAACCCAAAGACAATGGGTTTTATCTCTGCATGGGAATGCAGGGCTGACACAAGTTTTATCTTTATTTTTTTTCAACAATCAAAATAAAACATGTTTTCTGCAATCTGACTACTCTTTGCTTTATGCAACCAACCCCTGATTGAATTGCCATCTCAACTTCCTCACTGTGTGTCTGTTTAGGGTCGTTTTCAGCTCACTGACCTACTTGCTACCAAAAAGACAGGCATTAATAGAATTTCTGCTACTGTCTTCTTCCTAATTGCTGCTTCCCAAATAGAGTTCCTGTAAGTTAAGCATGCTTACCTCTGTCAAAAACTTTCACCCAAAACTTCCACAAAACACAACACCCAAATGCCTTCAATAGCAGATATCTTCAGAAAGCATATTAGCAATTTCTAACCATCCTGTGTCTTCAGATCAAGAGAAGCCTAGCAGTAACACAGTCTCTCTCATTTGTTTTCCTAAGTATCTTTCTTTATTCTTTTCTCTCACCAATACAGTTCTCTAACAGACGCAAGTGTGGTAGCACTACGGGAGGTCACTAAACTCACCCAAGGTGATAAGTGGGGAATTTTTCTCATCCAATTCAGCCAGCTAAAATTTATGAATCTAATCTAAACTAGTCAACTCCATTGCCACGGTAAACAATGTAAGCAGCATGAATCACCCATCCCGAGTGCCTGGCCAGATACATGGGAAGGAAGGAATGAAACCCACCTGGAAGTGCTTATCATTAACCATAGAGGGAGGCTCTGTTACTAAGCTGGGGCGACCTTTCATGCATGGAATTCCTTTATCTCTAGCTCTGACGATGATAAGGATGCCAGGAGATCTGTCTGCTTTGCTGGGAAGGCCACCAGTTCCCAAGACTCAGAAAAACAGCACCTCATGGGTGATATTTGACTACCTCAATATCTGAACGAGTTTTCTTTAGAAAAATACCATGTAAGTACTTAGAAGCCACTCTTAATAGTGTCTCATAGGAAAGGGAAGAGCAGGAGGGCAACTTTAAGTTAAATCAACATGCACAGTGCTGTAACCAACATGAGTGACTTTTTAAGCACTGCAGTGCTAGGTCAAGCTCATGCGTCCTTTTGTCCTCTTGAGCAGAATTGCTGAGCATAGTCTGCTGCTCATCAAAAATCTGAGGACACCTGGGTCCTGGATTTCACTCAACCTGTAGTACTTATGGGGCCGTGAAGCAAGCCAGTTCACCTGCCTCTGCTTTGATTCCTTAACTTCTAAAACAGGAGTGAGTCAGGATCCTGTGCTAACTCATGGAAACTTTTGATATGTATCAGTGAAACAAACTACGTGTTTGTGGGCTGGAGCTGTGTCTCCAAAGCGCAGACACAAGCCTCCAGAAGGGGCTGGCTGGGATGGCCAGTGAGACCATTCCAGATAGCAGCAGCTCAGGGCTGCTTAGCAGCGCTTTCACTTGTTATCAGTCATTCCTATCGAACTGCTCCACAATCTCCCTCCTTCTAAAGGTTCATCTCATGCAACACTAAATACCAAGATACAGCAGATATTTTCTGGGAACTCATTAGAGAAAGCAATCCTTAGAACAACTCATGATCCTGTGTCCATGCAGTACTACTACTGCAGGTGGAGCACAGGTCTGTCCATTTAAATGGAGCCTGAGTGCTTGGCACTAATCCCCTCCTAGAAGACAGAGCTTTCGGACTTACTGCTAGGGGTGAGGCAAGCTAACATCAGCACTGAAACCTTGACCCTCAGAGATTCTGCAGACTTGTACAATACAAGACAATGCAAGACCTGAAGGTAACAGGCAATAACATCTCTCTCCAAATGAATTCGGGAAATATTCCGTAATATGTCAGAGTTCCAGGGTTTCCATTTTTCCCTTCAGTTTCTTTTTTCAGTGCAAGAAAACACAGGCACATGGGGACACGGATGGTAAAATTGTTTCCTTGGAGGGATTGTTGGTGTGTACTTATTTCTTCATTCTGTAACTACTAAGTGAATATCTCGGGGCAGATTTGAAAGTCTGGGTATTATAGAAGATCCCAAAACTTTATATGTTCACAACACAGTCAACAAGGAAGTCTGCTCCAACTCAGGGTCCACACTCCTTGGGAGAAAAGAGTTACTGGTTTTGTAAATGGTGACAAACCCCACGCACCTCATTCCTGTTTTTGTCCCAGTGACCTAATGTCAAAATCAACTCATGAATGGGCAAGGAAGAGATATTAAGAGCTAAAAAAGAATCAGTAGAGGAAAGCAAACTAAAAAAGGTTTTTCTTTTCAATTAACAGACTGATTGATACCTTTAAAACACACAGTCTGGTGTGTTTTTAGCTTAATTGTGTGGTTTTGTTTGGCTCATGATAAAATAACATTACTGCAAATGAAGTGCTCCTGCTGGCAATGGCAAAGACGAGATGAGTTCAGTCTACAGCATTTCTGCATCTAGATCTCAACAGCCACCTGATTCCTCCAGCTGCACCTGGAGCTGATCTGCTGGAATAAGCAGCTTGAAGTACCTCCATTTGCGAGGGATGGCATTCAACTCTGCATGCTGGTTGGTTTTAAAATCCTTCTCTGTAAACAGCAGGCGCTCAGCAATCATTCTGCAAAGGGCTCTGCTCCCATCTCCACCCACAACATCAGCTTTAGCCTTATGCTCATTGCCCAAAAGGAAGGAAGGAAAGTGCAAACCAACTGGCCACATCTCCCCCAGGAAACACACCCAGAATTAATCCAGCTTTGCCATTTTCACAGAATTTCGGCCCTAGGACTTCCTATAAGAAAAGCAGATACACTCAAAGACTTCATTTTTCCTTTGGATAGGAAACCTTGCACTGACTTTATTAAGGCATTTTTGAGCAAATGCCATGCCACAGGCAGCTCTGGCTTTAGAAGGCTGTTTTGATAGACCCAGAGCTGAGTATTACTGCAGATAAAACTATCCTAGAAGTCCAGCCCTGAGCTGTCATTTCATTAGGCTGAGAAATGCATAACCAAAAAAGGTTTTCAATTACAACCCAGGCTTACATTTTTAAATATTTGTTATAGTTAGCCCTGGATACTTTGGTGTGAAACCTGATCAACATGTTGATATATGCAGAGATTAAGTCATCCAGTCTCTACTGGCAGGGAAACGCACATTCACGAGAAGTCACTACTCCTTTAGTCTGAAATTCAAAGAATCAGATTGTAATCTCAGTTTTACTGTGGTGGATGGAAAGTGACACCAAAACTGCCAACAACTACTCAACCAAGAGGACAGCAGAAACTAGGACTTCTGCTGACCTTCAGCAACAAATACAGTTGTACTGTCAGTTCAATAAAGACAGCCCACGCATAAAGCGCTCCCTGAAGGTGGCAAATCCTATTATAAACAACTTTAAAACACGTAAGAGCAACATTATTTAAATCCAGTAAGGACATACCACAACAACAGCCACAATCCTCAACGTACACACGCACTGCACAAGAACTCCCACTCCGCACAGGATAATAACCTACATAATTTTTGCTTAATGACTCCTATTAGAGCCAGTGCGTATCTCCATATCACCCCTGAAGGGCATCGGTGAGGATGGCCATGAACACAGCATGCTCTGTGGCCATGACAAACTCCTTGCCCAGCCTGCCTGCTGTTCAAGCCCCAGCTGCCCAGGAGCACCAGTCACCACCACCTGCACTGGAGTTCACATGGAATGCTAAATTCATTTTATAAAAACCTGGGTTAAGGAGAAGTTGTGCATCACAGCAATTGGGAAGCCAAAAGGAAATCTCTCAGAAGAGTCAGTAAGAAAAGTAATGTGAATTTCTTCAAAAAACACATTTCTTTAGCTCATCTGCCTATCACAATAATGCCTCAGTAAAAGTTTCTGGGAAGAGGAAGAAAAACTGCTTTTATTATTACCATCACCTTCATTTATATATACAAAACAACAAACCAGTAACATAAGGGATGAAGCATTCCCAAAGTTACCAAATTTTGAGAAGTCAAATTTGATTCAATCTCAGCCAGATCCTTTGTACATCACTGTCTCTCAGAACCTATGTTCAGACACATTTTCCATTTGCACGTAGTTAGCTAATGAAAAACTAAGTCTGAAAGCACATTTTAGGCTTGTCAATCTATGAACACCAAACAAAGAGATCAGCTATGTTTTTCTAGCCATGCTGAAAATCTCCGGTATTTAAGACAGCTTAAAAAAATTAAATAAATAAATAAACCACGTAAAGGCTAATATAGCTGAAGTTCCCTATCCATCTTTCTCCCCGCTCCCCAGCCAGGTACCTAACATAGTCCAGGATCCCAAAACTTCCATGTTCCTTCACTCAGTCACCACCATCAGAAAACTGCACCCACCGTTTCTTTTCCCCATCCTTAGCTCCTCCACATCCATTAATCCATGCCCAGACAGAACCGTACATTCTAATCACTCCTTACTTATCTTGAAATCTCTCCTCCCTTTCACTTTTTCCTTAGTCTTTCCATATGCACAATCTACACATGAACAAGGCAGCTGTGGATCAACTGATATTTGTTAATGTTCAAGAATCATTTTAGCTGTCACTAAACCACTACAGAGAGAAACAACTCTTGGAAGGTAGTTCCAGAATGCAGCTTCTGTAAACAGCTGGGGAAGCAGAGAGAAAGGAACAGAACTCTGCATCCTGCTGCTTTAACATGGTACGCAGGTCTTTTCCCTACACTGTGATAATCCATATGGAATCACCACTGGCTTAATTTCCAGCGGGGCCCTTCAGGCTCTCGCTGTCAGCGTGATCTGCTGGTTTGCTGCAAAGCAGAACTCAAGCATGCACTGTTGCAAGCTCAGAGGAGCAGGGCCAAGCATGAGTCCAGCTACACCTCACCATGTAAATTCACCCGAAGACAAACCACAGCCAAACAGATGCATCACGGATTAGCAAGGGTCATTCCTCAAAGCCCCGACAGCAGCATACGTGCCTTACCATTTATTCCTGACCTCACAATATGGCTGTAAAAGCACACAGAAAATTTGCTTATATTCCTGATGATCTGAGTCACAATGGTTTTCACTTGTGCAGTAAACTACACCAAAGGAGCCTTGTGGGCATCTTTAAATATTTCCTGCACCAAATGTATTGGGTAAAGAACTTCGCAAACAGATGCTGCCATGCAAAGCCGAGGGAAGCGAGCCAGCAGCCTGCATGGGACAGCAAGGCAGGCTGGCAATGCCTCGTCCAAAGAATCAAAGGTGATCAAAAGCTCCCATATCCTTTGGAGAGAACTGTCTTCACACATGGAAGGTCAGTATAAGACTTTAAAACCAGTCTGCTCCCTGAAGACTCACAAAAATCCCAAAATTATCCAGCCTCCTGGGTCTAGGCAAGTGGCAGAAGTGTCAAGAGGCTTTACCACCACAATGCCTGCAGCTATTCAATATCTGACAACACGGAAGGCTTTGGCTACCAGAAAGCAACATCTGTCATCTTCCTGTTTGCATCCGGCCCCAAATGAAAACCTCCAGCTTAAAATAACAATAGTAACAATTACTCCTGCTGTTGTTCCACCCAGTCCTCTAGCTTCTCTGCCAGAGAAACACTTCCTTCTGGATAGTGCAGACTTTGTCTAGGTTTGGACCACTACAATAATATGGACACCCACTATCAAGGGCAAAGCAGAAGAAACACATCTTTTTGTTTTTTTCACAAAGTGCAGGAACAAAGAAAAAGGCTGGTCTTCTCTAAATGAAACCAGCAATTATGCTTCCTTGAAAATCCTAGCAATGAATAGTGGTGTCTCAATTCTGACTAAAAAATATCACAGCAAGCCTCTGGAAAAAATATCTGTGTAAAACCTCAGCTCTGAGTTTATTGACTACCAGTGTATCCATCACTGCACTACACCAAAAATCCATAAAGCTAGGTCATCCCAACACAAGCTGGCAACTCTACCTCACATGCAATCACACCACAAAAGATGCAGCTATGCAAGCAGTGACTTCACTCACCTGACTGCAGCAAGAACTGCCATTACCTAATTGCCACATAGTGGATGAATGAAAGAATTTCAAACACCAGCTTTCAAAAAAAACCTAAAAACCAAATCAGAACAACCAAATCTGAACAACCAAACCAAACCCACCCCACACATATATCTCAAAATTATTAACTGTTTATTTAAATATGACATATGGATAAACAAGAAGTTCCTGGTCAAACTCAAACACAAAAAGGAAGCTTCCAAAGGATGGCAGCAAGGATAGGCAGCCTGAAACAAATATAGAGAGACTATCTGAGCAGATGGGGAGCAGGTTAGAAAAGCCAAAGAACTGACAGAATTAATTCTGGCCAGGGATGTAAAGGGCAAAAAGAAAAGGTTCCACAGGTACACCAATGATGGAAGGAAGATTAGGGAAAATGTGGGCCCTCTCCAGAAGGAAACAGAAGAGCTGGTAACCTGGGATACAGAAATGACTGAGGTACTCATGACTTTTTTGCCACAGGTCTTCCTTGTGAAGTGCTCCAGTCCCACCACCCAAGTAATAGAAGGCAAAGTCAGGTACACGGAGAAGCAATAACCACCCACTGCCGGACAACATGATGTTCAAGAATATCTATGGAACCTGAAGGGGCACAAGTCCACAGGATCTGAGAAGCTGAATTTGCAGGTCCTGAGGGAACTGGCTGAGGAGGTAGCTAAGCACTATCTATCATATTTGAGAAGTCACGGCAGGCCCGCAAAGTTCACACTTTTGCACTAAAAAGGGAATAAAGGAAGATCCAGGGAACTGACAAGCCAGTCAGTGTCCCCTTTGTACCTAGCAAGATCACGGAGCAGATCCTCCTCAAAGCCATGCTAAGGTACATGGGAAATAGGGAGGTAACTGCTGACAGCCAACATGGCTTTACTAAGGGCAAACGATGCCTGACAAATCTGGTGGCCTTCTTCTTTGGGGACACAGCATTGGTGGATGAGGGAAGAGCAACAGATATCATCTACCTGGACTTGTGCAAAGCATTCGACACTGTCCTGCACAACACCCTTATCTCTAAGGTGGAGAGACATGGATTTCATGGATGGACCACTTGGTCAATAAGGAATTTTCTGGTTAGTCACATTCCAAGTGACATTCCTCAGGGGACAGGTACTGGGAGCAGAACTTTTTATCATCTCTGTCAGCAACATGGACAGCGGGATTGAGGGCACCCTCAGCAACCCTGCAGATGACACCAAGCTGTGTGGTGACGTTGAGATGCTCGAGGGAAGGGATGCCATCCAGAGGGACTTGGACAATTTGGAGAGGTAGGCCTGTACAAAACTCATGAAGTTCAATGAGGCCAAGTGCAAGGTCCTGCACCTGGGTCAGAGCAATCCCAAGCACAAATACAGACTGGGCAGAGCATGGATTGAGAGCAGCGCTGGGGAGAACTTGGGAGTGTTGGTGGATGAAAACTGAACTTAAGCCAGACATGTGAGCTGGCAGCCCAGAAAGTCAACCACATCCTGGACTGCATGAAAAGCAGTGTGAACAGCAGTTTGAAGGAGGTGATTCTCCTGCTCTGCTCCGCTCACATGAGACCCCACCTGGACCACTGCATCCAGCTCTGTGATCCTCACCACAGGAAAGACACAGACTTGCTGGAGTGAGTCCAGAGGAGGGCCAAGAAGATGATCAGAGGACTGGAACACCTGTTCTATGAAGACAGGCTGAGAAAACTGGGGCTGTTCAGCCCGGACATGAGAATGCACTGGGGAGACCTTCTAGCATCCTTCCAGTACTTAAAGGGAGCTTTCAAAAAACTTGGAGAGGGAGTTCTTATTTTACACCACATGGTGATAGAATAAGGAGTAATGGCTTAAAACTGAAAGAAGGTAGGTTTTGATTAGATATTAGGAAGAAATTATTTACTGTGAGGGTGGTAAGGCACTGAAACAGACTACCCAGAAAACTTGTGGGTACTCTATCCCGGAAAGTGTTCAAGGCCAGGCTGGATGGGGCTTTGAGTAATGTCATCTAGTGGAACGTGTCAGTGCCCATGGCAGGGGGGATGGAACTAGCTAATCTTTAAGATCCCTTCCAACCCAAACCATTCTAGGATTCCATGAAATATGAGGAGCAATCAAAAAATTTCAGACTGTAGCAGAATACAAAGGCATTCTCTTAAGACTTTGGGTGCCATAACTTTTTTAAGCAATGTGGGACATAATCATGTTTAATATTAAGAAGGTACTAGTGTAACACATCTAATAGGAAAACTGACATTTATACTGTCATTATATGCACTTATCACCAAATGCACCAAATGTAACCTCCACTATCACGCAAAGTGCTCATATCATTCAAAGGCAAAAATAATGTATGTTCAATGTTATTAAGGAATATTAATAAGCTCCTTTATTTTAAGATGTAAACCATTAATAGCTTACTTTAATAGCCCTGAAGAGGGCTTACTTTTAACCTTTAAAAACATTCAAGAGTCTGTAATTTTTATCAGATTGTTTGGATTTTGACTGAGCTGAAGTCCTGAAGCTACAATTAAACTTGCAGCTACCTTCTCTCACTAGGCTTCCTGCAACAGCTGGAAGACTGTTTGAAGTCTGCAGAGACATGGAAGAAATGTTATTTATGGCTGGTTTGCACAGTGCAAGCAGAAACAAGTTGTTTTTCTGGTGCATTTCAGTGCTGGTGACAGATCATTTCTCACCAGCACTATAGGAAGCCTTCAAAACTATTTCCCTCTACCCAGATGCTCTACAGGACCAAGTTAAGAAGCTGGAAATGCTGCAGGGCAGGATTTCAAGAGGTCTGAATGGCCCAAAAGCAATTCTTATTACAGTCAGCATTAAATTCCACCACCAGCTCCACTGCAGACAGAAGTGGCCTAACTCAGCCTGTTGATGACTATCTGCCTGGAAAGCCCAGCACACCTGAGGATGGTCTGATAAATACATTTAAAAATTTAAATGTTTTAAAATCAGGGATGCCTTTTAGAAGAAGGGAGAAATCAGCTTATATAGTAGAAAAGGAAGGAAGATTTCAGTTCAGAGGAGCCACCCCACATATTACCACATCTCTCCGACCAGCTCCCCAGCCAAGGGATGGAGCTGCGGGCTCTTCAAGAACAGAGGGAGAACACCACTGAAGCCCTGCAGCAGGGGCTGCACTGTGCTGGCACATGTGTAGTGACCAAGCCAACACGCGCTGATGTCAAAGGAAGTTACGCTCACGCACTGGAAGCCATACAATCAGTAGTGTCATCATCTAGGAGAAAGAAATAAAATATTGTTTTCTCCCAGGCAAAGCCACTGGTGATTTTCATTTGTGGTAACTTGCTTTAAGTGCCTGCAGGGTCCATGCCTTTGATTTACTGTGGATGACAGGCAGTACACGCACAGACACATTTAGGTATAATTATTATAGTAACCAGGCTCATACACCAAAAACAGCAGCAAAATCAACAACAGCTCAATAAGACAATGGAGAATTTTCCAACACAAAACCCTACATCTCTCTACATCCCTGCAACCCTACTCAAGGTCTGCTGTTGATTCTTTCAAGAAAAAAAAGAATGAAATCAGGAAGTTCTCATATCAGAGGAAGCATTGCTACTAATCCCTTGCAACACCAATTTCACCCAAAAAAACCCCTATATTTTGTACTTTTCACAGAATCATAGAATAATTTATGTTGGAAAATACCTCTAAGATCACCCAGTTCAACCATTAACCTGGTACCGCCAAGTCCACCACTGAACTATGTCCCCAAGTGCCACATCTACACATCCTTTAAGTCCCTCCAGAGATGGTGACACTTCCCTTGGCAGTCTCTACCAATAGTTGACACCCCTTTCAATGAGGAAATTTTTACTAATATCCAATCTAAATATCCCCTGACTTGACACCATTTCTTCTCATCCTATGGCTTTCTACACTGTAGAAGAGACAGACTTCCACCTAGTTAGGAACTCCTTTCAAGCAGCTGTGAGAGTGATAAAGTCCTCCCTGAGTCTCCTTTTCTCCAGGCTAAACACCCCCAGCTCCCTCAGCTGCTCCTCACAGGACTTGTGCTCCACACCCTTCCCCAGCTCCGTTGCCCTTCTCTGGACACGCTCCAGCCCCTCAATGTCTTTCTTGCAGTGAGGGGCCCAGGACTGAACACAGGATTGGAGGTGTGGCCTCAGCAGTGCTGAACACAGGGGGACAAATGCCCTGGTCCTGCTGGCCACACCATTGCTGATTAAGGCCAGGATGCCACTGGCCTTCTTGGCCACCTGGGCACACACTGGCTCATGTTCAGCCCCTGTTGTTCAGCACCCCCAGGTCCTTCCCCACTGGGCAGCTTTCAAGCCACTCTTCCCCCAGCCTGTAGCACTGCACATGAAGTTAAGAAAAACAAGCAAGCTAAGAGCAGCATCTCTCTCACACCACACTACACCACTTCATGCATATTCTAGTCCAGCACCCAGCAAGTCCTGTCTCCAGCTCAGCCCTCAAGTTCAAGCACTGAAGAGAATACAGTACTAAGAGCTTAGACACAGAGCAAAGAATACAATAATCATTATCATCAACTCTTTGACTTGCAGTTATGTAAAAAAAAAAAAAAACCCAAAAAAATAAACCTCAAACCCAGAAGCTGGAAATCTATGCAGATCCCAGAGCAGAGGTTTGAACAACAGCCCAGCAGGGTTTGCTCAGATCCGTCTTCACAGCACTGCCATCTTTTGCATCCTGACAGTACTAACGGTGCCCAAAACTTATTTGCCATTAATACGCACATCCAGATGTTAACTACGCATATGACTTCAGGGTCTAACACAATGCCTCTTATGATATCTGTAATTTTTTATACTGCGGCAAAATGAGGCCTGTGCACTTGTATAAAGTGTTCTGTTTTAGATACATAAATCCTCACAGCAAACAAGCTAAGAGAGATTAACAAGGTATAATTTATAACTGTTCAACATATTCTCCTTATTTAAGTCTGTTAAAGTAAGGATGCACATGCAAAACAGGCTACTCAGTTTCACATTAGTTTATATTTTCATTTCTTTCATCATCATACAGGAGCAAAATACCTAGAAGTCTGGCGTGAATGCACGGTAGAAGAATGTATTGTAAAAGAAAACTGTCTACACTGGAATTGCAAACACCACAGTGTTTCCACTGGAAAAGAAAATTTAAAAAATCAGATAGATTCAAATATCTCAATCCCAGTCAGCGTTTTTGGTATATATTAACAAACCCTCCTCTATTCCACTGAATATAACAAACTGAAGCAACACATTCTTTTTGTGATGTTCAGTTTTATTACATGGCCATGACCTGGATCAGCTTTCAATCAGCACTGATTAAATGCATATTCTGATATTCAGTACCACATACCTTTCAAGTTGTGGAAAAAAGTAGCGAACACTTCCCATTTGTCACTGTCATGTAACATAAAAATTTATCTAGATGCTGGATATATGAAGTGTCTCTAAGAGTAACTCACCAGATGACATACACACAGAAAACTCACACAGTGTGCACAGGCTAAGTAGAGTTGAATTAATGAATGTACTGTTGCTTCACATATTGAATGTCTGTCACTAAACCAATAATTTGCAAATGCAGAAGCAGGGACTGGGAGATGCACTGGCTGCAGGCATTGACAGATCCCTCCTCTGCAGTTTCAAGAAGCTAATTGTGCTCAGTTCAGAGTTCTTGATCCATGTTCCTGGGAATGAGGCAGGATACAAGCAGCAAGACAGTCAGCATGTGTCCACATTTGGGGTTTTGTTTCCACTCCTATTTGCCCTGATTTCCTTCCCAAGAATGCTGTGCTTGTGAAAGGCACAGCATGACATCCTAAGAGACTTCTATCTTCTCTGCCTAACACGGTCTGGGTGGCAGAAGAAAAGCATAAGATTCCCTAGAGAATACACCAGGATTACCAACAAGAAGGGAGAACTACTTCTGGATTGAAGTTTTGGCCCATTGTCATCTATGGCAAAACTCCCACTGAAGTCAGCGTAGCCAGGATTTCACCTCTGTCACAGCAATATTGAGTCCCTGCCCATTCTGCCTTGGAACAAATCAGCCAGCACAATAAGGGTCTTAACAGTGCCAAGAGCTTTTGTGTTATGTACTGCAGGCAGAAGTCATGAAACCCTTCACATAAGCAAGCAAATACTCATCAAACAGTTAGGAAATTTAAGACACTGCTGAACTGTAAGGGATTCAAACCTGCATCCAGAAGCATGATGTTTCACACTGGCACAGCATTCTAAAACAAACCTTATACTAACCAACTTTCTGTCCTTCACAAAAAACCTGCTTGTAAATACAAGCTGTATGACTGCAGTTGGCATGTGTCAGAAGACGTTTTAGAACTCGGCACAGAAATATTTCTGTAGTGGAACAGCACCTCCAAACTGCTCCTAAGAAGCAATAGCTAAACACCCTAACTGCCTCCTAACTGTTCATTTCATTGTATTTGACAGAATCCATCAACAAGAGTACATCAAGTCACAGCAGTGCAACGTGGTAGGAGCCATGACAATATAACCTGGTGGAACAGAAGTCCCTTGTGTGAGAAACGGAGCAAGCCAGCATTTAGGGGAACTGGGGGGGGGGCCTATACCCCATCACTGTCCGACACACAGGATAACAACATAGTAACGTAACACAGAGTTCAGGAATCATCCTACACACCATCGACACACAGGTATGGAGCACAGTCATTACAATGCCAACAGATGCTATATGAAGAATCAAGCTTAAAAATAAACAGGAACAAAAGTAAATAAAACTATGATTTGCTGCATCAAGGCAAGCACAGCCGACCTGCTGATTTTCTACAACACTAGCACCACCAAAGGATCAGACAGAGGGATATCCATAGTTTGCAATCCCACAGTACATTATCTCCTATCTGGCTCTCTCAACAAGAATCCAGGGTTTTTTGGAACACAACGATCACACCTGTAAGCTCTTCCTCAGTAGCACTCTCCAACCGCAAGCTAGATCTGGAGGGATCACTCCTTCTCTCCTTGCACCCACCACCAAGTCCTGTCCAAGCAACAAAAGGAAATTTATGTTAACTTGAAGGAGCAGCCCTCCGAATGTCAGCAGGAAGAGACGGGCAAGTACTAGCCAGGCTATTCTGCCTTGCTCTGCTTTCCCACCTAATGCTTATACCCTCCCACAACTGCTCCAGACCAGCAAGGAGTCCCCAGTGAAAGTAGAGCATCCAGGCAGCAACTAGAATGGTGCAGCAACTCTCCTCAGCATTCCTTATAGTTCATTCTCTCCTTATTTTTAATTCCTTTGCTGAGAACTCAAACCAAATTTCATGCAGCATTTGCTAAATGAGAGAAGTTAAAACACCTGTGCCTGTAGAGAGGACTTTTCCTTTCTTTCTGTTGGACAGAAGTCGGTTAAGGACGCACACATCCTGACCAAAAGATACACCTCTCTAAGCTGTCTGACAACACTGCAAAGGGAAAGCAAATGAGTACCAACAGAAGCATTCGTTTCCTCGAGTCCCTTCCTTTTAAGCAAACTTGATGCTTTAGTGCCTCTGCCGGGATGCCAGTGCTGACTTCCCTTTATGTCTCATGTACCTGTATTTATTTTAATTGAATCTGGGACTAAGGACACTCGGCAACGCTTAACCCTCCCAACAACAAAGCAAGGGCACTAAATCACCATAAAAAATAGTAATTAAAAAAAAAAAAGAAAAGAAAAGGAAAAAAAAAGGTAAAAGACACCCACTGATGCATTCCTTGGGGCACTGCGGCTCTCTTCTCCTCCTGCAAATAATTCAGCGGGATTCAAAAAAGTGGGCAGGATAGGCTGGATTACTTCCTTTAACAGCAGAAGTTAGAGCTGTGAGCGCCACGTTTAACCCATCGCCAGCCGGAGCAGGTTCCCTTCCCTGGGATGCACACCCCAGGCACGCCCCAGCCTTTGCACACACACAGGCAGACACTCACACGGTCCGAGTTGTGGGGCGCGCAAAGGGGAGCCCCTGGCAGAGCGGAGGGGATGGGGAGCCCGCAGCGAGCAGCCCCAGCAAAGCCCGGCAGGGACGAAGAGACACGGTGCTGCCCCCGCTGTCCCGGACAGAGCGCTCTCCCAGCTCCAGCCAGCGCCCTCCCTCCTAAAAACATTGTGGAAAAAATAGATGGACAGACAGATAGACAGACAGACATACGAACAGGCAGGTCCTCCGGTAACACCCGTCTCTCCCCAGCCCAAGCAGCTGCAGTCAGTCCACAGGCTCAGCCAAGAGCAACTGCAGCTGAAGAGCAGCGACAGACACTCACAGCCCCCTCGCCCTCGCTGCCACAAGTTAAAAAAAAAAAATTTAAAAAAAATCAAACCTCCCAAAAAACCACCACCACCAGAAAAACTACAAAATAAAAGCACTAAAAAGGCGCCGAGGAAATTTTTAAAACATGAAAACCCAGCTCTTGCCTGCTTGACAGCTAAACCCCGGTGCGAAGCGGGGAGCGCAGCCGGGGCAGCCGCCCACTGCTGCACCTTGCAGGGCAGAGCGGGAGCGGGACCGGCCGCTGACAGGGAGCGGCGCGGCGATGGGAGCGGGACACGGGCACAGTGCAGGGACAGTGCTACGGCGGAGTGCCCGCGGCAGAAGTTTCTCCGAGTCGCGGCCGCAGCCCCCGGAGCTCCCGCGCACCGCCGAGTTTGCCCGGTGGAAAGTTTCTCCGCCACCGCCTCCGCGCCCCTCCCCGAGCCCCAGGCGGGTACGCACCGGCCGGCTCAGCTCCGGGCGCTGCCCCGCGGCCTCCCGCGCTGGGTCTCCATGCCGCCTTGGTCGCCGCCGGGCTGTGGCGAGAGGCAAGGAAGGAAGAGAGAAGGGCGCTCCCCGCCCCGCGCCGCGCTCAGCGCAACCCAGCGCAGCCTGCCGGGAGCGCGGCCCGCGCCCGCCCCCCGCCCGCGGGGAGGGACCNGGGGGTCCCCGCTCCTCTCCTGCCGCGGGGCGGGCGGGCAGTGCCGGCTCTGCGCTCACCGGCGGCCGCCCCGGTCCCTGTCTGGCGCGGCTTCACCTGCACCCCGAGCCCTGGCCGGAGGCGCGCTGGGCGGCGGCGGGAGCCGGGTCCCCGCGCTGAGTAGCGCCAGCCCGGTACCTTCCCGCCCGGTCCCCCGAGTGGCCGCTGGCTGAGCACGGGGAC
>WEKY01062145.1:290668-309133 GCA_013390045.1 Picathartes gymnocephalus
GGAGAGGAGAGGAGAGGAGAGGAGAGGAGAGGAGAGGAGAGGAGAATTAAGAGATGCACTTAGGAGAGAGCTGTGGAAAATGAGAAAGAGAAGAGCTTGAGGGACATGTATTGGGCTGCCTGGGGAATGATGCTTCTGTGAGAGATACCTTAAAAGGCAAAACCAAAGTAAAATCTGACAGGAGTGTTTGAGGTACTTGAGGCCTGGCCTTCAAGAGAGAGCTCAATGGGTGATTTGGAAAGCTGGAAGCAATTTGTAGGGCTGTGCACATCCTAAACGTGGGTAATGCAGTGTTGAGTTGTAAAGAAATCCCAACAGATTTTACTGGAATCCCAAGGCAAAAACTGAAATCGTGTCTCTCTGGACTGCAGGATTCATCATACTGTTAGGTCCTCTTCACCACCTGAAATGCAGGAGCCTATTGTCATTTCATCTGTTACTTGAAGGGCTTGAGCATAGCAAGGAAATATCCTGAACTAAACTAATAAAAAGTTGGAAAAAAAAGTCTATATGTTTGTTTTATCAAGCATGAATTTCATGTGAGAATTCCTGTATTGGTCTTCACTGGAGATCAATCATTTGATAAAGTGAAGTGCCACACTTTAATTAAGCATTGGGACAAGAACTGGGGAACTGCTAGACTTGACCCAACCAGACCCCATCAGGATTCAGCAACCTGGCTCTGAATGTGACTGTCTCCTGATGTTTTGCAGAGGCAAAAACCAGCCTAACAGATGATGAGGGAATAACTTGCAAACAGAAAGTTTCTTCTGGTTAACTCCAGAGAGCCATTGATTGGCTTCTGTCCTGAGGCATTACAGTTTATATCCCTAATATATTTTTATATTGCCTAATAAAACTGTTGGCTGTTGCCATTACCTGGGTAATGGACATTTATATAAAACTCTTTATGAGCTGTAGATGGGGATCATCCTCTTCACCACACACATGAAGCCACCTCTGGAGTACAATGCAGTAGGTGTTTAATAGCATTGGCTCTTTAGATAAACTGCAGTTATATCAAAGAGGAAGAATAATTCCTCAAGTCAAGCATGCCTAAGAAATATAGAAAACCAGATTTTTCTTCTCCTAGAAGGAATTAGACCAAAACAGGGCCTTTCTGTGCTTCCTGGAAATCAGTAAGTCCAAGGAGTCTGGATTTCTGTTGTATATTGCCTTTAGAAAGCTAGAAAAACATAGCATTTCAATTATAGCATGGAAGAGTTCCTTTCCAAGCTTCATCTGCTGCAGTTTGAGAGGGATGGGAGATTCCAGCATCCCCTGAATTAATCCAAAAATGTTTCTGCAATGAGATGTAGAAAAAACACCTGCTTCAACACTTTTGCCTTTTTAGTAATTTGTTATTTTGTACTCCTCATCACTTGAAATAATTTTCTGTGTTTTTCTTTTAATTTGGATTTTGCCGGAGGTCGTAATAAAGTATTACTCTAGTAATGAAGAAAAGTCATCATTGAAACTAACATGATAAGGGATAGCCATGTCCTTTCACAGAACCATGGTTCAGAAAACAGAGTGAAGTATAGCTACAGAAGCTACGAAGTCCTTGGTCTTGGTAAGGGAAGGACTGTCTGAAAGAGATACAAACAGCAAAAATATATTTAAAAATCAATTCAGGCAATATTTTTTAAGAATCAACATAGCATTAGATACTGTGAGAGAAGAACAATTCCTAGCTTGCTTGGTTTACGCAGTAGATAATATTTGATGCAAAAATTTGTTTCAAAAATAAAGTATTTTTTTCTGTCATTGCTTATGTACACCTAATAGTATACAGCACTCATGCTAAGATTTCTATCTTCAAAAGATGGGAGTTAGTCATAATCTCTCAAGGATAAATATTCCCTTCCTATATCACTTGGGAAACTGAGAATGGAGATTAAGGGGATTGGTGAGGGCTTCCTGTACCTGAGCTGGCATTAGAACAGGAGAGTCCTTGTCTCACGGGTTTTCCATCCACAACGGAATGAGAGGGGAGTTATGCCCATACCATTAATTTCCCTGTCTCTCTTAAATAACTGCCATCACTGTAACATATCTTAGCCTTTTGAGTTAATCGGATATAAAACATTAACTTTTGCAAAGGTATTAGAGCTTCACCGAAGAGCACTCAGAGATATTACAGGGAAACATCAAAATTAACATGGAAGCAATTTAGTCCTTCAGTTTAAATGCCTTCAGCAAAGGATTAAGACTTTCCCATCACCACTCAAGCACTTCCTTACAAAGTCCCTGCTTATCATGCTCCCCTCACTTACTATGCTTGTTACCTTTTTAACATAAAAGTGATGCTGGGAGTCTTTCCTTTCATTCCTGATAGCTTCATCATTCAATTAAAAAAAAGCAAGTGCCAGAGTTTTTATCAATGTGTGGCTTATGCTTTTCTCTAAATATTACCTATAATGTCCAGATGAGTTAATGTCTGTGAAGCTTCACTTCGCTGAGGGCAAAGACTGAAAACAAGTGCTCGTATGAGAAGGATTATTGGATGGGGAAGGCAGCATTTGCTAACATGTCCCATTCAAGCCTAATTAGGAAGCCTTGGATGGGCAATGAAATAGGATAAAAATAGAGATTTTCCAATTGGTAGAAGTGATACTGCTGAGAAATGTGAGGGCAATTTGACTTGGAGCAAATAATCTGTCCTCTTGCAGTGGAACAGAAGTCTACTGAGATTACAAGAGAGAGTGGAGGTGAAGGTGAACAGCAAGTGTAACCATGAACCCATTTCAACCAGAGCAATCAACAGCAATCATCAATTAGTACAAGCTTGGTGTGTGCACCCATCACCCATGCCCCTTTGGATACCAGAACATGTGTTTTTTAAGTTTTCGCAGGTGACATTTCATGTGACATGTTGATACAATTTGCCTGAACCATTTCTATTAATCCCCTCTCAGGTCCTTGTTGGGCTTGTTTAGGCTTGTTTAGGCTTGTTTTGGTTTGGTTTGGTTGTGGTTTTGGTTTTTTTTTTAAGCAGCACTGCTTGTGTGGTGAATTCGTGGTGTGGGAGAAAGTTACATCTGCTTGGAGTCTCTGGTTTGTGTGACGAAGGGAAAATGAACTAGCTGAAGTGATCATCAGGTTCCAGGGTGACCTGGCTGGAAGCGAAGAGCACTCTGGCTTTAAAGAGACTTAGAGTACATGCTAAAGTCTGGTCTTGGAAAGGCAACAGGAGTCTTTTGTTGTTTCATTCTTCTGTGAGGTTTGATCAGCATAAGTGGTGAAACATAGACTGGGAGCACTGAGACAGCAAGTGTATCAGGGAAAGCTAGAGACTGGGTTGGAACAAATAACAGGGAAGGTACAGTCAGGTATCACACAGGAGATGAGATGGAATGATGTCATTGCAGGAATAGAATGGAAGAGAGAATGGCTGGAGCCACCTCAAGGACAAAGAACTTGTATAGGAGAGGAAATGATATTTAGTCAGTGCTTGGACAGACATGTTGATTGGGAGAAACCCCATCACCTCACTCTTTGAACTGGATATCATTTACACATACAAGCATTTATCAAAATTTGTGCACCTTAATTGTGATCTGAATTTCATCCCTTACTGGTCTGACCACAGAGCGGGTGCACAAGTTTGTTAAATTGAGGGGGAGGGTCTTCTGACTTTCAAAAAGGGACATTCATTTGGTGAGTGGTCAAAGCTGGTGGTTCAGTGATGAGGTAGATACACATTTCTGAACTTCACGTTGTCTTGTCTGTACATGGAGTAACAAAAGTGGCTCCATGATGTTGTTATTACAGTTCTCTGTGGTTGGAAAGACAGCCTTGATGTCTGGGAAGGGGCCTGGAGTTTGGGGTTTGCCTACAGAAGTGCCATAGGTGGGGAAGCAGATTTGGAGAGAGAATGTTCCTCAGTGCTAGGTGTGCTTGTGCTGTCCCATCTCCCAAAATTCTGCCCATTAAAAAAAAAAAAAAAGAAAAAGAAAAGAAATTGCATGTAACAGCTTGAATCTGCTTTCCATGGTGGTGTTCCCCAGTGTTGAGGCTGGTAGGCTGCCCTGTCTTGGAGTTGATTTAGGCTTAAGAGGCACTTGGAGAGTGTCAGGGCACAAATCTGGGGATGCCTCCAGGGAACAAAATGAGTTTGATGTAGTTTGGGCTGCTACCAAGTGGACTTCTGTTTTTTCTCTTGGGTTGTGCTTGTAAAGATTGTTGAAGCTAGAGTGGGGAAGGGGAGTGTATATGGATACTTACATCCCATTTCCCATTTCTCCCTCCCCAGGTGCTGTTTCAAGGTGCATGATATCTCTCACAAAGTCAGATGATCTTCTGCAGTGGTGCTGACATCAATGCATGGTACTCAGTTTCCCCATGGCATCAGCAGCCTTTGGCATTGGGCTTCACTGCAGAGCATGTGGCATCCTTCTCTCAACACTGGCTGGTGAGATCAGCTGAAGGAGTACTGCTCTGTCACGCTGGGCTGTCTCCAGACTATTAAACCTTTTTCTTTTTAAACCTTATACAACTGGGAGGCTGCCACCAAGCTGTCTGTTGGCCTTTGACCAATGCTAACATCTAATCCATGGCTGGAAGAAGGTACTTTGCCTGGGATGCATAGTGTCAGGGACTCTGTGACAAGTTAACAGTCTAGAGGACTGATTTCCCATGCTTGGGAACATTCCTGGCGCTATTTGTAAGCAGAAGTGTATATAAGCTTATAAGCATATGTGTAAGCATACTCTCTAACTACTGTTTTCCCACAAACCCTGTCATTTTTCAATGATCCTTCACTTATTCAATCCAGATAGGAGCTAGTTCCTTTGATTTACATTTTTACACTCTTTCATGCTCCTGCATATTTTAAATCTGCAGAGAGTGTTTGTGAACTTCCAGTCTGATTGCCCATGTAACACTGCATTTCCCCATCAGTCGACAAAAGTGATAGTTAAATGGTTAAGGCGTTCCCTTTATAAGCAAACAACCTGTTCTTTTGGCGCTTTTTGGTGCACTTGGAAATGTTCACTGATAGATTTAAATTAGCACTATACCACTTTGAATGCAACTGCACCAGCTTTTAGTCTGCTTTCATTTTGAAACAGGGCTTCTGTGCCCATATTCACTGTGCATCTATCTGTCACTCTCTTCCCCTGGGTTTTTTTGGCTTGTGCAATTTCAATCACATTTAGCAATGGTCCCAAGAAGATTATTTTTTGACAAGTTCTAATATAACAGAGGGTGGATTGGTGAGAGAGATGCTGTTAATATCTCTGGGATAAAGGCCACAACATGAACTCAAGTGTTATTAAGGCACCAAGGGTATATCTGCAAGGCATAGATCCATAGGAGACCAGGCTTCCTCAGTTTCACTGCCTGCAGACAGATATTGCATGTTTTGTTCATATTTACCAATCTGACCATAATATAGATCTCCTGGATTTTTTCCCTATTTATTTTCAAATTCATTTCCAGTGGGAGTCCTTAATGAGTGGGATTTCTAGTTTTTCTACTCCTATGCAAATCTGAACAAAATTCCTGTATCTGATTCCAATAGACATTTTTCTTTGAAAAATTACTATGATATGAATACAAAAGCAACATCATTAGGCCAGGAAAGCTCAAAACTTTTTTTTTTTTTCCTGCAAATGAGTAAGAATCTTTCAGCATTTTTCAGCTTGAATGTCTATTCTGTTTATGGATCACAGCAGAAGGAAAAGAGGGAAGTCATAAAAATATTTTTGGAGTTGAATTATAAATGGAAAAGATGTTCCAGAAATCACCTCTGCATCACTCATGATCTCTGGTGCTGGCACAGTGTGCCTCAGGACTTGCTGCTGGGTTTTTGAACAAAAGCTGTATACTGGAAAAATAAACCAGTTTGCGGCTCCAATTTTATGATGTCTAAGCACTGAACTGGATCGTATCAAGATGGAACAGCCTTCTTCTGTAGCAAGTGGCAGAATATGAAGCAGCTGGTAGCAACAAAAAAAAAAAAAAGGCATAAAAAAAAAGAAATTAGAAAAATCTCATGCAAACACTGGTGAATCATCCCCACAGGCTTTCTGCTTGCCCGGTATGCTTTCTGAGTGCCAAGCCTGTGGAAAATCACACCACTTTATTAAGGTAAGCTACTTTCCAAAGGCAAGCCTGGCATCTCTAGGCTCTGTCTAAGAGAGCATGTTGCAGCCTTAACACACCATGAAGATGCCCAGATGATGACAGGTGGGTTTGGGGTTTTTTTTATTTTATGAGAAGTACTATCAGACTGATAGCAGAGAGTTTACTGTCCCCCTCAGCCCTACTCTTGATGACAAGTGGCTTCCTTTTAGATTAACCCTATTGTGATCACCCTGCTGTTAGATTTTCAAGGGAGTCTCAGAACACAGGAAAACCTTGTCTCATGGATTTCTTCCTTCCTATGTATGTGTGACAGACACTGTGAAAATTCACCCAAATAAATCTTCAAGATGTACCCCATAGGTTTCATAGCTGGCACACAGAGTAGCATTGGTGGCCTTTCAAGAGCTATTTCACCTATTTTGTGGCTAAAAAGAAGATAAGGATTTATGTGGCAGCAGCAAAGAGGGAGGGCTGTGGCAGTGGTGTTGCTCTGGAAGGTGCAGGCGGTGTTGCTGTAAATCAGTGAATCCAGGAGAGGAAAACTCTGATTACAAACTGGATCTGGGAGTGTACACTTGCTGTCAGACAGCAGACAGACTGAACTCAAACCGGATCAGAAGAGAATGATAGGATGGTTTGGGTTGGAAGGGACCTTAAAGAACATCTAGGTCAATCCCCTTGCCATGGCCAGCCACACCTTCCATTAGACCAAGTTGCTGAGAGCCCCATCCAGCCTGGAATTGAACACTTCCAGGGGTGTGGCATCCACAGCTTCTCCGATTAACCTGTGCCAATGCCTCACCACCCTCATGGTAAATAATTTCTTCCTAACGTGCAATCTAAACCTGCTCTCTTTCAGTTTAAAACCATCCCCCCTTGTCCTGACACTACTTGCTCTTATAAACAGTCTCTTTCTTGTAGGATCCCTTCAGGTGCTGAAAGGTTGCAGTTAGGTCACTCTTTTCCAGGCTAAAGAAGCCCAATTCTCTTAGCCTTTCCACCTAGAACTTAGGTTGAACTTAGGTTGAACTTTTTATTCTGGTGGAAGTATCAGGAAAGGAAAATGACCGAAATTCATCATCTGGTCCAGGCTGGAATCAGGATTGCTTGGAAAAAACTACTTTTCACAGGTGCTGTCTCTAAGGGCACTACATTGGTTGCACAAATGATGATAACTTCAAAAGACATTTGGAAGGTTCAGTCAGATGGGAGTGGTTAACCCTTGGTTAACTAAGTGGCTGGGCTATATCCACCACTCTGTGTAGTCTGTCACATTTGATGACTTGCTTCAGCTGCTTTGTGTAAGCAGTGGTACAAAGTCTGGTCAAGCATCAAGTCTGAAAGATGCTCCTTTTATGAAAGACATCATGTCTGGTTAAAAAGGATGCCTGTGTGCTGTGTTTGAGAAAGGTTTACGCTGCTGGTATGCAACGGTGATTGCAGTAGATTTCAAAATGGCAAGTTTCTCTACACAAAATAAAGGCTGAGAAAGTAAAGTGCAGATTTTGGGACATGCCTTGTCAACAAATGCTACTCCAGCCACCAGAAACAGGCCCTGGTGATGGTAGCCAACACAGTATGAGTATGGGATGAAAGAAATAGCTTTCTGTTTTATATCACTGCAGCTTGCTGGTAAATACATCCTCAGTTTCTGGAAATCAGTACCTACTTATGCTGAAAAATCATGATTCTTTAAGAGTGTAGGTATCTTTAAACAGCAATTAAAAATAATTATAACTCAAAAGCTGTCATATATTTGAGAATAAGAGTCAACCTAGCTGGACGAGTACATGCTGCAAATTGGGGAAAAAATTGTTCATGGCTATGGATTGCCTCTTAAATGCCCGCCTCTTGATCATTTTTAAGTGACCCATGCCAGCTGAAAAGGTCTTAGAGGATCCCTGTCCTTTGCAGAATGGTGGGAAGCACGGCCTGTTTTCTAAGATTCATGCATGTATTTTGGGTTGCAGCCCCTCCAGCAGGTTTTAACTATATCAGTGCTTTTGAGGAAAGTTTTATGAGAAAGCATGCGTTTTTTTGCCTGTCAGATTTACTGAATTATTTTTTCAAGAGCTAGGCAGGCTTGAAATTAAAGCAACAAGCAATGAGTTAGCAAGATTATCTGCTTAATTATGAAATTGGTTGCAGAAGGAAGAAACTCATGGAAGTTAGCCTTTGATTTTACTTAAATGCATGCTTGTCCTTAGCTCTTCCAGTGCCTCAGTGAGACACTAAAATAGGAAGTTGCAGCATCATTGAATTGTGCCCACCACTGTGCTGGCTTGGTTCAGGAGACATAAAGCTTCAATTTCCTACTTTCTTGATTAAAGAGAGTTTCTTCTCTGATTTTGTTACATGTTTTACTCCTAACTTCTCCTGGTTATTTCAAATAGGAATATAATATTAAAATCTGTGCCAAAATATGATCAAGATTACTCACAGTCTATAGGACTGTTTCCCTGCTGTATGCAGTTTTCTTGTAATTGAATTAGAAAATAGAGATATAGCAAGCTGAACGTCCTCTCTCTCTCAAGGTGTTTCTCCAAATTTACTTCTTGGTTCTATTGCACAGTTGCACAAATTTTTGCCATACTTTACAAACCCCATAAGAGTTTCATCTTGCGAAGAATTTGGGCTTAAACATTTTCCTCCCTTTACACTAGGTATTTTTTGTATCCCCAGGCTGTGGTGTGCTGCCTTTTCTCCTGCTGACAGAGCTCTTGTGGGATCATCCCATCAATTGCTTCAGGAAACCAGGTTCCTTTGCTGGTGCAACACGTGGTATTATGAAACCACATCGTTACATGTTATAAATGGCCATTTCTAGTTCCTTTTCTTGAAAATCACTTGAGAAAAAAGATGAACTAGATTAAACAATATGTATGTAGCTACGGAGCTAATTTGAAATGCGTGTAGGTACATAAACTACAAAAGCAGGTACATAAACCCTAAAAGTGTCTCACGTTCTCCTTAAAATTTGCATGCAAACCTGATTTATTTTGAGGGTGGAGTGACCAATACTCAAGTTCAGTCTCACATGCCTCACGCAGCCCCATACATAAAAGGTAAGGAGGATTCAAGTCCTGCAGAGAGCTATTGAAGAACTTTGTCTTATTCTTGAAAAAGTTTTGAACATGGCCACTGTCCTGCTGTTTGTCACAAATTGTGAAAGCAGTTGTAAAAGGCATTTGAGATCCTTTTCCAGACCTATTTCCTACAATTTCTGTTATCCCCTTCAAGTAATTTCTCAATTTCATCTTGGCTTTTTTTTTGAAAAAGCACATACTATATTAATAATATAGATGACAAAGCATTTTGAGTAATTTTTCTAAGTTACCTCCTCTCTCTGACAATCACTTTCTGTCAGGCTTGGGTTCTGCCATCACAGCCATATCATTCCAATGACACACAAAAGATTTACTCCCACTTCATCAACAGATGCCCTAAAAATACCCTTGAAGCCCTGACTGTAGGTATATGATATCTACTCTGCTTTTGTGTCTGCTTCAGTTCAGCCTGTGAGGTTCACTGTTATGGGTCACCTGTGGCCCTAACATCTGTATATGTCTGTCTGTCTATTTATTGGGTACTGAGTGGGAAAAAGTTAAATTGATTTAGCAACATGCAGTGAAAATGTCCATGACTGCTTAGGTAGCTTGGATCAGGGCAGTTCTGACAGCAGGCAAAGAAAGACCAAGTTTTTCCAAAAGATTGGGAAAAGATATGGACTTGAACATGGCTGTGAAAATAATCACACCTGGGTAGCAGGGCTAAAAAGCAGCAAGAAGATCTGAGAAATAAGATGATGGGTCCTAAAGTTTTTCTAGTAAGAAAAACTGGAAGCAGCAGAAAAAGGTCCAAGGATAGAACTTTGCAGATGAAAGGTACTTACATTGAAACAAAGCTCAACTGGCTGTTTTTGCTCTGTCTGCTTTTTGTGAAAGCTTTGACCAGAAGGACTTTCTGTTTTCAATATGGCTGCAACTGTGCTGGTCCTGCATGCCCTAAAGTCAAATTTGCTTTGAGTTGAGTCATTCCTTGCATTGGAGAAACATCACTAAGGTGCAACATCATTGTCTAAAGTCAAGGAAATCCCCAGACTTGTGCCTCATCCTTAGGGTCATTGCAGCAGAGGAGCTTAAAAATAGAGCATCTGATGCATGAAGGACTTAAAAATAGAGCATCTAGTGCATGAAGGAGTCCCTATAATGAGGGTACCTAGTGCTTCTCCAGGAGATATGGTTAATCTTGTGCCTTGCTGGATGTGTGCTCCGGGATGAACCCAAGGCCATGAAGCTGGCCTAAAAAATAATTCCATTTTGTGTTGCTCTCTTTTACATTGGAAACGCTGCGTGGCTTGAGTGACACAATGCAACTCATTACTCACAGGACGATGAATTCCTATAGATGTGATATCCACACATATATACAGAAATGTAAAAAAGAACAGGAGACTTTTGAACACAACATTAGCCCTTAATAAGACCATAGTTATGAGCAGCTGAATACAAGAAGCTGAAGGAAAAGTGGGACCATTAAATCACTGAACTTCCTGCGCATAACAGGGTATTTAATTTCATTCAGTTACCCTGCATGAAGCCCAAAACCTGTGTTTGTCTGAGGTACAAATTCAGGAAAGGTCCTGCGCCAAAGACCCCAAATGGTGGGGTGTTTGCCACATTCTTTAGTAGTTTTTTCAGAATATTAAGCACTTTCAGTGCTTTAAAAACATGTGCTTAATTCTATTTTCTTTTGTGTTTTTATTCCTTAACTTCATAGGTTTGTATTTTGCTTATTTCTGGTAGGATGGTGAGGTTTGTATAGCTCATGTTGGGGATGTTTAATGGCAAGCTTCACAAGTAAAGGAACAAATTAATGTGTCCTAATTAAAAAATGAAGTGAGGTATATAATGGCTGGAGAACCCTTGTTCTTTTTCTAATCCTTGAAGTTATTACAGCATTGTGCCACCTGGTGGACCCTCTTCCCATGTAGGAGGAAGGAGATTGGCCTTACCGAGACCCAGAAGGTACACCAGGACCACCTACCAGGGGCCTGGCAGAGGTCACTGGTCACACGGCTGCGCAGTGGACTGGCCCTGTCCATGCTGTGGCTACTGGGAGCAGTACAGTCCCTGATGGCAGCTTTGGACCCAAGTGCTTAGCGCTGCTTAGTGTGGAGCAGATCTTCTGCCTCAATTACTGTATTAATGTACCTGAGCTACTTCTGCATCTAGAAAAGGCTCAGATGGCATTTCCACCCAACACAGCACTGTCCCATGGCAAAACATGGGAGTGGATGGGTGGGCCTGGTTCATGAGCAGCATATGTACTGGAAATCCACACCAGCTGCTCCTTTGGAGGCCCTGCTGGGCATCCTGAACCCCAATGCAAAAGTGCTCGGCACGAACTGTGCAGAGCGTTGTAGGCTTTCTGCTGCGCTCTGATGGGCCACGAAACAGTTAACAGTGTTAGCATATGAGCATCTGAGCCAGCATCTTGGATGTGAGGAGTGCAGCAGTTTATATTTCTTGGAGCGATTGTTTCAGGCTGCTCTGCTGTTCCAAGCCCACGCCATTGCTCTAGTGAAGCTCAGCTTGGATTTTCTTCACAGTTGTGACAGCCAGAGATGACTAAAAATACAGAGTGCTGAGATTCCTCAGAACAATTGTGAATTCTGTCTTCCATTTCTTCCCAACTATTCTTTCTGCTTCCATGGGAGAAAAGTTGGGTTTGAGGGGGGAGAGGGTTAATTTCATTCCCTTCATGCTTTTAAAGATTGCTTTTACATTAAGCTCTTAAGGGAAGGAAATAAGTGTCCTGATAGATGCACCATCTATAAATATACTGTGAGCATGAAACACAAACAGTTTTGGAGATTTAATCCATGTTTCCAAAGATGTGCAAAACCCTTGAATTAATGTGTTGTGTTGGTATGTAGTATAATATATAATTACACTTCAGTAAATCTGAAACTTCACATTAAAATTATATAGGTCAGATATATTTTAAACTTAGACGGCAAAAGCAAGAAAGAGATAAATTTTTTTGCAATTCTTGCTTCCAGAGATGTAATGCCTTCTCAGTCATGGAAGGATTTTTAGATTTTTTTCTTCTGATTCTAAATACACCTTTCCTTTGCTGCTTTTTTGTTGTTTTTTGTTTTTTTTTTTTTTTTTCCTCCTGGGAACCATACTGCGATAAGCTACGAGCTTTGATTCACTGTTAAGAGTGACATATGGTTCCTTGCTTTAAGGAATTTGATAAGCATATCACTTGATCTTTCATGTTTAGTAGGAATTCAAGAAACAAAAGAGATGCCAGGATGCTGGTTGGTAGCAGAGGATCTCTGACTGGATCATTCCTGCCAGTTTATTACCAGCGTTGTGCTGTAAATAGTACCCAAGGCAAAAACAGAAGAAGAGCAATAGAGGCACAAAGTAACTGAAGGGGACTGCCCAGACGTTTAGAAGGAGGATGGGTAAGGTGAATTCCCCTAAGGGTTTAGTCCAAGCACACTGAAGTTCATGCTCTGTCATGATTCCCTAATGTTAATGCTCTAACTGCTTTTGTCTCAATTGTTACTTTATACATTTCTAAGCCATAAAAAGAGATGCACTTAAAAAAATGGCCACCCCCAAGCAAAAAAATGAGCACTTGTTTGCATTTAATAATCACTAAAACTTGAAATTCTAAATTGGATTAATTGTGTCTATTATAAATTGATGGGGGAATAGCTATGCATTAGCCCTGAATTCTGATTACCTGAGAGGTTCCACTCGGAGTATAATTAAGAGCAACTTCATAGTAGTGGTAGGTGTATGATTGAATAATACATGCATCCCCTGCTGATGAAATTCAAGGCAAAGTGTTCATGGAGAAGGAGAGGTTTTTCTTTTTTTTTTCCTTATTTCTGCACTTAAAATATTGAAGGATTATTGCAATTGCAGCCCATGCTTACACAGAGATATGCCAAAGCTCTTGATGCAAACACTTTCAACCTGAAGTGGGGTTTGCAAAGGATTGCCAATTTTGCAGCTCAGCCCTTATTCTGTAAAGCATTGTGTTCCTAGGTGCCTTTGGTGGCTGGTTTAATTAGGAACATAGATCTGAGGTTGAAAGAGGCACATTTTCCAATAATACAAGGGACACCACTTTGTTGGCAGCTCATTGCTTAATACGTATGCCCACTAGGTGGCTGTAATTGGTGTGGTCATTTATTAATTATAAAGTATTTTATGCGTTCCTGGCTTTGAAGCCTTGTCTACTCCTGTTCATTAATATCTCCTTGTGCTTTCTCAATCTGTAAAGATACCTTCTCAATGCATTAAACCCCATCAGCTTGTGGCCATGTACCACATTGAGGCTGAATATTTCTAGGCTCCAAGACTGGCAAACCCCCTTGGGTTTCACAGCACCATAGCCACAGACAGAGGTGCACTAAACCTTCCATCCGTCCCATGAAGGAGGCAGCACAGCCACATGTCTGTTCCACCTCAGCTGGCCTAACAATCTCTGTCTTCGTGAAATTGCTTGTGCTTGCTGAGATGAAGGGATTCAGGAATAAGAGCCTGCAGTGATGGGAGAGGTGAAAAGTGAACCATGAGAAAGGGACAGAGCAGTGTGGTGGCACATGGAAGCTCTGTTGGGTGCACCCATAACATGGGACTGCTCATTCCTCAGTGCCTTGCTCTGAGTGGTGGTTCTGGCTTTTCCTTTCTGCTGTTCTGCCCATAGATGTTTAATTTTGAAATTATGCATTTGACATGCTTGTCACCACAAAGGCAAGACATTCAGCTAATCTCTTAATTCACCATGTATCATTATGGTGAAGAGCCCTTCATTAGAGTGAAGGCACATCTAACCATGTTTTACTGATATCAAAGGGGGAGAAGTGAGATCATGCTTAGCAGTTCTGAAGCCCCACTCCTGGATTACAGGTAGAGGGGCACAGAAAAGTTATCTTGACGTTGCTAACTTCCAGTCTCAGTGTCAGAATCCATCCTCAGTGGTGAAACGGCATGTTTTGTGCTGATTGAGTAATTCCAAAACTGTACTGTGGTGACCCAAGGGAAATTGCCCGCTGACAGCTTGGGCCATGATTCTGAGCAGGATTTAACAAAACTCCTTCAGTCAAAGGCTGAATATAGTGGTGTATGATCACCTGCAAGGCTTTCAAAATTCTATTAGCCCAGAAAGTTTGAGAACCACCATATTTACACTTGCCATGCATAGATAACAAATTATCACAGAAGCTTGCTTAGGTATTTGTGAATTCAGCCGGAAGAAAACCTTCCTATAGAACCAACATGTTGTTGGTCAGTTGGTGCCCAGTCTTTTGAAATGCTGATGACTTTAACTTTTTGTGACCTTCTTGGCATTCGATTGCACTGTTTTCCTGTTGGCACAGTTGTGCTAGCAGCACTAAGATCTCACCTGAGGTACAACACCAAACACCTGCATGTCCAATAATCACAGTGCAGTCTATACCTAGGTTGGATTTTAGTGCAGGTAAGGTGAAGCCTTGGAGGGCTGATGTCAATATGTGAACCCTGAGCCACCCTGCTGAAGACAAGACACTTGTGCTTAAGAGGAGGTTGGCAGCCATGTCTGCGTGGGCATTGCAGCTCGAGTAACTTTGGCAAAGCAGTATCAGGAAATCTCCTATTTTCTCACTTGCTTTTCTTAGAAATCTTCCCACATGCTCTCTTCAGGCTGAAATCTCAGATGACCTGATGGTTGCAGCACTATTAGCTCACCTTGGGTTCAAGCATCCTGTGTTATGTACAGATGTAGGATCTTCATAATCCCTGGCAAATATGCTTTTTGTTTTCTGTATACAAGATGTATTTTTCAAAAGTTTATTTTCCAGTTACCTAAAACTTTCAAGTGATGTGTGCCCTACGATTACCTTTTACCTCCTTATCGCTTATGTTGTTGGCCATACATTACAGGTACATAAATGAAATAGAAAACAAAATAGAAACCCCTATTTTGACACATTTCCAGAGGCTAATTATATCATGGCAGAAGCATTCACTTTGTTTTAATAGGCTGAAGTATTTATTCTTTTTTTTTTTTTTCTTTTTCTGGCTGGAAATGTGTAATATGCCTATGACAGATACTTTGACAGAAAGAGCCAGCCAGCACATTTTCTTCAAACTGACTGGTTCATAACCCAGTGGTACATATTCCAGTGTTTTTGTCTGAGCAGTGAAAGTGGAAATTTGCAAACAAGACTCTCTGTATATGCAGCATATTAGGATAGGAAACAGTAGAGTAAGTCAGCAGCAATTTGTTTGTGAGAGACAACATGCCATCAAAAAAATCCTTACCGTCTGTGTGCCTGAAAAATGTTGCTTTGTCTTTATGCTTCTTTTACCACAAAAGTAACATGTAATGAAACAAAAATTTGGTCCCTAGTGGTTCTAGTGTGGAAGAAGAAAGAATCCCCATTAAAAAAATATCAGGAAGGAATTTAAAAAAAGAGTGGAATCTTTTCTTAGATACGCTAAAAGTGAAGCGAATAGAAGAAACCTTGGAATTAGACATCTCATGTGTTAACTCCTATGTTGGTCCCAGTTCTCTGCCTTGGAAATGTTGCACAGCACCTATGCATCGCTAAATTTCTCTTAGTCTCATTGACTTCTAGAGGGAATTCAATACCATCACTTCAGTGGAATTTCTTCGGTGTAGAATACATGCTCTTCATTGAAGAAGGTGCTCCATGCAAAATATCTCACGCATTCCAAACCCAGAATACTTTCCCTAAAAATTCTCATGTTCTCCACCCAGCCTGGGCCCACTAAATTTTGAATATGTGTATCTTGGACTGTTTAATACTATTCTCTCACCTCAGTGTTGCACATTCTGGACATTCAAAATCTAGGATTCACAGACACCTTCCAAATGCATGAGATAAGTGCAGGAGACTATCAAATCATTGAAAACCCAATTCTTCCTCCCACCCCCTACTGTATTCTTGGCTTCCTTTTTTATTTGTCTTCATATTTTTCAAGCCTCAAAATTTCTTCTTCAGCCATAAAAAAATAGGATTGTTCTTGAAAAATGGAAACAAAACTGATGTATAGACAGCAGACCCAAGGACCTGCAACTTTAAGTAAATCAGTAAATTTCTCAAGCCTCAATAAAACAGCAACAGTTGGCAGCCCTGGCACACTAACCATGCAACCTTATTTATTTTCAGTTATTTCCTTTTTATGCATATGTCCAGAAAGCAGCACAACATGCTTAAGCAGTGAAAAATCCTTGACTCTTCAGAACACTCTGTGCAACCTATAGCAATCCCGTTTTCTAATATGCAGCTGTAGAGAGAGCCACATCACTGACTGGATCAAGAGCCCAGCAATTTATGTGCCTGAGTTAGCCGTGTTATGCTTCTGCTGCCATCAGCAATGAGGTAGGTCAGTTTCTTAAGATGTTTTTGGGTTATTCCAAACCCCATATGGATAGGGCCAAAGAACATTGCAGTCATTTTGACCAGCAAAATACGGATGTACCTCACCTTTATTCTGTCTCCATGATGTCTTTACAGTGTATTTGCTATCATATTTCAATTAATTTGCTTTTTTTCCTAGCATGGACAGAGTTGAAGGAAGTTTTGTCTTCTCAGTTCTTCCTTGAACTTGTGCATAAGCTTGCATTTCCTCAGGGAGAGAGAAGATATTAGAAGCTACTTTTATGCTCTCTCTGCTTTGGAGACATGAGGACTTTTCAAGTTTCACATGTTGAAAGGTGATGTATCGATGGTAGGAAATGTCACATCCCTTGACATTTGAACAAGCTAATGGTCGCTTCCCTAGGGCTCTCTAGCATTGGAAAAACCCCAGGCATTCTGACATTCAACTTGCTAGGAGCGGAATTACAGGTGGTTGCTGAACTCATTTCAGTGAGTATGAAAATTGAAGGCGGGGAGTAAGGAGAATAGCACAACAGCTCTTTATTTCCTGCTAATAAAGTAGAAGTCAGCTCCAAACACTATTTAATGCAGAAGTCTCATAGGATGTAGAATGGAAGAATCCTCCTTCCATTTCACCCCATGGAAGAATCCTCCTTCCCTTTCACCCAAAAGATACTAAGGTAAAACAATTTTGGAGGTAAAGAGAGTGAGGAAAGGATGTATTTTCTTTGGTAAGCAGGGACAGTTGGAATGTGCTGTACTGTATCTACATAATCCAATCAGTCTTTCTTCTGGGGAAAAGAATAACAATTTATTTGAGCAATGAGCAATTTCCAAGAGAAGAGTTTGAAGTAGTTAAAAATAGATTTTCTAACCCTTTATAAAAATGTTGCTGTAGTTTCTCTTCCTGGAGTACCAAAGGCTGTTGACAAAACCATGTAAACTGGTTTTTCTCCCTGCAAGTTGGCCTGTACTGGGCTTATTCTTGGGGGATTAATTTTATTTCCTTCAGTTTCCACAAATCTTCTAGGTAAGTCCCTGACCTCCAACCTCTAATGCATGTCTTTGTAAGGGAGGAAAAGAAAAAAAGACTTGCTCTATAATAGCTTCTTATAAAATTTTTATGTCATTTTGAAAAGCTTGGAGAAATGGTACCTGGTAAAACACCTACTTCACGATGTCTGCTGAAAGATGAGCAATTCTGACAGTAGTCAGATAATCTTGGCAGCAATATTAGCTCTACTGCATCTTAAGCAATAGGCACTGACTTCCCTTAGATGAAAATCATACTGCAAAATCTGTTTCTGATCATGTTACTGGGTTTTGCTGAGTTGAGAATACAACATCAGCCTGCAGTATGCAGAGCATCTTGGCACCGATCCAGCACAGCATGTGAAAACCATGTTTCTATAAATATGTCTTTAATCCCCATTTTCAGTGAAGAAGAAAAGCCCTTATTATCCCTCAGCACTGAAACTTATGGGAACAGTCCTACTGCTGTTGAGGACAGCAGGAAAGTGCTACATATTTGGTGGTGAGAATGTGGTCCAGGGTCTCACCTTGCTGTGTACCAAGTGGCCCTGAATATCACCAATATAATGGAGTAAAACTATCAATTAAAAGCTTTGTAGTACTTAGTTCTATCCAGCATTTATCTGGAAGGGGCTTAAACTTTCCCATTTAAGCTGGAGGTACTGTGAATGTTTATATTGTGAGGATTCATCTTTGATGAGGATGAAGATCAAAATTGATTGGGTATTCTTGTGCTCCTCAATGGGCACCTTTCTTTCTCAGCTGTCCTGAACAAATCCTCCTAGTTTCTGGGACACTGGGACAAGTTAATGCTGTCAGAGAATTCCCAGATGTGAGCTGCCAACCTTTGTTTTGCACTGTCAAGTCTGTCTAAGATCATTAGTTCAAGTTCTAATTAAAAAAAAAAAAAAAAAAAAGGAAGTTGA
>WEKY01062145.1:317768-332717 GCA_013390045.1 Picathartes gymnocephalus
AATATATCTATTTCACAGCTTTTTCAAATGCAGATATGATGCAATCACCTGTGAGGCTGGATTTTTAAGTTTTGCTGCCACTCTGTCCTATTTTTAGCTGTCGCTTGAGACTTCTTGTCCCTGGAAAAATCAAAAGAATTTTAAGAGGAGAAAAAAAATTCTCAATCACTTTTGAAATGGCCTCGTATCTTAGTGTCAGTGGGGATGTTGCATCACTGGTAAATTCAGTATGTAACATACACATGGTTGCTTGCCCCAGAGAGGTGGGAGAGAGAACAAGTTATTTCATCTGATACCATCAAGTGATGATTTATGGCCTACTATCTTTTTTCTGACATTTATCTAGAGTTTTCATTGTTCATAACCTTACAAAATGCCTGTTGGGTTTCTCTTGCTCTTCTGCGGGGACAGCAGAATTTTAAATAAGAGCACAATTAAATGGAAAGCTGAATTGTAGCCAGCAGGATGTTCACAATAATCCAGTATACTGGGGCACTGTGCAATATTGATCTCCTGATGTTTCACTGGGGGTGACTTGAATCCAAACTTCTTTATAAAGTTTCAGATTTTCCATTGAAACCTCCCTTCCATCATAATGGTGAGTTGTGCCAGGCTCTAAGTTGATGTAATTAGCTCTGATGCAAAACAGAAGTTTGAGATTTAAAAAAATCTGTCTGGATTGTTATTTATCTTTGTTAATGACTGGGCTCTGATGTCTGTGACAATTCCCACTTAATACCACTTTTAAAAAAAAAAGTAAACAAAGAGCATGACCCTCTTAGATTTAAAAACAATTCCTGGCTGTAGACAGAAAAGGAATGAGAAATTAATCCATGCAAACATCTGTAAGAGTAGATGGTTTCATGAGCAACTGACTTCCTACCTCAAAACAGAGAAGCTGCCATGAAATAAATTTCCTGATGCAAACTTAGTTACCTTTTCTATATAAAGGCCCTAAACTACACACATTAGAACATTCACATTTTCTATATTTATTCCAAAAATATTGGCATACCCAGTAAAGGAAGAAAAGTACTACACATCATTCAGTGTAAATCATACCTAGGGCACCATCTGTTTGGATTTTTTTCAATATAATAGACCAAACAAAAGGTAGGGCATCATCTTTTATTTTTCAGCCTCTGAGGTACAGTTAGGAGATTAGTGTGCATAAAAAGATGGGCCTTTGTCTTTACAGAGATGCAGCACATAAATTGTGTTTTGCCATATTTTTGTGGGAGAGGAAAAATAAGGCAGAGAAAAGTTCCCCAATTTGGATTTAGACCTCTCTAATGGAGTTCTCTGTGTGAGAAGCAGTCAGTGTTGAATCCTTACTTATGAAAAGAAGAGGAGCAAGAACCTCTAGAGTGTGATTCATCACTTTCTCAGGTGGATGGCTAAAACAGATTATCTGAAACATGCCTTAGCAGAGGCAATTTCTCTCCCATTTCCACAGGGCTCTTGATGTGTGACCAAAGATCCGTCCATCCATCCATCCATCCATCCATCCATCCATCCATCCAGTGCATTGTTCAGCACATGACTTTATTATTTCAGCATAGGATAAGTGACTATTAAGACAGATGTCAGAACTGTTTAGTCATGAGAGCAATGGCTACAGCAGGGACCTGCCAGGTCTATCTCAGATGCTGTAATCAGAACAGCAGAGGACTAGGAGGGAGATAAATTGCATCTATATGCTTTGGGGAAGAAGTCTTAATTTCAAAGGAAGCAGCTATTTTCTGTCTTATTTCTGATAGGTGCAGATCCAGCAAATCATGATGAAGACAGAGGTGAATTTGACTTTCTTTTTGAAAAAAAAAATTATGAGTTTTCCCTGGATTCGTTTTTAAATAAATAAATAAATAAAATAAATTGATGACAGTACATGACCTTGTTCTGTTACTTGTTGCTGTTGGAATAGAAAATCATTTCTGTTCTTTCCAAGCTGAGAGTTCACTCAAGACTTTAAATTGCCATTGTCATCCAAGACTTAGAAATTAGGAGAATATCCATCCAAAGGTGCCAGAAAGCAGGAAGGAGATAGGATCCTAAATCTTTTTCTTTCAGTGGCATCTAAGGAAAAAGAGAGTTCAAAAAATGGGCCATAGCCATATCATAGAGTCTCTTGCAATTTCATCTGGGTATTAAAAAAAAGGTGTGTTTCAATAACAAGCTCAGAAACAGGGTGAGTACATTTCATTATATGGGATCTAATCAGTCAAATGGCCAAGGTTATGGTGCTGTGATTAATCACCTCACTTGTTGCTGGGTGTTCCTGTCTCTGCCTAGTGCTGACACAGATCAGCAGCCCCTGATGTTCAGCCACAACTCCCGAGATTCACTTAGGATTCTCAAACGTCCAGCAGTTTTGGGCTGGAAAAGCAGCATGGACATCTTTCAGGTTTTATTTAGGAACAAATCATTGGCATGTAAACTTGGATGTACCATGGCATGGGGAATTCACAGATTAGAAGCCTTTTTTAGGCATCAAGCCTGTCTATGTACTCCTCTGGCAACCCCCATTTCTCCTGCCCAGGCTTGTGAATGATTTTATCTGTCAGAATGTTCCCTACAAGGTGAAATGATCTCAGCCTTGTGGTGCCAAACACCCTGGAAGGGGGGTGCCATATATAAGTTCCACTAGTACCATTTAAGCTCAGTATTAACTGAGGCCGAACCCATCACATGCCTGGGGTTCAAGGCAGGTGTTTCTTATCCTGGGAATGCATAGCAAATATATGAAATGAGTGCATGTATCAAAATGGACCATCTTGACCAAATTCTTAAACAATCCTTTAACAAGTGGCCCAGATGCCTGTCCATCACATAACCGAAACTGATCTGCTGTGTCTCAAGACAGGACTGGGACAGGCCCTGTGAGAGGAAGTGCAGCAGTCCTTGTGCATGTGGGCCAATGTCCACAAGCACTGCTGTGTGCCTGGATGCATGGGTGGGTGGGTGGATGGATGGATGGATGGATGGATGGATGGATGGATGGATGGATGGACAAGCTCCGTATGTTGAGCTCTCAGCAACATGTGCCAACAGACACTTTGGAGGAATGAATGAATCCACAGTCAGGGAGTTGAAGAGACTCTGAACAGCCCTCAGGAAATAGAATTATGAGGACCAGGCTGAAGCCTACCTAAGTAATTAATCTGTTTTGCAGCTCGATCCCAGGTACATACAAGAAGCTGATTAGAAAAAAAACCAGCTGGCCTGGGCTCTGGGCAGGTGGTTTGGCTCTGGCAGCTTTGTGGTGGTGCTACTGGAGGCTGCAACACTGCTTGAGAGTGAAAATTCAAAATGTTGAAGTCCTGGAATGAAGTTGAGAGGTATTTCTGAAATTAATTTGGCAGCTCAGTCAGTTATTGATTGATACTTCAGATACCCAGGGAAAGACCTGCACCAGTAGTTGGGGGCAAGACATAAATCCAAGGACTAGCTACCTACAGACCTGGAAATAGGTCATGTGTCTTTTCTTCCTTTTCCCTATTTTAACTTGGAACAATTGATGATCCCACTAGAAATCCTCTTAGAGGCTTGGCTTTACTCATGTTCCTGAGACTTGACAAATTGCTTTACACAGGCTATGGAAACTGCAATATCTCAGTCCCCAAACAGGCTGCAAAATTTCCTGGAGTTGAGGCCAGAACCGGCCAGTTCATCATCTAACCTGACCTCTGCTGTACTTATCTCAAGCTAATAAGCTTCATCCAGTTTCCACCACAGAGTCTCAGTAAGTTGGCTTAGAATAAAGCAGTTATTTCTGGTCTGGAGGTGAATGACTGCTGAGTTAAACTGTGTATGATCAAGATTTTCTCTTTTCTCGGTCACTATGCTATGCTGATATATTTTGCTTCATTCCAAAATGGAATGAAAGCTATGTGTTTGTTTAAATAATATCCATAAAACTCTTTAAAAAAAAAAACCAACCCAACTATCCCAAGCTTCAAGCAAAACATTTAATATAAAGAAAACTGAAAAGATTTGTTTTGATAACAAAATAGAAAGCATTCAATTATTTTAAACTTTCTTCACTTGCCTAATGTATAATACAGAAGTTAAACAGGGAAACAAAATACCATTGAAGGTCAGAATATTCTGTTCCATTTTTAAAGTGGAAAATCAAGATGTAACATTTAGATGTAGACAAAGATAACATTGAAGTCTTTTAAATCTAGGTGCCAAAGATAATTAGGTGGCCTCCTGATGACCTTGTAGTTTTTGGGTAAGAGAAAAGGAGTCAGAGATCAGGAGAACCTACTTTTCTATGCAATATAGGTAAAGCTGCAGTGGTAATTACATACATAAGTTGGCCCAAAGTCGGGTGCTCCATTTACTTGCCTTAATGGTATTTTTGGATAGTCACCTAATCACTGGAAAACCCCTCATCAGTCCATCTGCTGGACTCTCACATGAGTAGTTCTCAGAAGTACAGGAGCCTGTGGTCATTTGGCATAAAAATTAGGTAGGTGGTAAATCTCCACAGGATTTTACTGTGTGATGCTTTCCCTCTCCTGATTAATGTGATTCCTTTATAGGTCAAAAGGATGGATCACTTAGTGGTTAACAAGGGTGGTGATTCAAATACATCCAAGACATTGCCATTTAGTCTGTGGCCTAGTCCCTGTTGCTTTTCTCATTCTGTTGACTCAGCCGAAATGGTGAAACTGTCCTATTGCAGGGAGCTCAAGATTTAGGGCCTGCATCCAAGGCAAGTGTGGGTGACAGGCTCTCCCACCTTCCTTGGTGAAGAACTGCAGATCATTAAGTGTCATGCAAGGAAACTGCATTGCCCAACCCCTATTAATTAAAATGTAGTATGTTATATAGCATCACAGGACTGCAAGTGTTTCCAAGAAGGGTGTACTTTTTAAAGAATTAACATATACCCACAAAATTGAAGCTGTATATTCGTACTTAGCTTTTACAAGGTAAATCTCAGCATTACTAGCAACCAGACAAAAAGTATCATGATAAGTCAGGGTTTTGTTGAAATTCATCTTTCCTGAGGGTTGTACTAAGTTATTCTTTAAAGGGGTACATCTCACACCAGGAAATCACTGTGAAAAGGCACCCTGGGAAGTTCTGCTGCTTTGTTTCTTGTCGGAATATTGGAATTTATGCAAATTGGACATTTTATTTCCCACAAATCTGCATTTAATATTTCAGCTGCCACTTAATTCAGTTCTGACTGCAAAGGAAGTCAGTCCTGAACAGCATCTGAAGATGCCTGATTTATGTTTCATATGAAACCATTGTAAGAACTTCAATGATTTTTAAGGAATTAAATATAATAAACTTGCTGGCCATGAGTGTTGGTCAGTCCAGAGAGTCAATGTTTCACTGAGAGCCAGCAGAAATGAACAAGAAAAGGGCATTTTCATAAAATGTACCCGTACTTTATTCCAGAGAACACCTGCACACTATGTTTAAGTTGAAACATTTTTTTACCGTATGAACAAAACCCACAAATGCTGTTGGAGAATTTCCCTTTCATACAGGTGGCTCTGCTGCGCTGCTGTTGCTCTTTTATTTAGAGTCTTATCCAGAACTAAGCTGTAAACTGCAAATCAGAGACACAGCCCCATGAACACTGATCTGTGTAAATTTGTGTGAAGGAATCATGAGCTACTCCCTGGTGTCTTTGATGTGTGTTTTTGATCAGTAATTAGACCAGCACAGAGTGTTTTGCTCTGTGTGGTGATGCAGCTCTGTGGCCAGGGTAACGATGGGTGAGATTAGACCTGCTGTCCTGCCAGTCCCAGGCCTTGGGGAAACCCAAGCATCAAGAGCATTTTGAGACTGGTGTTCAAGGGGAGGGTGAAGCCCTGTCTAAGAGGTGCCTGCCTCTCTGCAGGGTCTGTATGAGGAGTATAGGCTGTGTAGGCAAAGGTTTAATTTCTGATTGGGCTGGTTAGAAAGGGGCTTGAATTCTGAGTGCATGCCTGACAACAGTATTCTCTGGGGCTCTTCACTTACACCCCGATCCTCTAAGTATTTTGGACTAGGAACCACCAAAGGAATAGTTGGATGAATGCCAGTGTGCTATTTGCTGATGCAGTTAGCTTTTTAAAATTGAATTCCGGTCAGTGAAACCTTATTCCTTTTGTTGTGATGAAATATCATATCGCTGGACACATCCATACAGATAATTTTCAACTTGTTAATATGACATGAGGATTTCCTGTCTGAAGTAAGTGTAAATTAAATTGTTCTAAGTGAAGGAAATCCATTCCCCTACATGAGCTCAGTGCTGAACATATCCACTTCTGATTTTCCATTTATGGTGAGTTTTTTTAAAGCTTGTCATATATAGGTCACAGAATAATTTATGAGAGTGAGAATATTTTTTTTCTATGTAGAAATGTAAAAGACTATCACAGGCTTTTACCGCCTTAGTAATACTCATTCAGAGAGTAGAGAGCTCACATTTCTGAATTTTAATATGAGGGCCTTGCCTACTATGTGAAGCAAGGCCTCAGGTGGTACATGGTGATATATGAACCATTTATTGATCGTCCCTAATGGGATGAATTTTGCCTATCAGAATTAGTGAAGAGCAATCCAAATTTTAACTCAGTGTCTCATCTGTGCACCTGATTTTAATTTCATTTTTATCAGCACTTTGGAGTCTGACTTGGTTTGATATTAACAACAAGTATTTGTATGGGAGTCTTCCTAATTAAACTGAAATGTCAACTTTATGCCTTTATGTGATTTTATTTTCTAATTTAAAGTTCTGTTCCAGAGGAAGTGCTCTAATTTAAATAAATCTCTTGAGAGATATTTATTTATGTTGTGAATTTCAAGTAAGGTATTGTAGTTGAGATAAACAAGCCATGCAATGGAACTATACTATCTCAAAAGTATGAAATGGGAGTTGGAGTGTTGCAGAACGGCAGACAAGGGGTGTCCCTAGCCCTGAATAAAGGACAGCTCTCCAGATGGGCTGCTGCAGACTCCACAGCTCCACAGGATCGGAGGCTGGAGATTTTAGGGCTTCCTTGTTTTGCTGCTGGAAAACTGCAGAGATTAGATAGGAAGCCCATAAATTTCTCATTTTCAGACAATTTTTAAATATTGAGACTTTTTTTTTCTGAATTTGGATAGAATTTTGACATGTCTGCCTGCCCCCATGAAATATGGTGACCTTTCAACATAAAGCTCTGATAATGCTTAACTGTTTTTTGGATCAGGACTACACAGGGAAAGGCTGAAAGAGCTGGGATTGCTCAGCCTGGAGAAAAAAAAAATGCAGAGGAATTTTATCTATAAGTATTTGATGAAGGAGATTAAAACACAGAGTAGGACTTTTCTCAGCAGTGTCCAGTGTGTGCACAAGAGGTGATAGGCCTCAACTGAAATACAGGAAATTCTTTTTAAATAGGAGAAAAAAGCTTTTTCAATGTGAGAGTGGCCAAACTCTGGCCCAAGTTGCCCAGAGAGGTTATTTAGACCATTTGAATTATCAAAAAAATTCAGCTGGACACAGCCCTGAGCAGCCTACTTTCACTTACTCTGCTTTGACCAGGGAAATGGACTAGTTTATCTCCAGAGGTGACTTCCCACTTCCATGATTCTGTGATGCTGTGTAACTGCAGGGGACCTTAGTCTCTCCTCAGCCATCCCCTGGGGGTGGGGTTCCTGCTGGAAGGGTACTTTTTAATCTGGGAGCTGATGTTCAGCCTTCATAGCCGTTCCAGCATGATGCAGATGATGCACTACCGTTGCTTTCATGAGGGTTTTGAAGTGGGGATTTGTGCTTTAAACATTAGATCTCCTTTTCACTGGGGGGTGTTCTGAAATCCTCTGTGGTTCTACACTAAGAGAGAACAAATAGTTGAAATACTTGCCCCAGACAGGTCAGTGGCAAAATTCTCAGCAATTTTAATGGATCTGAGAACCCACCAAAGTCAAGGTACCTGTAACAGCAATGCATCTATGTTAAGTCTGAGTCTTGTTTAGAGACTTCTTGAGGATTTATCTTTGACAAACAATCTTTGCACAGCATCTAACTGCCTTGGAGCAGAGCCATTTGCCAGTGATTGCTGAGGATTGTATTTAAAAATCAAACAATGCCATTCACTATATGTGGGACTATATTTATAGCTATAATAAATGCGCCAGACATTAAAAAAAATTACAAACTTTTCAGTTTTTGCATGACTGAGAGACTTACATAAACATCTTGGGAAATCTGAAAGACAACTCCAATATAATCCTAAAAGCTAGATTAATAGCTTTATTTTTATATATCCAATATTAATAGCTGGTTAATATTACAGATTAATAGACAAGGGGGGAGTATATATATTGACAATTATCATCTTGAAAAATGTATTTGTTTTCTAGAATTTCTCGCCCAGCATTATTGTACTAGGTTCTTGCACTACGTGTTTCTGAGAAAAATACTATGGAATGTATTATTCCATTGTTACTGGTGAGACTAGCTGTTTTTTTCAGATTGGAGGTTTAGATATGCAGGATTTGCATACATATGACCACTGCATGTGCAGTGATACTGCACATGTGCGTTCATCACAAACAGTTCAATGCAGTGTAAAATCCTGTCTTATTTAGGAGCATCCTTTGGATTTCAGGGTCTTAAAGGCCTAAAAGTGTGTTGTTTAATGCATGTCAAGACCTGAAATGTTGTTCTGGAAGTACGTAACTCAAGCATAACCCAATTCCTCTACACTGAAAATTGTCAGACATTTTCTAGATAAAGCTACAGTGAAGGTCTTTATCTGAAAAACAACAAAGTTAAGTTGTTTTCTTATCTTTTAATTTTGTGACAGTTTATTACCAAAAATTTGTTAGGAAATATTTAAGAATAATTGGCATTAAAAAAGATAAATATAAAAAAAATGTATAAAAGGTGAAGATCAGAAGCATTGGAAGTTTAGCCACAATATTTGTTTCTTGCTTCAACACAGTGAGATGATCTGTGGCCTTGCAGAGCAGCCCCAGTGGGCCATGTCTGCAGCCCCAGTGCAGACTGTCCCCTTGCCCCTACAGCTCCTCCAGCCTGGGCAGAGCTTGTCACTGCCTGTGTCATTTCAGCAACAGAAAGAGGCTGAATCACAAGCAGAATCAGGTGCTTTCTGTTCCACTTCCAGATATGTAGTATTTAGAAAATTTTAAATTAAATTATTTGTTTGCGCAATGTTCAGAGTATTAATGCTGTGTTAGAAAATGTTGTCTTTTCCTTTCTGTCTTCCCCATATTGAGAAGTGTTCATAACACTCACTTTGGGGTTTGGAGTGGTGGGAAATATATTTTGATAGATATTTTCTTGAGCAAGATATCAAATATCCATAACAATTCTTCACAGTTATTAGATTTAGCCATTTCCAAAGAACAAAGCAGAGGATTAATTTCCTATCTCATTTTCTTCTCTTTAATATGTTCTATGATATTTTTCCAATCCAAATTTTAAAAACAATCTGCAATCCACCCATGTTCTCTAAGTAATATCTGTAGTGTTGTTCCCTACAAAGAGTGACAATGCCAGCAGTTGTTCCTTGGCTGTATTCCCAGCAAGTATAATTTAACAGGTGAGAAATAAAGTATGTGAGTGAGATACCAGTGTGATACTCTAAATTTAGATTATACTGAGGGCTTTTTTGTAAATTGTAATTATTCTTTCTGGTTTTCCTCAGTAGGCATGGAAAGTCTCAGTATCACCTTTATTAAAAACGAAGAAGGTTCTGGAGTTTGACTAAAAATAAAAAGTTCTATCTTTTTGCAAGTTGTTATAAATCAAAGAACAATTTTTGTTTTGGTTTGTTTGTTTCACAGCTTTTTTTATGAAAGGCAATTGCTTTGGAGCTAGTGTTAAGAAAGATAGCCAGGAGCTAGGGTGTTACTGTAAATTTTGCTTTTATATCATACTTGATTAAATTCCCATTTTAGCTGACTGAAGAGTTCATTTCTGCTCTGCAAGAAGTCTGGTGAAGGGTAGTGAAGACATTTAATTTTCTGCCTTGACTCAGCTGGGACAGATCCAAGAACACTAGGTCTACACAGCACATTCTGGAAAACCTTGCCACCTAAATATGCTGGTTTTTCTGTTTGTTTGTTTGGGGTTTTTTTTACCCTTTCTGTGTTTTGATGATGTCACTGTCTGTATTCTGGGATTCTGTGTTGATTCTTGGTTTTTTTTCAAGTCCCAGTAATGGTATTTTGGAAAAGAGTAATTTGGAAAAGCTCAGCATCTGTTGTGATGTACTGATAAATGGGCAGGTTGTTAGGTTTCTATGGAGGAGTGTACTGATGTCATGCATCCAGTAGTAAATCTTGTTTGGGTGCCTCTTACACAAAACGTCCCCAAAAGTTCAGATCATTTTCCATGAACACAAAAGCTTCCTTTAATTTGAAAAGGCACATTTTGTAGTACAGCAGAAGACTCTGTTGTAGCTAACTGATAAGGTTAAAAGTAAATTTAGATGTGATGGGTTTAGAATTCTGGAACTGCATTCCTAAATAGGCAACAAGGCCACTTACCCTCAGGGCAGAACTTGATGTTAAGACACAAGGAATTACAGTCCTACACCTTGTAGATACTTTTGGAAGGCTTATCCATTGACCTCATGGCCAAGAGTAATTATACCTTGTAGATTCTTTTGAAAGTCCATTGGCTCAACAGCCAAGAGTAATTATGTAGCACCTGTGATTATCAGATTTTTCCATGATATTAATACCGTCCGTTCATAAAGAGACAATGATCAGTGTTTTCCGAGACAATAGTCTCATCTTACATAAAATTCTATCCAATCCTATATGAAAAGTGCTAATTGTCATTGTGTTGGAAAGTCAAAGCTCCATTTTTCATCACTCTGTAGCTTCTGTTACAGTGAAAGATGGGATGTAGCTCTTTGTGAGGTGTATCTGTTCATTTCCAAAGGCTTTTTGTTGCAGAATTGGACATAAAGAGTCTCTAAAGGATTTCTTCCTAAACTTGTTTAATGTGTCTACATTTTGTTAATTTATTTGGAAGTAAGTTTTTAAAGCCAGATATTATTACACTATAATGTGCAATACTGAGCTGCTTTGATTAAAGATACGTTATTACTTGGAGCCTATTAAAAAAAAATTAAGCATTTCAACCTTGGATTTTGAATTGAAATATGTAATGATCCATGTATTCTCTGCTCTGAGTAGCCTGTTGATCGATATTGATTTCAATACTCTTATATTTTAATAGCTCCCCTTCTTACCTTTTGTTAGCATTTGTCATTTTGATGGTCTCCACAGCTATCTTAAAAGCTAAGTACCTTCTCAAAATTGTATGTTAAGAGCATAATAATAAAACTCAAACAACAGGAAGTCATAAAACTTGTATTCATGTTTTCTTTCCATTTTAATGAGCCGGAGTTTGATATTTTTCTTTCACCACTATCTCTTTACCTCAGGAGTGATCCCAATGGTTTCAGTAAGAATGCTTGGAGAACAGAGTAGTATTCAGTCAATAAAAAAGACTCAGAATGCATCTATTTTCCAGTATTATGTATTTCTATCATAAGCATCTTTAAAAATAGGGAGGGAGAAAAAGGTATAGAAAAATTCTATGGTTCTAAACTTCCCTTCATATTCATGGACAAGCTAAGGGATAACAGTGAAGTTGATCACTAAGACAGTGTTTTCAGCATTAGCCATCTTCCACATTAAAAAAAAAAAGGAACACTTGTTTTAGTTTCAGCCTCTGAACTCTTCTTTCAATGATGGCTGCCAATTTAGTTTAGAATATCAACTACTATGTAATTATAAAATTCATCACAATTACTGAAATTAGATTTAAGTAGAATTATATGACTTAGCATTTCAGAATTCTTCAGTTGAGTTTTTTATATACAATACCTGGTTATTTGCCAGGCTGAGAAGGAGAGTGGGTCGGAGACACACTAATCTGTGCATATCTTGGCAATGCTTCCTTATTGCCTTCAACCCCAAAGAAATCAGTTTGTAGATTCTACAGTTTCATGAAAACATCTTAATTGGAGAAAGGGAAAGGACCTGAAGATTTGAAAATACACAGAGAGACACTTCTGTGGATTTTGACCATGATGCTCAGTGTCAGGGATCTTTTTTGCCAGTGGCTTAGAGAACTGTGTTATAAGCAGCTTGATCAGTCTTTGCTCTGACGGTTGCAGCTTTCTTTAGGTGGTTACACTTTATTAGCTATCAGGACAATGGTATGGTTCCTTGAGAAGGAACAGAGAATATTAGTCTGCCTGCTGGTGCTCCCCAGTTGTGTCTGGAAGGAAAGCAGAGTGTAACCACCTTGCCTCTGCAGTGCTGGCAATGAAGGGTTGAGATCTATGCTTTTACAGGGACTGGCTCTGAGAATATAGTGAGCTGGTTTATTGACCTTGTTGTTCTTCTTGCTGAATGATCTTGTCTTATTGTAAACTTCCAAGTCTTACATCTACATAATTCTATCATAGTGTGGCTTGGTTTTGCTCTTTGTCATGCAAGTAAGTACCATGTAACCATTACATGCATTAAATACCTCATCTACGACCTCTGGTGTGTGTCTGACCCACCAAGAGGGTTCATCTGAGCTATGGTCTGCTACTGACTTCCATGTAAAGGTCTCCCAGAACTGAGCAGGTCAAGAAATTTTATTCAAAGCCTTTGGGGAAGAAAATGAACTATTGTGCCTACTGAGATCAACTGTTCACTCTACACACGTCATCATATTACTCCTTGTGGCAGGAAATTTAGGCTAAGATATATTCCATGGCAAGGATTTGGGCATTGCTGGTGTTCCACCAGTTGGACAAGCTCTCCTGGCTTAGTCACAATTCATATATTAGTGTCACATCTCACCACAGATATGAGTTGGGAGAGTAAATGGTCATATTGCTTACCACAGAGAAAGCCAAACTGTCAAAGGAAAGGCTAAGCAGAGCTTTACCTGAAATTGCAAACATCAGTACGCTAAGTAGCTCCAAAATAAAGTAATATGAGAGATAAGGTGGTTTATCCATGAATGAAATATGCAATCTACTGACAGCAAGAAAGAGAGAGAGAAACAAACATTTAATATACAGAGGATTCAAAGTTCCTCCTTAGAAATCACTGTCAACTTGGCTCACCTAATAGGTGAAAAAGTAATGCTGTTCAGGGTCTGAGTTTTGGAAAAGGTCCTGAGGCAGGTGTAGGTGAGACCTTCTGCACAAGCATGTTAATTGAAAGCAGAACAAGCAGTATAAAGCTGTTTACTTTGGTGAATTATTTGTGCACAGGTTTGTTTTCCCAGTCTTGATATTGGAAGATGTCAGCTTATCTCTCACTCTTCACATCTTTCTTCTGATGTTTTGCTGTCATTTTTTGACATGACAAATGTGAGTTGCTCTGGGGACTCAGACTTCAGCTATCTGCCTTGTGCAGCTCTCTCAAATGGCCAAGCCTGCACTGGCTGCTGTCCTGGGGATGGACATGGTGTCTCTGCTCCTCAGCAGTGCTGCCAACGGCATTGCTTCCAGGCTTGATACCCCACTGGAAAGGAAAAGTGGAGCTGACCGGAGCTTGAAGGCTGGAAAAATGCATAGGTTTCCTGTTGCTGAGCATGCTGTGAAGAAAGAAGGGGGAATCTGTGGGTATATTTTTTGGCAATCAGCTTCAAGGTGTAAAGAGACATTTAAAATGATACAGTTTCATTGAAGGACTCCAGTCTGACTTCCAGGCCTATGATTTGAGGATGGTGACCTTTTGGGGGTGTCAATCTGCAATGAATCCAACGCTGGGGTATAAACCCACTAATATCACTACTTTAACCAGGGAAGAGTGGCTGCAGACCACCTCTGTATGGAGATGGATGTTCACCTGGTCCTGGGGTTGAGAAGTTGCTGAAGGGGTGAACCTGGTCCCATTGTGGATGCAGCTGATGGCATGTGTCCTGCTGGAGTGGTGGTGAAGCCTCTCTGTAATGATCAAGAGTTTGTGCATGTTTCAGTTGTACCATTTTTATCTTTATATTTTTCCTCTGTGGGAGTAAACAAACCAAATGTTTCTGTGTGTAAAAGCAGATCTGCTGCATTAAGAATGCCTTCTGCACCAATAGCTACAATTAAAAGCAGATTCTTTGCATGAGTGGGAATGTCTGAGAAGTGTCACCTTTTGGGTAAATTTATAGCAGTTTATTTTATCATTATAGATACAAAAGACATATTGAGTAAGTTGGTGCTAAATAGAGTTATAAAACAGACAGAAACCTCATGCAAAGGGCTGGCAGCAACACCTCAAAACCAAATCTATCAGGGAGCTTGAGAGCCAGGCAAGTAGACAGCATATGTAAAGGACAAGCCAAACATCCATCTCCTCCAGGTGCTCTCCTGGGGGATGTCAGTTGCTCGCTGTCCTCATGCACCAAAATCCTCCCCCTGACTCCCTTCCCACCAGCATCTCTTCCCCCACTGAGGGGACACAGGCTCCTGCACAAGGGCCCCTGTGTTTTATTCCTTCTTCATTCAGTTCTACAGTTGTTTTCCTGTGCCTAATGCCAGCAGTCCTTTCCTTAAATTGCTGGAGGGTTTTTAGCTGCCAAACTGCACGGTGCTCGGTGGAACAGGGTACCGAGCTCTGTCTGGGAAGCTCAAGCTCTCTTCCTTACTCCTCCACAAGCGATCTCTCCACCCAGTGCTCCCATTTCCCTCATGCTTTTGTTTCTTATCTTAGATTGATAACTCAGAGAAAAGAGTGCTTCTAAAAACATAGTTATTCCAGACCTATCCTAAAGGGTCCTTGGAGCTGTGGAAGCCTTCACATTCAGGAGCTATGGAAACACCTGAAATAACAATTTTTCCAGCTACAAGCACAAGTTGCAAATACTTTTGTTAAGGTGACTGATCTTCGTGCTTGACAAAGAGCTGACTGGTGAGCAAACACTCTCTCCTTGGGAAAGCTGCTATCTACTGGCAGTGAGCAAAACCAGCT
>WEKY01062147.1:0-62932 GCA_013390045.1 Picathartes gymnocephalus
TTTTTTTTTTTTAAAAAAAGTAAATACATGGAAACTATTGGACATAACAGTGTTTGTAAAAATGTATCCTCGTTTCAAGAAGCTGTTTTATAAATTCTAAGCTAACAAATAAGACTCATAGTAAAAGTTGCCATCTTCCACCTGTTGGTCTGACAGCCCTGCACTGCATTCTATCACACCAGCCATCACTAATCCCTCCTGCCTCCACCTTTTAAACTTTGCTATGCAAATATATGCTCATAATGCCTGTCTCCATGCTGTGGACAAGGAAGAGAGTTTAGCTCCTAAATGCACTGGTCCAGCACCATCAAATACAACAAACCCACTTCAGAAAAAATTCTAAGACCATGGTAGGGATGAGGAGAAGAGAAGGAATCTTTCTTCCATCTGAAGATCTTTGTGAAGCCAGTGACTTCACTCTTGACCTGTCAGAATAATTTTCTCCAGAGAAGGAAATTAATTCAGCCTCCAGCTCGATTTGATCTCTGACATTTCTCTACAAAACAATTTGCATACAGTATGTCTGAACTCAGTTAGTTATATCTTGAGGGATTTGTAATATGATCTGCTGCAAGCATAAAATTAAAAATGACCCAGCCATTAAAACTGATGCTACTAGGAATCTGAACAGAACTATTTGTTCAGATCAACCATATGAAGTATTAGCTAAGTCAGACAGAGGTTAAACAAGCATCACTGAGTGCAGTTCTTACATGGCTAAGATATGCTGGTGGTTAAGTAATGAACTGAAGAATTTTATGCCACCAGAGTAATGTTATTATTTTTAATTGACATGAATATAGTCATTAGGCAAAGTATAAGTGTTTCATGCACACATTATCTATAAACTGCATTAGGGATATAAATTCTACCACTGGCCAGCAACTGCATATACGCTTACAATTAAAACTACACATTTCAATACCTTTAAAGTATTAACTTATTACAAATTATTAGCCTAACAATTAAAAGCACTTCAAATAACAAGCAATCAGAAGCTCACAGTGAGTCCTCAACACCAGAGATGCTAATAGGTTTTACAGCTTCCTGCCTACTTCCTGAAGGCTCACACAAAATCAAGAGAACCTGCAAGTCTTAAAAGTGCACTGTAACCCAGCTCAACTGCCCTTATAACTTCCTTCCCCAAGCATATTTTGCATTACAAGCTGTAAAAATTATTTTCTTTAAATGTGATAGCTTGTTTCAACCACTGCTTCCTCTCAACTTGAATGGACGTTCCCTCTTAGAAACACTGTCTCTATGGATAAGAGGAGATTTCTCATTACTGTGACACACAACCTGACACCTTAATTGAATTTTTCACACCACTCCAGGACAATGCATGTCCATTTAAACCACAATGAAGCCTTTGGGCCTTAAAACCATCCCAAGGAATTAGTAAGGAAACAAAAAACCACATATGTTTCTTACATATAATAGCACATGAAGAAACAACTACATTACACAATTAAAAGGTATAGCAGAGGCCAGCCAAAAAAGCCTAGAGCCTCTGCTTCATCCCACAGCCCCTGAGAAGAAATATGCATGGCTGACATAATACTGGCAGAGGATCAGCTGCTCAAGGTGATGCCCCTTCCTCACAGGATGGAGTGGGAGGTGGGACAGAGGGATTAGACTGCTTCAAAGGCACAAATCCTGTTTTATGTGCTTCTGAAGGAGATGCAGTTACAGACAGCTCCTCTTCCTGTTCATAGCTAACCCACCAAGCAGGGTAAAAGTAGTTCTTTACTGGCTGTGTCTCCTCATCTTGAGCTTCATTTTGACTTTTCTGACCCAAGCCTGGCAAACCTCCAGGGCATGTGCTAATAAAGCACCAGGAAATAGCTCTGAAAGCTAACACCAAAAGCTTGGAGGGCAATCAATATGTTCAATACACTCCAGGATCAAGCTTTCTGCCTGCTTCACTCTTGCAAAAAGCATGTTTTTTTGAAGGACAACTTTAGCAGCTTACACCCCCAGTTTCCTTACAGGGAATATTTTGCATTAGACAAGCCACTGTCAAAAAAGATGTTCACAATCTAAATGTTCAGATGCATTTGAGACATTCAATATGGCTTTGTCCAGTAACAAATTCTAGTGTCCATATATATCATGGAAACTTTGGAAATACTCTGAGACGAGTAGTTAAAACTGAAAAATTATTACCAATCATCCTTATACAGACCACTTAACTTCCCCTAACAAACAAATTGACATAGTTGAAAGCAAGTGAGAGCCAGAGTTTAATGACAGTTTACTGCAGAAAAGATGGATCATTTCTTCTCTCTCATTATGTCCTAGCAGCTTTGAAAAAGTCCCAGACATCTGCAGACTACATCCAAGCTTTTATTTATTACTCCACAGATTCTTTAGGAAGTTACATCAGCGGTTAAAATAAACACCAAAATGGTGTGTATCATATGACACTAATGTTTGCTAATCATCAGCAGTCCTCTGATATTAACTTGCTTTTTTCTGATAATAACAGCACTGCCAGTAATTAGGTAGTCCCAATAAAGCATCCTGTCTTATTTCTTCCATCCTCCCTCTCCCTCTTAACCTACAGGGTTTCTTTGGGATGGAGATCACATTGGACTGACATTCTGAAAAAACAGATTAATCTCTGTCTTCACAGAGAGGTATTGACTCCACACTTCAGTTCTTCAAGTTTCTACAACCCTCATCATCACATCAATCCAGGACCCCAGTTTGCCACTCACACCTATTAAACATCCCACTGCAGTGCTTTGCTGTATAGACTGGCAGACAATCACACGTTGCCGTGCTTGGCCAAAATGTCATTTCAGCACCATGAACTTTCACTGCTAGCTAAAAAAAGCCTGCTAGCTGCAGTCCTTGGCTTTTACATCATCAGCAAGTCACACGAGCTACCTTCACAAATCCTCTGGAGACAATGACTTCCAGATATGCATAGAATGAATCACATTTAAGCTTCTTACCTTTCAAGGCCTACACTCCTTGGCCAGAGGAAAGGAAAGGAGCACTGAAACATGGCAGAAGATGCTAAGGAGACACTTGTAGTAACCTGCTAATATTTGGAAGCTCGTAAAATCTTTACCTTAAATTGCACAAAAATGCCACTTTAAAATCTGCCCAGCTATCATGGGATATGTGAATCTATTTCCCATCTGAAATTGCTGAATCTTTCATGCAAAGTGGGCAAGCACAGGAATAGCTGGCATGAATATATATAATCCCCAAATGAACTTAAAAGTATTCCACTCACCAAGCAGCACCTTCCTGAATATTTAGCATAGGATTGGCAACTACTTAGAAAAGGAAAAAAAAAAACATCTGTGAGTACTGTGCAAAATCCCATAGATGGATGCATAGGAAAGACTGGGACACTGAAATGGAACTGGTCCCATAGGTAGCCGGAGAGAATTCCATAATGCAATGGCCACACCTACACAGGTGAGATCAACACAGCTGCCTGGAATGTGCTGTGGGGGCATATTAGGTAAGTTACCTAATACCTGGAAACAGGAGATGGAGGATACAGCAGGTAGAAGGGAGACCAGAGTAAAGCAGGAGGAAACAGAGCAGACTGCAGACAAGCAAAACCCTTGTAAGTGCAAAAGGCAGTCTCCTGGTAAAACGATGGGGAACATCTTTTGCTTCTCCCTCATAAGTTAAAGAAAAAGGAATTTAAAATTGTGTTCTATTTGTAGATATTACAAATATTATCTCACTAGCATGACATGAAAAATTCCTAATGGAGAACATGTTTACCCTTCTATCAGCTGGCAAAAAATTCTTCTTGGAGACAAGGGAGACAGGCATATTCAGTTTAAGATGGGAGTACTTCATTTCTCCACAGTCAAAGGTAAATCTGAGGTTAAGCAATTGCTAGAAAATAAAGAACAATATGATGCCACCCAAAAGCTCCTTAACTCAATCTCTCCACAGGTAATTAGGAATACATTATGGTCAGAAGTACTGAAGGCATGAACATCAGTCTGCACTAAAATGTTATCTCACAGCATGGAAGCCATTAGGAAACCAGGAAAACTCACAAGACCTTTATATTAAACTGACATTTGCTCCTGAATTAATGAAGAGCAATAACCTCCAGGATATTTTGATAACACCTTGCAAGTTTTCTTTCCTCAAGTTCTGCTTAAGTCACAGATATCAATGCACAGAAATGCTTTGACAGAGAACATGGTCTTCCTTCAAATACTACTATTTTGCCCTCTGAGAAAAGATACTGGCAACATGCCCCACAGTAGGAAAAGTTCTTTTTCTGCCAGTCAGGGAGGTCAAGCATAAGTTGCCATTCAAAATTCTACCAGCACTTCAACACACTCTTCAACAAACACAAACTCTGGCACTTCTATCTACAGCCACCCATCTTCCACAGTCTTTTTTCCCCCCTAGTAATGTTATTTTGTGTGCATATTCGTTTGTCTTGCCCAACCTAATTTCACATATTTCAAACAGTGGTGTTCAAAGTGACACAAAATTAATCTACTCACATCCAGAAGCATTAGCAGAATGTGCACATACCTGCCAAGAAGGAAGTAACAGGTAAGAAATCTTATAAAGCAAAAGAAAAGTAGAAGAAAAACATTGTATTTCCTTGCTGGCTTTGTGACTTCTGTACCCTTCCTATTAATCAGTGTATTTTCTGTGGGCATCATTAGCACACTTCATCAATTAAAATCTCGTGTAAACATTGGAGTCTGCTCCACACTGTTCTTCACATGCCATTTAGCAGTATCAACATATACTAAGCTATATATGGGAGGCTTGCCCATGTGGAAACACCAAGAGAAAACAGAACTGCATTAATGAAACTGCATTAAGTGGCCTGAACTGCAACTGTAATGTGCTTCCAAAACAAATTCAAACTACTAAATCAAAGCCACTTGCATTCCAACACTCAGAATTCATACTGGATTGCAACACAATTTCACAGGTCTACTGACATTCATACCTCTGTACAACCTAGAGCTTTCCTATCAAAAAAATACATATGCTGTCATGAGGGGGAGATGGGACTGTGTACATAAAGCAGATTCAAAACTTTAATATCATCTGCATATGGGTGCCTTATGATTCATAACAAATCAATCAGTTTGCTGTTTCTAGAGTATGGATTAGTTTTATAGAATGAATTTGTTACAGGTATTTTATTACAACATGCCATCATTAATTCTAAGATCAGTAGGAAAAGCTGTACCAAAATAAATCTGTCCAGCTACTCTACAATCAAAGACATATGTCAGCTCACTGACAGTTCTACTCCCTTCAAAAATTTAAAGAAGCAGCTAACAAAGGCTTTCTCTTAAGAGGGTCTTCTGTGCATCAGCTCCTTAGCAGTGTGAATCCTCTAATGGGAAATCTATCCCTCATTCTTCTACTCTCAATCTACAGACACTAAAAACTGAAACATTGCTAATGGCTACTAAATATCATTTTTGTTTTGCAGCAGTCACTCATACATTATGCATAGACTAAGAATAAAACAATAAGGGAAAAAGAAAACCTACCCCAGACTATGCACTGCACATTATAATTCAAATATAAATCTGAGAGTAAGTGTTTGACTGATGTTCAGATGTGACTATCTGAGCAGGCCTTCTCCTAAAAATCACCTAAAACCACTTTGGTTTCCTAGAGAAAGACTGACTGCATGCTAGTTATCCCACCAGAAACCACACTATGCAAGCTTGCAGGGCCAGGCTGATGGTGTTTTGAGCAACCTGGTCTAGTGGAAGGTGTCTCTGCTTGTGTCAGGGAGTTTGGAGCTGGATGATCTTAGAAGTCCCTTCCAACCCAAATCATTTTATGCTTCCAAACCGCTGCTGTAATTGCTCCTACACACCAGCTAAGAGTGTCACACCAAAACACTGGTGAGGGCCACCCCAAGCAACCAGAAATCCCATCTCTGGATTGCGCAAGACAAACTGGCACTGCTTGCCTCTGGTGTAAAGGGTTAGACCTACAACTGCCTGTCAGGCCTACTAGGGATCTAGATTATTTAATCAAACTTATCCATTCTCTACTGTTACCTTTGATTAGAGCCACAAAGGGTAAGAAGTAGTTGAGGAGGGCAATTAGATGCTGTGCCTCTAAAGCCTCCTTGCTTTACAGTATCTACAGAAAATCATCAGCTCCAGAAGTTAATTGGGTGGAGGCTATTCCTACATTTCACACATCAAAATCTTACTGAAGTTTCCTTGCTTCAATCAAAGCTTGATGTTTTGCTCATACTAAATACTCTGGGAGATCAACAAACCTGCTTGTTCCAACTCATGCAACTTGCACTTACCATCCTGCTTTTCATTGGGGTCTATCAGCCTGTTGGGACACATCTGGCTAATAGCAAAAAATGGAATGCAAAGGTGAAAATACTCTCTAATTCCCTTTCTGTATAAGGAAATTGGACATCCCAGCTCCACAGCTTTTCCTTTGTGTTTTTAACCGAGCTTTTCAAAATTAATTGACTAACTTATAGATTGGAAAGATGGGGAATGGTGATCCCTCAATACAGCAAGCATCCTGTACAGTATACGGAACACAAACATGGTCAGAGCACCAGGAGATCTTCATATTATATCAAAACACATGGTTCCACTCATAGCCAAATTCTGCAATGATTAGACCTATTTCTAGAAGCTTATCTGCAAAAAAAGTACATTAAAATTAATCTTAAAAGTTGGAGGAATTTTCCACATGGCCTCTCAGTATTATGGCACTGTAGCAAAGAAAATACACTAAACGGATCTCAGAAAGATAAAAATAGACAAAAAAAGAAAATGCCTGTTGGAGCTTTTCAATCACCAAGCTGGGCATTTTTGTTGTATGCAGATAACAAGGAGAGCACCATCACTTTGGGGGACTTTAATGCTAGTATTCAAACTTTTGGGACTGACACCAAGATAACCAGAAACTTAGGACTGACATTTGACTTCAACTTAAAAGTTATCTCTGCATAAGATTTCTACAAAAGGGTTTCTAAACTGATCTCTGTTTCTAAAATCAAAGTGCAAACAGAAAAACCTCAAGATTTTATATTCAGCTTTTTTGGTTTTTTAAACTACAGATTGTAATCAAAAGTTCTTTGGGAACACCCATGAATCTCAGTTTGCAACAAGACAAATCAGAAGTCTTTGTAACAAGTATCACATTTTAGAAATTGGTGCTTAATAAAGCAGAAAAGTATCCTTCTGCCACTGAAAGACAAATTTGCAGAGACATTCACAGGGTTTGCATTCCTTCTACTAGTAAGATTTCCCAAATGAACAAGTAACATGACTGGAGGACACTCTGATGTTTGGTATCTTAATCAAAACTGAGTTGCTCTCACCAAAATTAAAAGGTGTTTCATCACATCCTTAGTCTCAGCAATATACCATGTCTCATGGAGCTTCCCTGTAAGAAGGATCAAAAAGGCTTCTACATATTTTCACACTTGATTATAGCAATGCCCCAAAGTGGATTCATTTGCCCTAGCTCTAAATGAAGTATCATGTCTATGGAAAGTTCTGATGGCTTACAAGATGAGCTATTCTAAAAAAGAAAAGTAATAAGACAAGAAATACTCTGCACCTGTGGGTTCCACTGCACATGTGTATGCTATGACACTGTTGAATTCTAAGGCGTGCCAGAAAATGTAGGAGGTGGGGAGGGGGAGATACAGCAAACTTGCCATTGCTTTTGCTCTTCTATATTAATTTTCACATTAAATGCAATTAGCAAGGGCTCTTAGTGAATTCATATTTTCTACAAAAGAAAATGCCTAATGCCTAAATTGTCAGTCTTGACACAGACTCTTTTCAGTGAAAGCTTCATAATTAAATCAATGAGTTGTATTACCTGCTCTGGAAGTATCACCTACCTACTGGCTACCTGCCACTGTAATTTTGTGTTTTCAGTGCTATTTACTCCAAATGTGATAAATTAAGAGACACTAGGAAAAAAAAAAGGATTTAGCACATCGAGATAGCAATAATGATCCATACATAACAGAGATTCCAAAAATCTATATGGGACAAGATCTGTTTGCCTATTTACTTTAGTAAAATCTACAGCACATAAAATGCATACGACTACAGCATCATAAGGTACTCAAAGAGCCTTGAGGTTCCAGCTTGACTGGGAACTTTGGAGCTAGAACAGTAAAAATAAAATTATTCAGCATAGAAATCATGGGAAGTTGGCAACTGTTTATTCTTGAGGTGGCAGGGAACCAAATGACATGGATTCAGTGAGGTTAAGAACTTCAGATAGGTAATTAACAAGCTGAATGAAAACAACCTGTGTAATCCATACTGTTTTCACACTAGATACTCACTTGGTGGTATACCCCCCACTATTTGTATCAATAAAGTCAGCCTGACTTGCAAATAGAACATTCATGTTCACCTCTACATTAAATGCAACTATCAGCAACTTTTACTTCTTTAAAACTCATTTAGAAGATACACTACACAGAAATACAACACACACAAATGTTAATTTGAACCTACTAACCACCACTACCTTGGCTGTGTTTAGCAGTGAGCTTCTGCCAAAGCAGAAATCCCCTAGGCAGCCTCAGATGGGCACTCTCAAGTCATCCCTGTCTCTCACTGTCTCAGCTGTCACTCCACACTGCCTGCTTACAGCAGCTGCAGGGCAGGTGGGTGACAGCGTGGTGTCACAGCAGCCCTCCAGCCTGGCCTCACTTGGCTGCTTAAGCTTGTGCTTCACGCTCCAAAGGACACCACTCTTCAAAGCTGCACTAGGCCAGCTCGGACAAACTTCTCAAGAAAGAACTTCAACAAGAATTTGCTTAGTATTTGATTTGCATTAAGCATCATTGTATCCTCAGGTTAAAAAAAAAAAAAGTTTTTAATTAGCTGAAAGTCAAAACCAGACTTCCACGGTCTTGTGCCATCATGGCAAAGGAAAAATGCCAGTCACCACACAAGACTGCAGGCGTTCACACAAGGAAACAGCCTTAAGATACAACCTCAGAGAAAAAAAGTCGAAGTTACATTGATACTTTGATTCAATGCCTGGTTGGCACCTTCTGTTATTTCAGAAAGACTCACCCCCCTTCCTTCAAGGGACCTGTGTCCCACTGCTACTCTGGATACCCAGCTGTCAGTTTACCTGGGAAATCCAAGCAAAAATCTATTCCATGTGCCTCTGAGCTGCAAAGGAATGGCAAACCCACTAGGTTTTAAAATAATATCAAAATTGAGTCACAAAGTTAACATTTTCAAAACGGCTACTCATCCCTTGCAAAACCAGTAAAAGAGAGGCAAGGCAGACCAGGAGGAGCTATAGATACTCATCAGCTACATGGCCATACTGCATAGATGACTGAGAATCTCAGCCTAAAAATATCAGTATCAAGACTCAAATGAATGATTTTACATATCTACAGAACAAAGCACCAGTTCAGAATAATACTGCTATTTATAGGAATAATATGCATGTACATTATGGATGTTCTTTCACTTCACAGATGTGATTTTATTCTGCTACAGCCATCACATCTTAGATTTAATCTTTACAATACAGAGAACAGATTTAAATGAAAGTCAGCAGACATTTGTTTTATACTTGATAATTACAGGGATCTCTATAGAGAGAGATTAAAAGGCATTAGTTATGGTCAATACTAAAGGGAATAATTGTGTATTACAGCAGTGATGATCCTTATTGCACTAAGTTCCAAGAGCTGTGAACAGGAAAGAATATTCTCAGCATAAAACTACGCAAGAGCTTCAGCAGAAACGAAGGGCAGACACTACTGTGAGCATGCCATACTCGCTTATCCCCTGGCAGTTCATTAGATTGTCCATTTTGCAAAAATCTTCCCACACAGCTTTTACAAAGGTCCATGAGAATATCAAAAGCAACATTTTACTTGTATCAGAATAAAATCGGACTAAAAAATCCCCCAGGAATATTGATTTGAAAGAATAAAGCCGCTTGTGAGATGTTTTCAAGACAATCCACCACAATGAAATGAATGCCTACCACAACATATCCCTTTTAGCTCCCAATAGTAAAACACCAATACTATTTGTCAGACAGAGAAGACTACACTTCAATAAGGATAAAACTCCCCAGTTTTTAAGGATTCAATTTTTACAGCTCCTCTGGATGCTAAGTGAAAATAAGATACACAATAGAACTTCATGCTAAATTCCAGGACAGTCATATTTTTGTGTAAATACTAAACACTCTTCCTAATCCTATTTTGTCTAACGCTTAAATGTTCATACAGAACATAGCAGAAAAGTAGGTATTTGTCTCTTCTGGGTTATTTTTGTCTCCAAAAAGCACTACATACATTTTGGAAAGCATCATTCCCACCAGCTGGGGTCACTTTCCACCCAGTGTCAGTGGAAGAACATAACTACAGTGTATCAGCAATCAAAATGGAGTAACACTTGGTATTGTGCAAACATTTATGCTCATTTTGGGGCTGGAATAAAAATACCTACAGTGTTCTATAGGAAATTTAATCTGGATACTTGAGAATATTTGGAGGCATTTTTGAGACAGTGTCACTTAATGGAAGACAGTGACTCTTCAGCTAGATCTTGACTTTAGGTGCAATGTGTCTAACCAGTCAGAGGATTGGTGAACAAACCCTCCTCTCTACAACTACAGAGGATACAAACTGTGCTGTTAAACCTGAGATTTGCCCTTTGACCTTTCAGCACTAGCAGGTTGCTTTTCAATTTGAAGTTACTGGGAAAAACAGTCTTCCTTCCACACAGCTATCCTACAGCAGCCAGCCTCAACTAGAGGCTCAGGAGTTCAGAATCACCACTAGACCACACTTTAAATCATGATCCGAATAAACTAAGACATTTCAGAATAGTAAAGTTCCATGCCTAATCCTACTCAAGTTCCCAGATCCCGCAAGTCACTCAAAATACAAGCTATAAACAGAAACATTTTCTTTGCTGTCAATTTGTTTGGCATAACACAAATCATCCTGCATTCGTACAGCTGACAGAAAACACTCCATCTGCCTCTCAGTTCATGAGCCCCTCACTGCTCACTTCTTCACCTGGAAAAGACTAAGTAAACGAACCTGTTTGGCCAGCTGATCCTTCTTCACCAATCCAGTGGCTGCAGCAATGTTCCCTGCTCCTTCCACCGTCTTCTGCGCCACTGCTGTCACTCCTGTCACCACAGCTCCTCCAACATTGGACACTTGCTCTTTGGTCTTCTCAGCCACTGAGGAGAAGCAGAAGATGGAAAAACACATTATGTCTCTGGGAGCTGCAAGTCTTGCACAGAATTTATCACTGATAGCCCAACATCATGAAAAGTCATAAGGCCATTATATTTTCTGTACCCCAAGTGGATCTTAAGAAATTAAACTATCCATCTGGTGACGCTGGAGCAGCGGAGGTAAAAATAAGCCTTAGTTTGGGCTCAACTTCTTTCATGTGAAAGACATCTGACATGTTCATTCATGTCTAACTGCACTTTAGGGAAAAAAGTCATTATTTAGGTACTCTGATTACATCCTACTCACTGTATAATATATCCTAGTTTGGAAATACATTTCAATTAGTCCACCAAATGCTCCATGATACAGCGCATGGAAGACAGGACTTTTTACATTTGACTCAAAAAACATTGATTATTCTTTTTATTTTTATTTGCTAAGATATATTTCATTAAAAAGCAGATCTATTAATGCTCAAGCAGAGAATTTCAAATACAACCTTTTATCTGACTCCCTTGAGATTTTTGCCCCAATGCTTATACATAATATACTAATTTATAAAAAGATTGAATGGCAAAGCAAACTGGATTAATAGCAAACTTCCAAGCCCCAGGGAAACAACAACTCATTTAGCCTACATATACATCAGCAGTTGCCATTCCCCCTTTCAGAATATCACTGAGGTTTTTCTGCTCGTTCATCCCCAAGGGCTCTTTCTGACAGCAGCCTGAACTAGAGTGAAACTGCTCTAAGAAAAGGGATGGAATGATTTCATGCCTTGAAGTTAGGTAGTCAGATTTCTAGCAACACACATGTACTCCTCTAAACAAGAGAATGTTCTTCAAAAACATCCATCATATTTTTGCCATTCTAAGTAATCCTATACCATCCTTCAGGCTAAATCCCATCTGATCCATAAAATGTATTCATAGCTTTATCTGCATCCTTTATGAGCATGGGATGGATTCTGCTTTAAAGTTAGGTCACCATTTCTGAGTCTTTTTTTGGGAAGCACATATGAAAGTTAGACTTTCTGAGGATAAATTAAATTTCTTTAATTCCTTACACAAAGAGCATCAGTTGTCCATATCAGGGCAGGCAGCATATATTACTATGACTGATATTAAACAGCAAAAATTAGGAAAAAGCTAGAAAGCTAAACAACACGGCTAATATGCAATTTTTATTGAAGACCCAAATTATAAATATGTGCTGACTGAAAATGGAGGCAAATAATTTAATGCTCATTCTAGCTAAGTTAAAAGGAAAAGTTAGTAACCAATGGAGTATTATCTCTATTATGACTCGGCACTTGCATTATAGAGCAAAACAACAGACTACACATTGTCTGAAATTAGAAACAGAAGAAGTCTGTTTCAAATATCTCCCGCACTATGCATGTTAATAACCTAAAAGTCCACAAGAAATTTCATTGAATACATCCACTATTCTACTGCCATGCTTTTTCCAGGAAAAAAAACCAAAAGCTAATCAAAAGTGGGTTTTGCTGAAAAGCAAGTGTTGCCCTCAGGGAAGGTTTACTTAATGCCAGCAAGTGCAAACAGACATCTGTTAAGATGCCCCATTTGATTATTACCAGCCACAGACCACAAAAAGCTTTGGATTCTATGCACAAAAGTTTTATAGGAAACTTTGCACTAGTTCTTGCATCATCTCATTCTGTTAATTTTTTTTTGTGTGGAAATGATACACATTGTTTTGAAAACTTCCCATTCCAAAAAATGTTGAATGGCCAAAGGTATAAAGGACAAATTCTATAAGCTTGATGCTGACAAGGGCTCAGTTGGCCTTGAGCAGACTCATCCTTGCTGATAAAATGAGAAAGCATGGTTGTACTGTGTTGATTGTCATAGTCACAATTAGTTTCATTAACTCAAGCTCTTAAAGCAACTGCACCTCAAAATATCAAGAAACAGCGGAATTGAGTGCACTTTGGATGCTGCAGTATAAACCACCTGATTCCTAATGCCATTATTAATCCCAAATTTCTTATGCTATGTTGTCATGGCAAGTACAACCATGTACCAAGAGCCACTATCCAGTGGCTGCTGTTCCCACCACTACAGTATTTTGGGAAGGCGCTGTCTGAAGTACATTGCCCCCTCCCAGAAACACATTATCCTAGGAAAGGCTTAGTACATACAATCTCAAATGAAAAAGGAAAGAACCAGGCTGCTAATACTGTTACAGGCACAACAAAAAGATACTGATAAAAGTAGTAACAAAAGCAGTATACTTAAGATTGCTTCTATTTCAGACAGGCATGGTTTAACCCCAGCTAGCAACTAAGCACCACACAGCTGCTCATTCACTTGCTCCCCCAGCACGATGAGGAGGAAGTGAATTGGAAGGATAAAAGTAAGAAAGCTCATGGGCTAATTATGGTTCAATTGAAATAAAATAATAATAAGAACAACAAACTGTAATAAAAAGAAAGATAAAGAAAGAAATCCCACAGGTGATGCAAATTAAAACAATTGCTCACCACCAACCAACTGATACCCAGCCAGTCCTCAAGAAGATGACCCCAACCAACCTTCCCCACAGTTTTACTGCACAGTATGATGCCATATAGTGTGAAATAGCCCCCTGGTCAACTGGGGTCAGCTGTCCTGGCCATGTCTTCCCCCAGTACCTTGTGAACCCCCAGCCTCTTCACTGGTGGGGTGAGGTGAGAAACAGGAAATGCCTTGATACATAAGCCCTGCTCAGCAATAGCTAAAACATCCCTATGTTATCAGCACTGGTTCCAGCACAAATCCCAAACAGCCCCATACCAGGTACTATGAAGGAAATTACCTCCATCCCAGCCAAAACCAGCACACAGACATAGCACAGCAAAGCTGACACAGGAGTTACCATGGAAGATCTCTCACACACTGCTTCAGAAATCACAGCCATGAAGATAAATTCAACAAACTACATAAATAGCACAGATTGGCAGAAGCAATCATAGTAAGGAGAGAGTCTTCTTTCCTGCCTCTAAGGAATAACTAAACATCAACATTCATTACCAGAGTGGCTCTGAGAATGAGCTCCAGCCTGGTGACCCTCCAGCTCTGAAATCCCAGCAACAGGAGAAGAAAAACCAGAACAGATTTCCAGACTCATGTATTTTTATTGCTTACACTAAGTAGTAATGGGGAAAGCATTAAGTGTGCACAAACAAATCAGTTCAGAATGCAGGGGGTTGATTCCAACTTACTAAATTTATGTGAATGCCAGGTTGTTTAATGATCTTAAGTCATTAAATCTTGGTAAAATAGGTATCGGCTTTGCATAAGTGTTGAGAACCAGAGGAAATCAGCTTCTGCAGAGCTTCGCAGTGCTATGGCCTGATTACTTCTACCTATGCAGAGACTGTCCATTCCATTAAATGCCCTGGGACAGTGTACAATGACCACACAAAGGCTAACTTTGAGTTCCAGTTCTAATACCGAGTATAGCACTGTGCAAGAAGTGTTAGCATTGAAGTTGTTGTTTCACTACTTATTAGACAACTGGGTAGCACAAGGTATCAATGTAAAACCTCTGGAGCAATTCAAGAGAATAACTAGTTGCTTTCGACCCTGAACAATAAAAGTAGATTCAAACCACAGAATTTCTCTGAATTAATGAACTTACTGTACCAAATACACTTTTGAGTACATATTTCAAACAGTAAGTTTGTCTTAAGTACTTGAAGAATTCATTTACAAAGATGCCACAAATGTGGTGGTTCTTTAATTTATGCAGTTTTCTGTACAATACCTGATGGAATTAAAGAGCAGGAATACCAATGACTAAGAATGTTAAGAAGAACAAGAATGATCAGATAAAAGAATTAAGCAAAACACTCAGCTATGGTTTACTACTGTCAATATTGAGTCTTCACTCACATGATTGAAGGCCTAAGGGCTTTTTTGCCCTGATTTATTTACAAATACTGCTTTATTTAGAATATCAGGAGACTGACTAGAAATATTTCATCTTTGATACCATTCATTTCTGGGAGATAAGCAAGAAGGGTGAATTATGCATTTACAGTCAAAGGCCAGTAGGCACGTTAATTAGGAAGGCAAGTCCAAACACAAGCAAACACCCCATAAAAAAATCAATAAGCAAAGCTGCTCTACCGTCAGAAGTTCTGAGAAAGGGTGACCTGACAAATAACACATTCACCGTATTCCTGTGAATCACAGCCTGTGATCCTCATTTCACAGTACCTTGATGTCACTAAACCTGGTACAATCAGGTCACATTTAAAGCAAGAAACACCTCAGCCTAGCAATTCTGGGTTTGGAAATTGACTGAAGAATGCATTTATGTTTTTCAGTGTGTCATTTCACAGTCATTTCACCAGCATAGGGTGTTAAGTCACAACTTATTCAAAGATAGTAAAACTATCAAGATTTTGGAACTCGGACATTAGGAAAAGACTGACTGCAACACTGAACACACTCATTTTGATCTGTAATTCTAGTTTGTATTTGACTGTCTCCAACCTCTCAAACCATTTTTATTTACATAACAAAGTGTTTGTTTCACCTCAGGTTTCACATGATGCACTGGGGAGTTAAAATCATAAGACCAGCACAACTTGTGAACTCCCAGTCATATGAAAAGACACAAATAGGTCTTTGCAAGTGACTTAAAAGGCCTTTTTGTCACATCAACTTTAACAGCACTGATTTAAATGGATCTGATTTCTACAGTAACTTCACTAGCATCTGTCTTCATGTTATACCTCATAGAATCACTACAGCAAACCCAAATCTGTTTTTATCTACCTTCTCTTCTTGCCAGACGAACTATTTATAGGCTTGCTATTATTTTTTTATTCTTAATATGTGTCCAACCAGTTCCTCTGCTCTTACACTAGCAAGTCCATACTGTTTCATTCTGGAAGCTGTGCTCTCTACATTTTGCCTGAAGTCGTCTTCTCTCAATGCTACATTTCAACCTGTTCACTCCTTGTTCATTTTCCATTTTCATTCAACAGCCAAACTCATCTCAAACAGCCTGAAAGGCCAGAAGGAAGCAAACTGTGGCACAGAACCCATTATTCCCAAGTTTTGGGCATTTTGTTTTGTATCGCCTGTTTCTTGAAGTGTGTAAGCAGCAGCTACTCTTTTGCCTAAAATCAACAGTAACTTCGTCAAATTTTCATCTGCACAGCACATAGCAGATGTGTTCCCCTTATGTTTGGCTTTACAGTCTGTTTTGCACCTTCCAGAAGAAAATTTAATGTATTTTCAAACGCATTAAAAATTCTATTCTCCTCCCGAAAATTTCCTCCCCCACTAAGCATGTTGCTATCACAAAGAGAGGCACAGCATTTGAGATCTGTAGTTTTTTTCAGGATGAGGAAGAGAAGTCCCCTACTGAGCCAGCCTACTAGAATCCCACTGCTTCAGCATGTTTCATACATGTGCAAGTGCCCTTGACTTTGATTCTACCACATCCCAGTTTGGTGAACATCACCTCTATTAACTTGCTTCCTAGTGCTGTCAGTTGCTGCTCCCACAGGTGTGGTGATATTGGATATATCTGCCCCAAATCTCATTCTACTGCAATCCTCTACTGGTCATAGTAATGATCCCTGTGAATATTTCTCTTAATTGAGGTCTAACTAGCTGAGATTTCAAATCTCATAACAGCATGCATGCTCAGCCTGAGGCTAAACTCTGAAGGGCTATCCTAGATATTCTGTTCCATTTTGTTACTAGAAATATTCTTGACTGACTTTTCAACCGCTGATGTGGGTTGTTTATTAAGTACTGACATTTGTTTACCTACCACTGTTTATTCCTTGCCTTGGCTTATGTGAGCACAATGAATCACTGATATGTGAGCTGAATGATGCACTGGCTGTACAGAAAAAGAAATCCTTTTCTACTATCTTACTTGTTTCATAATTTGTTAGGGGAAAAACAAATTTCTTGACCTCTTCACACCTCCAGAACTCCCACATTCTACAGGAGAAAATGATACATTTTATTCAATGCCCTACGGTCAACTAAAGCTTTTCTGCACTGTGTAGGTATCAGACTTCCATTCATTTTACTCCTTAAAACAAATTATTGGTTACTGGTTTCAGTTCATACCTAAAAAGATCCCTGCAAATCAACTTAAAATGCAAATTTACTCTTTCTTGATGCAGAAATGCTTTTGTGAGTATACATGCCTGACCTTAAATTCCAAGTCTGAAAGTGCTCTAGCTACTGAGAGATTAGTTAATTTAAAAAAGCAAAATTTCAAAATACCCACAGCTGTGACAAATTCAAATCAAAACTCTGACATTTGTTTCTTTCCTATAAGCCATTTCCCTTCAATCTTCCCACCCAACCAGATCTCTCAATTTTCCTATGCTTTTCCATCTTTCGTAAGTTGCAGTGCTCCCAAAAACCCGGAATTTTCAACAGCTAAATGGTTGGTTAATCACATGCAGGAAGGACTCTGAAATCAAGAGATAATGATCCTACCTGTTGTGACACCATGAACAACTCCTTCCTTGGTCCTGGAACCTAAACAAAGAAAAATATTAGGTTGAAAATGCATATTCTTAAGTACTGGTAGAGACTAGGTAAATGATAAAGAGGGATTAATAAGTAAATTACATCTAGTTGCATACAAGGTTTTCCAAGTTTATTAAAAGAAATGAAAACGAAATTCAGTCTAAGGGAAGAGGCAACACCATCAGTAAAGAAAAATTGTATGGATGGATATTGACTGTGGAAAGGTGAATAATACTGGAAACACTTCTGCAGTTTATTTCTTGTACATACTGACTTCCTTGCCATTTTCTTAATTGCTGTGTTAAGCCTCCCACTTGGCAAACTCACATGGATGACTCTGCACAGAAGCCATATTAACATCCTAAGGAGGATCATGTATGCATGTGTAGAGGCTCTGAGGCACAGTTTCCAGAAGATCCTTACAATTTCACCTTTGCCAGATCTCAGTTTGCAGGGGTTGACAACCACTAATGAACTACAGAAAGGCCTAGAGGTTAAAACCATGGGGAGATGGAAGCACTAGCCAGATTTAGACATCAACTAACCCAAAAGAGAAACTTCTAGCAATAGATAGGATTTCAACACAAAAATGCCACCCAGGTCCCACCCGAGGTCTGCTGCATCCACTGTCCTCGTTGTCACAGGTACATGTCACAGCTCACATACCATCTGGAAGCAGCAACCTGGAACTTGTGCTAGACCAAGTCATAACAAGACCTGTGTAAGCAACGTAACTCTGCCACACTGAAGACCAAACTGATTTCTGCAATACCCATGTAAAAAACACAAGACTTTTTGCCATGCTCCGTGAAAGGGAACAATCTCCTGTGCCTTTAAGGGGTAGAGAAACAAATTAGCACATACTGCTGTTTAAAACACAACTCGATGTCTTGTTCCCTACCAGCCCTCTACTTGGCCTTGTCAGCTTCCATAATTTGGCTACATTTCAGGGATTAATATCCATCTATGGACTATGATGCTTAACAATGTGCAATTAACAGAGTTTATGGCTCCTAATTAATCATCTTACCTAGTCTGCCACAGATAGAATGACATTTTATTTTTTTTACCAACACAGAAATGACCTTGTCATGCAATGCAATTTTTTTGCTGTCATTCAGCAGTTGAGACACTATAATTTATACTTCTAGCACAAAAGAAGAAAACACAGGTGTAGAAAAATATTATAAAAAAGCAACTTTTTGTCCAAAATTCTTTACAATAATACAATTAAACACAGAAACACAACATAAGCTCGCTCATCAATATGTCCTACTTGCTACTAGTGCAAATTTAGGGAACTTTAGCCATGTAGTTCTGGCACTATTAGATTGATTACATGATTGAAAAGGCTCCATTACCTGTGAGCAAGAGTAGAATAATGATGCATGATAAATACAAAGGAAAAAAACCCACTGCATCAAGTAAAATAAAATGTTTCTTTAGCTAATGATTAGGTTAAACAGCTGAGAAGTCTTTTTCCCTCTTTATTCCAATTTTCTCTTTAAAAAACGTTTGCTTTCTCTCACTGAAAAATATTTAACATTGAACTCTCAGAAGTTTGATTATATGTAAAGCATACACACTTAAGGACTTGTTTTAGGACTTTGGTTCTCAATTTTGTACCACCATGAGACCTGAAGAAGCAAAGGACATGCTGGAATTCCAGCAGATGATGGTTCTACTGACTTCTAGCAACCAAATGCCACTGCAGGCTCACAGTGTGTCTACTGGAATACCTAATGTATAATACTTAACATATGTATGTAGACAATGCTTTTAAACACACTGTTAGACCTGGCCAATATCTTGTTCATGTTGTTGAACTGACTGTCTGCAAGCCAAGCCATTAAAGACACACAAGCCTGTGAATCAGCAAGTACTCAGTTCCCTAAGGCCAGAAAGGGATGGATGACATGAGAGAACTCCCTGAGGACCTGAGCAAAGCACACATCTCCAGAGGGACCTATTCCAAGTCGATCCTTACTTCACTTGTCCAGACATAACACTGCTATAACCACAGCTCACACAGAAACACTGGTCTCTTTCTGTTAGTGGAAGACAGGCTTTTCTTTAAAAAAAGCTCAGCTCACAGACCCATATGGAACAGGGGTATGTATAGCCAGATCCATTAATTGGCAAACAACCAGCTGGTTGGTGTTCCAGACCCTACAGCATATGTTAGAGCTCAAGAGTACTTGCCCCACTGCTGCACACTTGCATGCAAGTAGCTGTTTCTGCCATCACAGCTACAACAGCATCTAGAAGCACATTAGGATCTGCCAGTACAGCCCTATAAATAACAGCTGAATTCAGTAGGGTTACTTCTGGCTGGCCATGAAGGAAAGCTGGCTGTCCACATTGTTTCTGGGAGAAACTAGCTGTCTTTCATCCTGGCATTCCTAAAATACCAATAGTCTTCCTCATTGTACCCTGTGTAACAAGGGGAACAGAGGAATCAGAGTATTAAGACCAAGGAACATGACTCTGACCTAAACCACTTAAAAGCAACAGTAGTACATGGTAACGCTACTTTTCCTAGCTGTAATACACATCTGTGCAAGGGGAAGGAAAACACTAAACAGCATTTTTGCCTTTATTCAATTATAAAAGCTATTTAGAAAAATGGAGTCTCTTCATTATTTATTATTTTTATTAATTGCTGTCATTGTGCCAGAATGAAGAATTGTACCAGCAGTTTGGAAATACGCTCATTTCTGGACTATTTGAGAGACCAACGGACTGTTCACGTTGCTTAGTAAGAGCTGGTTAAAGACAGGTAGACAAACCCAAATCTGAGGAAGGGGCAGTCAACATTTAAGGAAAACATTTGCTTCCAAGTCCTGAAGCCCATTATTTCACCAGAGAGACCTTGAGTCCCTCAACTACTCTGCTGGCCTTTCTACTACCAAAGGAAAATAAGAAACATTATGAAAAGAGAGTGGAGGAATTTAGATGGCTTTGCCAAATAGGTCATGACTGCATTGCTCTACTCTAAGGCCATGTGCCAGCACAGGGAGTAGTAAACAACTCTGTCAGCCACCCTGCTGCTAATAAACTATTCCTTTGTTCTGCAAGCTTATGACACACCAAAAATGATCAGACTGGAAACTTCCATTCCTGAGCACTGATTATGCACTCAAGAGTCAATCGAGCAAAAATTTCATCTCCCCGGAAGCAAACATGAAGTTCAGCAGACATCTTGAACGCTGCACTGCCAAGGGTGTGCAAACACATCCTTCTTACTCAGTTCCTGGTTTCAAAGCAAGTGAGGATTTAGTATCTCCACTCACTTCCTCTCTGCTTCAACCTAACAGCTCTTAAATGATACACAAAGATGCAGTTTCAAATTTACAGCACACACAGCACTGCTGAGCCTCAGTCCTCCTCCCTAAACAATGACCAGACCATTGTTTGACATCAAGAAAGGTCCTCATGCTGTGCTTGAATGAGTTAAGAGAGAACCAACAATTTCAGTTGGCCAACGCTGAAACCCATTAGCAGAGGAATTTAAGGGGAAAAAAATACCTCAGCACTTGAGAGCATAAAAACACATTGTAAACTGTATTGAAGGGATCTTAAAAGGAGGTCAGCCAGAGGAAGAGAAGAAAGTAGAGACTTCAGCATTTTCATGGAAAAAAACTCCTCAATTAATCCTCCAGTACACTGCTCTCCTACACAGCTGTAAGTTTCTCCCATCGCCAAGAGAAATTTTCCTTGTGACAAAAAAATACAAAAACCAAATAAGAAAAAAAGAATTACAATGACCACATTTCATCCCAAACAGCACCTGTTGTTAACAGAACTTTTACCAGGTAGAATTAGGTTACAGTCTTTCACATAATAGTTAGTAGCCTGGACAGAAAGGTCCAGATGTTTTCCAAATTTACTTAAATTGCACTGATTTCAGTGGGAAACGACATCACCTAGGGGATCTGTACCAAAGACTCTGCACCTTCTTAATTCTCCAGCAGCAATGGGAGGCTGAATGTTATGAAACTGGAAATGATTAACAGGTCCCACTCAGCCCAGTGTTGTTAGGCTCTTTTTTGCAAGATGTCAGGCAGCTTTCACAGTATAATCTGACTGTGAATCTCAAATCTGAAAACCCAGCTATAGAAAAAGGGAGTGAGAAGTCTTCAGGAACTTTAATGAATTGTGCTGCTCCTCTCTTCTGCTCATAAAGGGGCTTCACCACCTTTTCCACTGCAATCATTATCAGCTTGCAGAACAGAAGATTATCACCCTGGCCTTTGCTAATGCTGCACAGGGGAAGAGACACCTCTGCTGTGTGTTCGGGAAGTACACAGAGAAACATCCAGCTCCTCCTTTCCCTACTTGAACTTGTTGAAACCTCCTGCCGGTGTGGGCAAGCACACAACTGCACACGAGCTGCCAGAGCTTGGGGACACAGCTTCCAACCAAAGGCTCTTCTACCTGCATGACAAACTGCGCACACACCTCTTGCCTCCTGAAAAGGAGGCACCTGGTGGGAGAAGGATCCTCCATCGTTACTACAGTCACATGCACAGGTCCCTATCATGGCTCAGGGCTCTGATGTCCCCAGTAATTTATTCTTGAAAAAAATAGCAAGCCTGCCCCCCAAAGTTCAACCTCAGCAAAAATGTCTCTGAAAACAACAGGAAATCTGTTGCCTTTGGGAACAGAACTAGGTTCAAATGTTATTATGGTCTGGAGAACAGGTCAGACACAAAGATCAATTTAGCACACAATGCAGGTTTCTAATACACAGAAATCAATGACCCCAGAAGCATGGCCAGGACTACAAGAAAGCGAAATAAAAAAAGTCCTACCTCTGCAAAATAATTCCAACATCAAGCACAATATACAGTGGGAGAACCTCTATTTTGACATGTTGAAAATGAACAGACGCTCATTTTAAAATAGATTCATCCTACAATTAGTGTTCAAAATGACTGCCATCCCTGCTGGCAAGAGCATCGAGCTTTGCTATGGCTTAAAAGAAGGGAAGTATATTCCAAATGAGTAGTCCACACTATATGGAGCAGAAATAATTTCTTACAGACTGGCGCTAGCCTGCAACAGCAGAGGGAATCCAAAAAAGGCACTGGAATACCAGAGACCTCAGTACTCCCATTCAAAAGAAATGCTTCTAGTTTTCAGCTCTGTTTAATGTGCAAATCTCCCTCAGTGCACTGTGCCCAGTACAGAACTGACCTGCTACAAAATCAACAGAACCAGCCTACAGAAAAGGCTATCTTTCCCCCTCCATTCTTTTACAGACCAGCTTTATTTGATGAGCAAGAGATCCATAATCATTTTTTTTTATAAATAACCACTTACTCATATAATCTTGGCAGATTGTTTTTCTGTGAATTTTTCATGACAGCATTTGCAAGACACTCCTCTAAAGCCAATACTTGCTAAATGAAGATGACTACCATGCATGAAAGTATCAGTCTGGGATTTGAAAGGAATTTTATCCCAGGCTCTAGGCAAGACTTGTGTGGCCTAGAATAAGACACTAACAACTGCTTAGCTACCTTGGGGTCTACCTGCCCTACCTCATTAACTGTGGAGGCTCTTCTTGAGAAGTCATGGAAAACATCTGCCATGAATTTGCAATAGTAACTACAGAACATGAAATTAATTTCAGAAGACAACACTTTGCAAAACAACAAAATGTTATTGTCAACATGCCTACAGCAGACAGCATGTCTACTACTCAGCTCCTGAGCTAACCTCTCAAGTGTCTTCTCTTGAAATTCTATTTAAGCCCCACATGTTCTGTAGAATGCTGTGAAGCTACCTTCACCTCCAGCTTTTACATGCTTTTATATTTATTTTTACCGTACCAACCACCCCTTCAGCCTTGATCTGGCAAACTTCTAGCATGGAGAGCCAGCCAGCGACCTGTAAGGCACCTTCTACGACACAACCTCGTTCAGGACAGCGTTACCCACGTGGCTCCTCCACAGAGCAGCAATGAACACCCAGCCCATGACACAGAAACCAACATTTGGCTTCAAAGAACCGGAGCTCAGGAAGGCACTCCTATGACAATTAGGCATTTTTTTTTTGCAGAAGAATAGGTCTGATAAGGATCCAGCAGTGAATGTCTGGGTGCACTGATCAGCAGCGTGCTCTCTGCTGCCCACCTACCCACATAGAGGACTCCCTCTTTCGTCTTTCCTGCTGCCTCTGCCACACCCTGCTTGGTTTTTTCTGCTGCTGCTACGACTCCCTCCTTTGCCTTGGAAAGTCCTTTCATGAACACATCCATGGCTGAAGACTTTCTTCACACAGCTCTAGAGAAAAAGAAAACAAAAAACCAAAAAAACACAGTACATACTTTCAATAAGGTTTTTTCAGCTTTTTATCCCAGAAAGGTGAAAAATCTAACTGAATGGGATCACAGTTACTTTTAAACGATATTATTTATACCCACAAACTGCATAGCTATATGAAACAGATATTCCATTTCCACAGAATCTCATGGAGAGGTTGCCAATAATGCAGAGATGGTTTCATTGATATAAGTACTTTCCTTGCCTATCAAGGCATCATTTCTTCCAAAGGACAGTTCTGTTCATGTGCTGAATGCAAGATTTAGCCCTGTGATTTGATGAAACTCCACCTCTCATCCAGAGAAAAAAGCAACTTAAATAACACCAGCAACTTAAAAAAAACCAAACAGACCAACCTGAAAACCAAACCACATAAACGACAAATGTTCACTTGTTGTAAGAAACTGCCATTACAATCCAGAAGGACTGGAGGAAATAAAAAATGCTGCATTTCCAGTAGTCCAGCATTTTGCACGCAGTGCACATCACTCTTTTGGATACTGAGTTTTCCTGAATGGGTTCTTCACATGCATCACGACTGGAAAATATTTTACCAAAAAGCAATAGCAAGAACACAGAATTTTAAAGGCACTGTACTAAAGCTACCAAGAAAGTCCTCTGGCAGCAGCACAATCCAGTGCTACACTGAAACTACCAAAATAGTAATTAAAACCCAGAATCAGTGTCCCTTCAACAAATCCATTATCAGTAGTCCTTTCTCTTCCTCCACCCACACAGACAGAAGTGTTGCCTGTTATCTTCTCTTCTTTGCCAGAGGCTGAGTAGGAGGAATGGATGTCTAGGAAGGCATCTGGGCTGTCGCAGCTTGCCACTAACTCGTGACGAGAGTGCGAAGAAAGGCAGCGTTCGTGCTCCAGCCAAACTGCCCACGGTACCTGCCGCCCTGGGGACGGCGAAGGGGGGGTGCCTCACGCAGAGCGCCGGGGGAGGCAGGACCCGGCCCGCGGGACCCTCTGGCTCTTCCACCGGGAGAGTTCCCAGGCCCGTCCCCGGGGCAGCGCCGCGACCAGGTGCGGGGGCACCTGGGGACCGTGGGTGTGTGTCAAACAAGACACGGGCACCTGCAGAGGGGGGAGGCAGGGAGCAGGGCGTCGCGCCCGTATGTATGTGTGTATATGTAGAGATACATATACAAACATACACGTACACAGAACTACATACACACGGCGAGGCACCTACCGAGGAAAGCAGAGCGGCGCGACCATATGGGCACCCACAGGCTCCCGCGGACACGCCGTCGGCACACGGCGGACACGGCGCCCGGCTTCTCCTCCCTCCCCCGTGCCCACACGAGGACGCTCAACAGGATCTACCTATCTATCTGAGACATTACGTATTTTTATATATATATATGTATATAATTCTATGTACACACAAACGCGCAGCCCCAGCCCAGCCCCGGGCAGCGCAGAGCGGAGCCGCTCCCCGCCCGAGCCCCGAGCGGCCCCCACAGCCCCGCACTCACCGTCGGGCTCCTCCGCCACCGGCGAGCCACCCGTTCCGAGCAGGCGTGGGGCGGCAGGGGTGCGGGCAGGCGGCGGGCGAGGCGCGGAGCGGCCCGGGGGAGCTGACCCAGCTCAGCACATCCCGAGGTGGGGAGCCGGGCGGCTCTGCTGGCACCACCCCGGCGGCAGCCCCGCAGGCGGCGAGTGCCGGCGAGAGGCGAGGGCGGGGGCGGGGGGCGGGAGGATGCGCCGCGGCAGGGAGGAGCGGAGGCTTTGCTCCCTGTTGAGTGTGCGCCCCCCGCCCGGCCCCCTGCGCCCACCCTATCACGTCCTCCGCCGCAGGGAGGTGGGAGGTGTGATAAACCGGGAGCACCTGTTCCCTGCACCCAGATCAAGAGAGAAGCAAGGGTAAAAGACAGGCCGAGCGACTTGGTACCTCTGGGACTCCGCACAGTGACCACTCCCTCCAAAGGCTAGAGCGCCTCGTCTTAAAAGTGTAATGAGGCTGTTGATGCGGCACACCCCTGTGTCACTTCACCAAAGCCTTAAAAAATCTCCCCCAGCATCTAATTGGTTTTTCGGCTACCTCGAAATCTTCAGCCCTGAGTGACTGCAGTTCAGTGTGACTGTTCTCGCAAGATTCATGATCCCAGCTCATTTTAAGCAGGGGAGGTGGTGCTCTTGAAGGTGTAATTTGAGTCTTAACTCTATTGCACGCACACAAGAATTTTCATCCCAAATGAAGAGCGGTAGGTCCAGACTTGCCCAACCCTTACGCCTCTGCTGGCATTTTCCACCACACAATCCCTGGCCACTGCCACCCAAAGCTTAAGCTGATGCAGAGAAGCCACTTTCTCCCCAGAAAGGGAAACCTATCTCTATTTTGGTCACAGAATTTAAGCATGAAAAGCCAAGACCAGTAGGAGACAAGGCAATAGAACAGATGGACCTTCAGCTTCAGTACATCAATTCAAATCCTGCAAGACTTACAGAAACAGCTTGGGTTTTATTGCACTCCAAAAGGAGAAACAGAATGTGGCATAGATGAGATACAAAGTTGTGAGCTGCAAGGAGCATCTTGCATCCATCATCCGATACAGATGCATCCCTGGTTTTGTTTTCATGCTGAATATGTAGTGCAGAGTCTTTCAGGTCTTATCAGGTTTCTTTGTAAGTCTTAATATTTCTGTATTGTGTGGTAAACTTTCTTCTACTTCATTCTACTCGTAGTTTTAATCAACCAAGCATTAAGCAACAGATTTTACTTCTTTGTGTAAGAATGTGCAGACTGGTAATACAAATCATTTTCTCATAATTCTGCCCTTAAGAAAACCGTAAGAAAAAAGCCCTGAAATTAAATTGTGTAAGGTACCCCATCTCATTCAGTCTGTGCAGCACATTCGTAGTTAGTAGTGCAACAGCTGGATGTGGTATTTCTATTTTCTTCCTAGTTAGTAGTGCAACAGCTGGATGTGGTATTTCTATTTTCTTCCTATTTTGGGGAGAGGACAATAGGTATCGTTCCAGACAGTATATTCTTTGCACATGTGAACTGGCCCAGAAATTTATGTATCTTAGTATGTAAATTGGCTCATTGAAAACCTTTCTGTCAGTCATTCTCAACTACCCTGAGCAGTAAACTTAGACCCCAAATTAGAATTAAAATAAATATGGCACTCCTTATGTAAGTACTGTCTTCCAGATTTAAAGAAGGCTTTTGTTTTTCCAGCATGCGACTATGAGTATAAAATGTTGCTTTTTATTATGTTGATATAAATCTGGATAGACTTATTGTATTTAATTATGTTAGGAGAAACAGATAATCCAATGTGATAAATAACCTTGCATATTTATGGCTGTATTTCTGAAAACTTTACAAAGAAGAGCTCAGATGTTTGCAACCCCTAGCTTTTGCCAGCAGTCTTTTTTTGCCTTATGTTTATCAAAGGCAGATATTATGTTCTGCTGTTAAACAAAGTAACAGCTTGTCCTTTAACAAAAGCATGCAGCTAGAAATAGAGAGGTAAAGACAAGAAGGATAAGTTGCCACAGCAGAAGTAAAGCTTAACATTTCAGCTGTAGTATTCAAACTAGGCAGCTGTTAAATTCTAAATCATAGGGTAAGAGGCACAGTAAGAAAAAAAATAGAGTACAAATGTTGACACAAGAAATTCTTCATTCTGAAAATGAATGGGACTTAAGTGGAAAACAGAATTAAATATGGTAGAGAATGGGCATTGTTTCTCCAAGGCAATTCCTATTTAAACCACATTGTCTACAACAGCTGGTTGGGGCTTTTTTTAGGTTGTCTCTTCAGTACTATTAGTATCACAGTAAGTTCTCCCCTGAAGGCTTTTCTGTCTGAAGAAAGGATAGTGACAAACAGATTGCCCACTGATCGCATTTAAAACAAATCTTTATTTAATGACACTGTTTACTTGACATGAGCATCTAGAGCAAAAATCAATTAAGTAGTACTAAAGTCTTCTTTAATCCATCTTGCCTTGCAGGCTAACTTATTGGTTTAGTTGCTAGTGATCAAGTACATCTACTTTATCCCTATGGAAAGAACAATTATGGACAATTGAAAAATGTTGCAGAGTAAAACTGATCAGAATTTACTGAGTTTGGTTTAAAAAATTCAAGTGTAAAACTATTCATGTGGAAACACTGGAAAGGTATTCATCTTGAACACTACATACAAAATTGACAGCTTTCTCCTATTTATTCAGTGACACACACAGGCTCCCTGTGTTACCACAGAACTGGTAGGTGATGGCTCTCAGAGGAAAGGTACCTTTGAAAACCTGAAAGCTACAGTATGAAGGGAAGCTATCTTAGGGCAATCTGTTCACAGTTAACATTGATTACTCCACTGCAAGGTCCTTCTACTGATTGCAGATAATCTGAAAATGGTCTTAATTGGATACATACATTAATTGTGAGAAACTGTGAACTCTTTATGCACATATAGTCCAGTCTTTGGCTTTCTTACAGAACAGTTTATTATGCGGATTGCTTTAGAGGCAACTGGGAATTCAGATCAGTTTCCTAGACACTTGCATCACAATGTTTGCAATTCTATTTCCACTCAGGTCCCACGGTGGACCATTGCTGTCTTTGCTGACCATGCTGTAACTACCTGTGTGCATAGCCCCTTTCTGAGAACTCAAAGATATGCTCAATTAAAAAAAAATAGATGAAGAAGACTTCATCTTTGCTTATAGGTAAGCCTGAGGTTTAGCAAACCATTATCTTAATACTTATCATGCTCGTAAGTGTTGTAATTTAATACTCCAGAGCATGCATGGTGTTCCCATGATGTTTACTCAACTGAAAGTTAAGCACATGTATTAAAGCCTTCATACAATCAAGATGCAACTCATATCAGAGTTAATTTCCCAGTGGAAGTGTTCTGTTTATTAATTTTAAATTAATATTCATTATTATGCAGCAGTTGCCATTTCCAGTTCAGTCCCATTGCAAAGACTTCTATTTGTGAACTGTTTTGATAGATATAACTGGGTGATCATTATGGGCTGGGTTATTGGATGTCCACTGTCATGTCATGCAACCATTGCCAAGAGACACAAATAGAACTGATTTTAAAAGTTTTAATTGATATAGACATAAATGCCATTTATGTACTGTATTGGAGTACTTGGAGGTATGTACACACATACACAGATGCACATATACATGCATTTAAGGAAGATTGTTGTCTCTCATCTGGTAGATTTCAGCTCAGCTACACTAATCTTGACATGGCTCTAACCACCAGACAGAAGGGTCTCACAGCTTTATACCACCTCTGTTACAGGCAAAACCTGCTAGACCTTTACCTCTCCTTCACTTGCAGTCAGTGGTGAAGTTACAGAGCCATTACAGCTTTCATAAGGCATGGTAACATTTCATTGATTAATTAACCTATCTGGGCTAGAAATTCAGTGCTGAAGGGCACAGAAACTCTGTCTGTTGCACCTGGCACCTTACGCAAAGCTTTACTCTGAAAAGCAGTATTTTGAGTGCCAAGGAAGCCATCTGGCAGCATGTTTCTACTCAGAGACAACCAGTAGGTCACAGGAGGCTGACTTAGGGGCAAAATCCATGTTGATTGTTCTTGAAGATGTTTCCCACAGAATCACAAAATAAGCTGAGTTGGAAGGAACTCGCAAGGATCATTGAGTCCTTCTCTTAGCCCTGCACCAGAACATCCCGGAGTCACACCATGTTCCTGAGAGCATTGTCCAAAGGGTTCTTGAGCTCTGTCAGGCTTGGTGCTGTGACCACTTCCCTGAGTAGCCTGTTCCAGTGCCAAATCACCCTCTGGGAGAAGAACCTTTTTCTATTATCTGACCTAAATCTCCCTGATGCAGCTTCAGACCATGCCCTCAGTCCTGTCACTGGTCACCACAGAGAAGAGATCCGTGTTTACCCCTGCTCTTCCCCTCACAAGGAAGTTGTAGATTGCGATGAGGTCTCCCCTCAGTCTTCTCCAGTCTGAACAGGCCAAGTTGCATTGCACCAATGGATTGATTGTAACTGGAAGAAACAATCCCCTTCCTCACGTGTGATGCAATGTGTTATCAGCACCTCATATATCTGAAAATACTAATGCTAAAAAAGTGGAAATCATCGAGCCAGAGTCAGGTGTGACGCCTGTCTTGTCCCGAGTCCTGTTTGATTGAGAAGCCAGCACCAGATGTCTCCAAGGTCAATGATAAGACAGCGTGTTCTGAAGTAGCCTGCTGCAAATACAGGCATCTGAGCCAGTGCAGGCACAGCCCATTAATTACCTGGATGGTTGCATTTCTCAAGAGGTGTACATGCCTGTATCTTCCTGTTGATCTCTGTATTACCATAAAGCATATAGGAACTTGTCTTGATCTAAAATTCTTAATTTTAGGGCAACACCCTGGGCTATTAATATTTATCTATATGAAGCATTAAGCAGGGCACAGAATAACTGTGGGGAGCCATTTCAGATTTCTTACATCAGGAGATGTATATTCAGGCTTGGGCAATGGAGACAATCAATAGGAAAAAAAATTACTTTTCCTCATAATCACGCACAAAATAAATGTACTTGTAAATTTAATTTAAATTACCATTCCAGTTACAGCCTCAAGCTCTGATCTTGGAAAAAAACCCCTACCTTAGAAACATTTAATTTCTATTACCCTCTCCAATTTGTTTCAATTCACAAGCAGTTTGAAGCATTCACATTTGCAGTGATGCCCAGGAGGTAGGAGAAAAAGACTCTAAACATCACTTCAGCAAGGGACAAGATAGTTAGGTAAGGGACAAAGGGAAGACAAAGCAGCAAACATGGTGGCAGTGGTCAAAATTAAAGGCCACAGACAAACCCAAGTCAAATTTGTGTAGGTATCTCAATGAGGGGTTTGTCTAGAAAAATTGTGGGTTGTCAGTGAGCTAAGTAGAGATTTCTGGAGAATGACTTTTAATGTGTGAAGATTTCCTTTTGTGTTTTGAAATACAGATGTAGAATTTGTGCAGAATCAGTGTCTCAGGACTTTACCTTCTTCTCATGGTACTAATCTACAGGAAATATTCAAAATATTAAAAAAGTTAAATTTGTTTTCCTTATCAATATATTTTGGCATTCACTTCACTCATAACTGCTGACAAATGCCCCATTGTGCTTGATATTTTATAGCCATGATCAGACAATTTTCTTGGCTCAAAGGGGATTATTATTTTCGTTTCATGAAAAGATACAAACAGTGGAATAAAGCACAGATGAAGAATTTCAGAAGTAGTGAGAATGAAACAGGTGAACCATTCACAGTAACCGATAATCACAGATCATTGCCTTCTTAGGTACCAACTGCCCTGTGAAATGAGAATTTGACATTTCTGTAGCAGTAAATTCTTTGCACCTGTGGTACATACTCATCAATAATATTTTCTGTGGGCATCCTCATAACCATGTTACTAGATATTTATGGAATTTCATCCAAAAATTGAACTCTTTCATAATTATTTGAAATGTGCATAAATCAGAATTTCCTCTTGCTATCCATGACCCAAATGCAGATGTCATTATTCTATGACTAGTCTGAATGCTTTGCTGAAGAAAGCCATTCCCTATCATCAGCAAACATGAGCTTCAATTTGAAATATGTCTGATTACATGCTTTTGAACTGAACATTCAAACTTCTAAATGAACTTTAACAGTCTTCACTTAAAATCATTGTGCTGAACGCCTTAAAGAAATGTTGAGTATTATATTTCCATTTAGTGATTTTAAAAGATTGCGTTTCAGCCACCGCTACTTTTGTGTGTTGTGAATAATATAGCATTCACTCTGCAGGGGTCATCTGTGCTGCAAAGTACTAACAGCATGAATGAGAAAATGAGACCTTGACACTTCATTAAGCCATCTCAGTTTGAGAACAGCATTTTCAGTTTCTTTAACATTTTTCATAAGTCAGCTATGTTGCTCCCATCCAGTGCCTTTTCATCACAATGTTACAGTTTTGCAGTTTTGACATACCTAGTGTGTAGTCACCAAAAGCCACTGTCTCCTATTTTTTACTTCAGTGATCTTCATTTGACTTTACCTGTCTAATTTGGGCTACCATCTAGCCCAGCTCTGTGGAAGACTGATTCCTGACAGAGACCACAGAACTAACTTTATATATGGCCTGGTATCAGCTGCTGAGTCAGCCAAAGCTATGAGGTGGATCTATCCCTTTCTCAGAAGATCAAAACATTCAAACAGCCAGGTATGATCTGAGTAGAATCTAAGCAAATAAACCAAATTTTCTAGTGAAGTCAGGTTAGATCAGACCAACAAATTAGCCCAACTGAATATAAAAATATTTATACCTGACTTTGTCCCCATGTTCTGGCAGAAGCTTTTGCTTCCAGACCAGCTCATCATCTTCCTGAGTTGCAGCAAGCAAGCCCTGCATGTTCCCCTTTGGTCCTTGGAAAGTCCTTCATCCCCACCTGAGGCCCGGGAGCAGCCCTCTGCTCTGCAGTGCCATTCCACAAGCTCTGTGAGCTGTGGGCTTCTGGCTGCAGGTGCTGCTGAATGGCCCTGCCACAGGTCGTTCCCTCCCTTACCACTCCACCAAAAAGTCTACAATCTCTTCCTGCCTTCTAGGACGTCTTCCTGATCCACTCTTCTTGGGCCATTTCTCACCAACCAAGAAAGCGTTCACACCCTTTTAGGCTGCCCTGAGATCTGTAACATTTGTTCATTTAGGTGTCACACCCTGTTCAGACAGAGCTTTGTTGCAAAGACATGGCTGTGTCGTGTGCACCCTTGTAAATCTGGAGATACTACATAGCTCAGATATTGAACAGAAATCCCATGCTGAAGATGGTGATGGTCTGAGCAAGCAGAAAAAAAAAATTACATATTTTAGTGTGGAGCATTGACCCAAGTGCTAGTGGCACAGTCTGTTTGAGGCTTTTTTCATCTGCTGTTGTGATTACAGATTTCAGACAGACAGTCTACATATGACAGGGGGAAAACTGTAAGAGCCAGAGCTGCTTGAGAAAAGCCAGCAGTGCATTTAGTATTCACTGTAGAAACAGCAGAATTGCATTAATCAATAGAACAGCAGGATCTTGTTGCAATATTCCTTTGCAATTGTAAGGAGAGAGAAAGATACTTCTTGCACTTAAATTGTATCCATGTAAGTCCACAAGGACAGGCTTATTCTTTCCAGCTGAGAATATGGTGAGAATCAAATGTGTTTTTCTCAACAACATGTCTGCATAGGCACGTGTAGGAAGACCTCAGTCTGCTGGAGAAAAGTGAGGTGATTCTGGGAGGCTGTATAGCATAACTCAGCTCAGCTGAGAAGCTCAGTGTGATGTACAGCTTCCAGGTCTAAGTAATGCATGGAAACAAAAGGGCCCTCTCTAGCCAAGGGTATGCTGCCTTGCAGGCTTAGCTAGCTTGTCTATGTTGCTGCAGCTTCTATAAAAATCTTACTGAGTCTCATTTATAGAGTAGATCAATACTTCAGCTTGCATGCCTCCTGCGTGTTTAGTCTTGCCAAGCTTTGCCTTGTTCCATGGTTTAAGCTTGGTGGGCAGCTTATCACTGTGCAGCCACTCACTCACTCCCCCACAGCGGGATGGGGTACAGAATCAGAAGGGTAAAAGTACAAAAATTTGTGGGTTGGGCTAAAGACACTTTAATAGGTAAAGGAAAAGCTGCACAAACAAGCAAAGCACACTGTGGAATTCATTCACTAGCTCCCATCTACAAGCAGGTGTTCAGCCATTTTCCAGGAAAGCAAGGCTCCATCACATGTAATGGGTACTTGGAAGCTTAAATGCCTTACCTGGGAATATACCCCCTGCCTTCTTCTTGCCCGAGATTTTATTGCGGAACATGACACAATATGGTATGGAATACCCCTTGGGTCAGCTGTGTTCAGCTGTCCCAGGTCTGTCCCCTCCCAACTCCTTGTGCAGCCCCAGCCTCCTTGCTGGTGGGGTGTGTGAGGAGCAGAAAAGGCCTTGATGCTGTGTAAGAGCTGCTCAGCAGTAATTAAAACATCCCTGTGTTATCAACCCTGTTTCCAGCACAAATCCAAAATCTATCCTTATACAAGCTACTATGAAGACGTGTAACTTCTTTCCAGACAAACCAGTACACTTAGTTTTGGCCAAATAGGCTTTCAGTGTGGTTTGCAACCTCTCAGGCTTTCTTCCAAACATGTGAGCAGCCATTAATATGAGAAGCTGTACTCTACATCTGTTTCTCTGAGATGCTCTGCTCTCCTATCCTGTTATACTTTGTGAGTTACAGCCTTGTCTCTCTCTCTTTTTAATGTACAAGACTCACATAGGGGGACATGAAGAGCATGTCATTACGTTGTGATTGAAGAAGAGGTTCAGTAACTCAAGCAGACTCATCAGTTGTTTTCTCCAAAGGATTAACACATCTCTGTATTTGACCTTTTGCTATGTTCTTTCTAGTTTTTAGATACTGAGCTCTCTAGGCAGCCAAGATGTGTTGAGCTCAACGAGAATCAGGCTTAGATGAAAACTTCTTCTTGTTTCTTCTTCTGTTACCTTAACAACCAGTATACGTACCTCTCAAGTTACATCTTTATCTGAAGTGCCTTCCTCTTCCACATACATTTCCACTCTGAATATTCACTGAAAAATTATGCTGGAAATCAAATATTACACAGAATTTGTATATGCCCATTTTCCCACAGTAATTGAAACTATCAGATAGCAAGCAACTCTCCTGCCAAATTATGTGAGTTTTTCTTTTTAAATTTACCCCAGTCAAAAAAGATAACTTCTTGTTTAAGCTATTGAACGCCAAAGCAGAATTAATAAGAGGTACTCAATTTTCCCCTAAGAAAAGGTTCTGTCATTCTACAAACATGGTGGTAGTTTTCAGTGGAGGACTGAAGATTTTTTAGATTTTTTAAAAAATTAAACTCTTCAAAATTCAGTTAAGCAACAAGATTCTCAATGATTATAAATGTAAATGTCTCACTGAAGTCCACAGTATCCTTCGATACGATAAGGTCTAAAAATTGTAACATTCAAATAATTTTTTTATGGTGATCTGCCTGTATGAAATAATTCCTCTGTATGGGAACGCTGGTAGTTCAGACTCCTCAATTCAACAGTATATCAGCATGTTCTTAAATTTGAAGCATGCACAGGAGCAAGCCAAACTTCACAACTTTAATGCTCAATTTGTAGACAAGAGTCCTGACATTACTGATCATATTCTATACGTTTTCTATAAATTACTGTCTCTAGGACTTTTAAACTGTTGTAATACTAAGCTTCCTTTAAAGTCTATCATAAATGCACTTTGAGGATGTAACTTGTATTATGGATATTAGATTTTCGTCCTTCAGTATTGTGTGGACATATTCTGTGCTAGTAATCCTTTTCTGAAAAATCAGTCCCCCCAAGTCATCATAAGAAAATGTCTTGCAATGATATTACTTTTAAAAGTTGTTTTTCAAACCCAACCAAAACCCAAAACATTTTCTATTACATTTGTTTTGAAAGGGTTACTATTTAGTTTTGTTTTGTCAGCAGGATAAATTACTCTCCTTAAAATTCAAAGGAAATTTTATTTGGTGAGTGCTTAATGACCGCTAGGTGTTGCTGGAAAACCCTTGACTAAATTTTTAATGCTTAATATAATAAGGATGACTGCACTTCTTTCTCGTCGTCCACTTTTCTCCATTTTTTGAGTCTCAGATTTGCTCATGGGCTGGAGTTTCTACCTTCGTCTCTTGAGCTGATCACACTCACCTCAGTCACCACATCAGATGAGACAAAATAAAGAAATAGAGCAATGTATATGCTCAGTTATAAGCTCTGATTCCAGCTCATCTCTCCCCCAACTTCTTTTCTTCCTCTATTCTTAGCAATTTCTTCAGCTGTACACCTGTCAGAGAGTAGACTGAGATTTTTGTCTTCAATGTAATTTCCATAAGTTTGTATAGAGATTACATTTTTGGCAGGAAGTGTGCTTAAAGATTGTATAGTTCAGGTATATACCTGCTGTTTATTGAGTTGAACTCATTAAATGTTTCTGAGCATCTTGCAAGAAAAAACAGATTACCATAAAAAAAGTCATTAACCTCCTCCTGTATTGCTGAATACAACAAACTCCTCCTGTTTGTTGCCCGTGCTGCATGCTTGGGTTTAAAGACACCTCAGGTGAGCTGCTGGTGTTCCTAGAGAAACACCTTTTAATTCCTTTGAGGTATTCCCTGGTGTTTCCCCGTTGGTTTCTTTACCTTAGGAATCCCTGGCTCATCTCTGTAAGACTGGAAGTGTGCTCCAGTGTGGCTCACACATTTCAGAGTCCGTGGCATAGGGGCCTTGCTGGTAGCCTGTCCCTCTAACCTTTGCATATCACCCCACAGCTTGCCAGGGACAACCCTGACATGGTTGTGTGCCGTGTCTGTCACTCCCCCATCACACAGAGTTTAAAGCTCTGCCAATCCCTGCTAGTTTCTGAGCAAAGACTGTCCTCCCTTGCTGAGAAAAGTGACTCCCATCCAATGCCAGCATGCCTGGTGCTATGCAGGCCATTCCACTGTCAAAGTCCCCAAAATATTGACCAGCCACGGAACAATTTATTAATAAACTCAGCCCGTCTGTTTCTTTCAGTGCTGTTGCCTTCAACTGGAAGTCTGGAAGAGAACATAACTTGTGCCCCAGACTTTCTTACCGAATGTCCCAAGGCCCTGAAGTCCTGTTTTGATGGCACTTGGACTACACGTTGCCATTTCATTGCCCCCTGTGTAGGAGATCAGTATTGGAGCTGCACCAGGCTAGGAATTTTCTAGATGATGTCTTTAACCCAGGTCCCAGAGAGACAGCACACGCTCCCATGGGTATTGGGGCCCCTATTCTCCTTAGAAGGGAATTACCTACAACTATAACCCATCTTTCTCCCTTTGGAAGTGGCTGTAATACAGGGGGTTGACCTTTCTGATTGTAGTGATACCTGTGGTGTAACTCAATCTTCATCCTCTTCATCCTTTGGCTGGGCTGCCACGTACAAAACCTCATAGCTGTTCTGCAGAGGGTGAGATCAAAAATCCCTTGGAAACGTACCACTAATACCGAGCAGCTTGGACTTCTGAGATTTCCCCTACTTCTCTTTGAGTTTACAGATGGTTGGTTCATTGCTCTTTTACCAACATAAAGTCACCATGCAAAATGGGGAGAAAAAACATGGAAATATAACCTGGTTAGCCCAGGAAAGGGGGTCTCTGGTCACCTCCCAGCCTCTCCACCAGTTTTCACCCTAAGAGGGAGATCCAGCACTCAGGATGGAGGAGCCACGGGGCACTTCCACCCCACACCTGATCAGGGCAAGGGTGAGGCTGAATGCTGACACACACTAAAGGGAGCATACACAGATTCTGTCTGTTAAATAGATTTATTACACGCTTGCCACTGTGGGTTAGTCAACATCATAATGTACCTTCAGTCGAGTGTTCCCATATGCTTCTATACACCCTACAATGCCTTGCTTAGTGGCTTTAGGAAGGCTTTAGGCTGCTGCTTTAAATGTACATATTTTCTCGCACAGCAACCACCACCACCCCAAAGTAAAGCTATCTTTTCCTCTCCTCCAACTCAGAAATTTATCAGTTAGGGCTGTTTGAAACCCAGTAAATGTAGCTGGCAGTAGCAAAGCAACTGAAACATGTAGAAATTGAAATGGGCCTCATAGAGAAAATTTTATTACTGCAGAGGATAAGCACAGCTTGCACACAAACATAAGCACTCATCTTAGGCCCTAGCCCACCACATGACAGGAAAATGTGTTGCTCAGTTCAAGCAGTTTGAAAAGCCAGGAATAAGCTGCCAATTGTTTCATTTTACTGTGCCTCACAAATCTGTGAAACCTGTATTTCCCAGCAGACCATACAACCCATTTTATAGAACCATGGGGCTTCACAGGAAGCTTGGCCTGCCCTGTTCTATTAAATGTTATTTGTATTTTCACCAGAATTGCATGTCATTGACTGTAAGCCCTTTGACAGAAATTAATCCAAGGAAACTCCCCCTCCAGTTTTTGCAAACATCCCTGGTCAATGTCCCAGGCTACCAGCAAGGCTTGTCCTGGACTGCAACATCCACTGATGGGTTTTCCTCTGCTCCTCCAATCTGCTACTCACAGCACAGATTCTGCTCTGCTGCTTGATGCATCCATATCAAAGACTACATTGCCTAAATTCTCCACCATTTTACTCCAAATTCATGAGCAAAAAGGGGAACACACCTTATATACAAAACCAAGAACTTCTTTTTAGTTTAATGAAACTCTAAGCCATAGAATGAAGTAATTATTTTTGGTGCAGTTACAATGGTACTTACACAGTTCAAATGACATACAGTTTAAAACGACATATACACAAACTTCCTAGAACCTATGCCCTTTCTCTGGTGTTGTGCTCACCCTTGCACTGCCCCTCTGGGTATGAAGGCTGATAGCTTCAGGCCGTGGACAAGGAGTTACAGCACAGTCAGCATCTCCTCCCTGGGAGGAATGGGATGTCGATTCCCCCTTCTCCGCCGAGGACCAGTGGCTGGGAACAATGTTATGTTTGGTAAGAGCATCTACGCTCTGCTCTTTTTTCCTTGCTCTGTGATACCATGCTACAGCTTCATTTGTGAGCTCAACATATGTTATATACTAATTCTTTGTTCTCTTCTCTTCCCACTAGAACTGGTTATAGCCAGCTGCTGAGGCTGCTTTCCTTAACCTATTTGTGTCTTATTTATGACAATTGACCAGTGTTGAGACATAGGTTTGCTGATATGATCCTTCCCTTGTGCCTTAAAGCTCCTGCCAAAGAAGGCAGGTTGAGAAGTAAGCAATCGTGCTTATACACTTGGTACAAGGCTTTCCAACTCTTCCAATAAGAATAATTTGCTGGTGGCCATTACTGCTTGCTCTGACCTCCTTTGACACTGTCTTAACCTCCAGTTTTCCTCGTACTGATACAGCTAAGAAATCCTTCCAATACCTTTCAAATCCAAGCTCTCAGTTGGCACTTATTGTGTCATGGCTGCTAGACATGAACATACATGCATATATTTAGATTTAGTACTTGCTCCCAAAGCTACTTATTTTCTAAATGAAGCCACTTCAGGCACCAGTCCAACTCTAAACTCCCAGCTGCAGCAACCATTGCATCGCACATTACTCAACCCTCCTTCACTTTTTTGTTCCAAGGGAAAAATTAGTCACTACAAATAATCTACATTTGCTCAAATAGAAGATTACACACAGAGGTTCATGTTGCCTTCCCTTTGTTTTTCTCCCAGGGCATGTCAAGACTGCTAACTAATTTTCTAGGAATAGAATTAATCATGTGAGCCAGAGAAAACTCTCTCAAATTTATTTTCCGTATGATGGGAAAAGCTTCTTTGTAAATAGCAGAGGGCTCACTCCTAGAGCTTGGAGCAACATCCTTCTGTTGCAAGATCAGAGGATTTTGAGAAGCCTTCAATATAGATTAGTTTTACATATTATCAAGTTTTCCAGGAAAACAAAATAGAGCTCCATATAGTAGCAGTCCACACAGTAGCTCAATCTGAAGTTTTAAGTCTGGGTGAAAAGGATAATTTTGAAATTCTTGTGTTAAAGGCAGCATTGAAGAGTAACTTTCAGCTAGTTTGTAATATTTTTTCTGACAAATCTTTGGCTATTCCCATGGCTATGCATTATTTTATGACTGGAAAATTAAAACACAACATCACTGGTCAATCTGGAGATGATTTGCCCTACCTTCAAATGATGTCTTAAGGAATATAGACCCCCCAAATATCTTTTTATGTAGGGGACAAGTGAGAACAACATGATCAAGAAATTCTACATGAGAAACTGATCAGGTTAAATCAAAGTCAATGTTGGAAATTTACTCCAGCCAGTCATTGCAAATCAGGTTATTCTCTTGTAGATATTCCACATCCTTAGCTCTTCTACCAAACCTGTCCATTTAAAACTCTACTTGCAAATCCTAGGCCGACTGTCTGCCACCAGACTGCTCCAGTCTTTAGAGAGATACTTTTACATCCTCCTGAACTGCTTCAGTTCTGTGACTTAACTTTTACCCCACAGTCATATCTGAAGGAAATAAGGCACTACCGTATCCTGACACAATACACTTCAAACCAGAGAAATGCCAGCTGGGAAACACCCAGGAAATCAACTTTCTTACCCTACTGAACTAGAACACCATGGACCATTGTAGGTCACTACAAAAACGGGAGCCTGACATATTTATTCCTGTGCAATTCATACACTCACCCTATGAACAGCAACAAGCTCTAATCATGTATCCAACCAAACCTGCACAGATTTCAAGTACAGGAGCAAAAATTAGGAGACAGAATTATGCATAAACTTAAATTTATGTGTACTGAAATGTCTACAGCTGTATTATCACCTTCCCTTTTATGTTTCTATCCCACTAAGCCTTGCCAAATTCATCAGGCAAAGTTTGGCAACAGGCCATAGTTCATGAGTAATGGAAGAGCTTCATGGCTCTCTGCATGCTACCAGTTGCAATGCTGGGGTCTCACTGCAGGAAAAGTGGGAAAAGGAATTCTGTGTATAAAATGACAAAAATGAAATTGACCCAGAGATATCTCAGAAGAGCAAAATGCAGGAAAACAAAACATAATGAGAAGAACTACTATAGTCTTAGGAAATCACATGCACCTTTTTTTTTTTTTAATCTTGATTGGATCCATAAAACCTTGTTCTTTGCATAACTTGCACAACATTCATTCTCCTTAGTAAGAAGCAAATGGGTTCTCACTATCCTTTAAAGGATCTGTTACTCTCACTCCAGACTCAGCTGCTTGCAGGGTGTGGAAGACGGAGGGGTGAAGACATACATTTTCCCATGAAATGCATACCTACAAGAAAAGTGGTAAAAGAGTGTGATTGTAGAAAGCCAAGTCTGTATATTTGCCATGGAAACAGCAGTTTAAAGAAACACAGTGATGGGAGGAATATCAACTATCACTTCAGTCTGATTTCTGCAGCATACAGTCATAGCAAACTAAAAGTAGGCTGCTCCTCATGCAGCTTGGCAGACCCTCCAGTTTTATTAGCTTGGTGATTATGGGTCATTTCTGGCTGCTACTTTTGAAATGTCCTAGGTTTCCTTTACTATACTGAGGAAATATAAGGTATGAAGTGGAAAGGAGAAAGCAAGGGTGGAAAAGGTTTTTGTCTCACTCTGGACACTCACCTCTTTTTTGGTGAGGCCATCAGCAGCCTTGATGTGTATTTCATTCACACATTTGCCTGTTTCTTTACATCCTAGCAGAGGCACACAGTATAAGGAAGGCAAGGGACTTTTTTGGACATCCCTTGAAGACAAAGCAGTGCAGGCCTAATTCTGGTATTCTACTTTTGGAAGCTTTTTGTTTCACCCATACCAGGAAAAACTTGACATTAAAAGCACTTCCAGAGTCTAAGAAAGCTTAGTGGAAGTAACAAATACAAATTTTAGCACAGGGTTCCCTTTCCAGAGCTGTCACTACTTCACCATCTCTATATTTTTTGCCTCTTACCAGTTTCCTTTCCTTTTGATGCCCTGTTCCTCTTCAGTCACCTCTCTTTCCCCTTCATTATTCCATTATTTTTGCTACCGAAGGTGTAGTGGAAGCACCCCTATTTCCCTTCTCATCCCTACTGATGTGAACAAAATGAAGCAACCACTTTTGCCAAAGGAGAGAGATAAACACTCTCAATGCAGTCTGTTAGCCCTAGCGTCTGAAAAACAAGTATGGTACACACTCCAGAAGCATTAGCAGCACCTGCCCTTAAAGAATGCCAAAGGGTTTGGCTACTCCCAGAGTTCAAGGAAATTCTGCTCTTCCAGTCACTTGCAGCACTGCTATTCAGGAGGGTTGATCGCCTTGTGGAGTCACCTTCAGCCGCAGCAGAGCAGCCCAGCACAGACATGGGTGTGTGCTTCCAGCAGAGGAAATTTTTGCTTCTCTGGTCTTTTTGTCGCAGCCCTGGCTTCCCCCTAGTTTCCACAGAACGTTATTGATGGGTACACTGGGGAATGAGCTGGCGTGGGAGCTTGTCACTAGCACAGGTTTGTTTTTCACAGGGTGTTGCTAATGCAGCTTTGTCAGTAGCAGACATGGGTAGGAAATCCACACTATCAGACAGATGAAAAGTGCATCCAGGAAGTTTCTGTCCTTCAGGCATCATTATGTAGTCCCCAGCTTGTCACATTTTCTTGATGATAAAGCCGAGCTTTTCTTAGTGTTGGGTTTAAAGCCTATATAGGTAACTGTTGCTTTCCTATTTCTCTTGCTGATTTCTTGGCTCTTTGGAATGGTTTGGTTTCCAGAATAGTGTGAGCAGGGATTTTAGTAACACAGATACACAACTAATACAAAAAATATGGTACCTATGGATTTATGCTTAAGGGAGTGGGCAGCATATTGAGTGGGAGTTTTCAGGAAAATTTTGAATCTATTTCTACCTGAGTTTTACCAAAAGCATCCAAGTGCTGATCTTTTCCTGGGTTCAGTTTGCACCAAGACAAGCAGCACTTGGACATAAACTCATGCTGAAATAAGACTTATAATGAGCTTGGGATTCAGATCCAGCACACAATAATCTGAAAATTGATGTCCTGAGTTTCTTACAGGGCCAAGATTCTTTTGCTAAATAAAAACAGCCTTCAAACAATTTTATCTTCTAATCTAAAGCCCAGACATGTACTAATAAAGTAATATTAACAATAGATTTTCATTTGAAGTATTCAGACAGGGAAATAAACACTTCTGTAGTGAAATCTACCAACCACCAAAAGCCAGACTTTTCTACATTACTTTTCTCTGCACCAGTGGAAATCTGCAGTTGCTTCTCTGAATTTATAGGCAGAATCAACACTTGAAATGGAGTGACTCAAAGCAGAATCTAAGTTTTGTTTGCTATTAGGCACTCTAACTGAATAAATAAACACAGTACATAGCTGCTGTAATTTTTTTTTTTAAATCAGCTGGCGTTTAAGTTGCAAATACAGTCAACACTAATTTACCCTTATTTTTATCTTGGGATTTCTCAAAAATATTGGATGCCAAATGCTAATTCAGGTAATGGTAGTAATTAAAAATCTCAAATATAAAGCTCAAAAAGATAAGCGCTCATATGAAACTGGTTGTGTTAGTCCTTAAATTAAATTGCTTATTAGATTGTCTCCTGTGTCCTACATTCAAAGGTCGTGTACAGATTTCATTGTGAATAAGAAAAAAAGAGAGGGGAAATAGTCTCCAAATAGTCTCTTTTCTAGTGTGTTGTATCATAAAATTTCATCTGGTTTACTTACACAGTAGAAGCACATGCTTTTCAAAATAATAAAACAGAAAAATAAACCATAAGAGAGGGAAAACCCAACCCTTTAGCACACCTTTACTTTTTCACCTGGAAACTGAAACCAAGGCACTGTTATCCAAATCTTTCAAACAGGAATAATCATCACAGAGATTTATTTGACTGCAACAAGAACTGGTGGTTTATCCCCCACGTTTTGTGTTTTGCTTTTGGGTTTATTGGGGGTTTTTTTACTTTTGTTTGGTTGGTTGGTTTTTTGGGGTTTTTTTTTGTTTGTTTGGGGTTTTTGTTTTTGTTTTGAAAGTGTTTTCTGAAAAACTATGCAAGTAGTTTACCAGCTTTTCCACTGTGTCCCTGTTGCTTGTCAGATTTCCATGGAATGGGGATTTTGCATCTGTTTTTGAGAAAAGGTGATCCCCAAATAACATGAAGCACACCCAGAAGGTGCTGTTCTGTTTGCAGGTGTGTGAGGTTGCTTTCAGGGACATCTTCTCCATAGTCCTTAGTACAGCACTTGTGTCAGAGGGTTTTTGAACTGGTTGGCAGTGGCCTCTCAGATTTATATTGTTCCTGACAAGTCTATTCTGTTGCTGCTTTGTACCCACTTTAAAATTTCATGTTGTATTTCTCTATGCAATTTCTTCAGCAATTACTTTTTTCCTTTCTTTTCCTTCACCAAGAAACTAGCCAGCCTTAGTCTCAAAGAGCTGGAGAATGGCAGTAGAGGAGGAAACCTTTCATCTCCTCTTTCCTGGCTGCAGTTTTCAACCTTGCAGCTACTAAGCATAATTTCATAGAGTGATGTAGACTAGAAAGGACATCTAAAGGTCATCTGGTCCAAAACCCAACTCTAAGCAGGGCTGAGACTGTATTGCTCAGGGTCTTGTCTTTGAGTTTTGAGTCGAGTTTTGGATATCTTCAGGCCTGGAGATCAGTGGTGGATACAGTGTGAACCTCTTCCTTGTCTCCTCACTCTTGGCAGCAGTACGCTTAAATGTTCAGACAAAAAAGAGAAGACACAGCAGATGTTCAGTTTCGCCAACTCTTTTTCCAATAACAAGGTTATAATTTTGAACCATCCAAAGGGCACGTGATAAGTCACTTCTCTGTACATGTATGTGTGAAAGGAAAATTAGCTAATAATTTCAGGTTTTATCCCTTAGGATTACTTCACAGTACATATTTTTCCACATTTCTATTGTGCCATTAATCTTTATCCTGTGTCTTCTGCAGAGACTTCTTTTTTTCCTCCCATGTAGGCTGCCAGGATCCTGCTCTCCAAGGGGTCACAGGTCGCAGAGGGATCCACAGAAACAGGAAACCAGGCTTCCTCAGTCAGTTTCGAAACACCAAAACCTGTTTCCTTTCTACAGAAATAAAGCCTGTCAGGGCATCCTCTGGATAGGCTCACTATCTGAGCAGCAGCCCAGCAGGAGGGAGAAACTACAGGATTTCTTGTTTAGGAAATAAATGTGAGATAACTTATAGCATTTACAAACCATCAGAATGAAAGAGATCATTTTCTTGCTGCTCCTATTGCACTTACAGAGGGGCAGCATTGGATTTAACACTCTTGGAAAACTCTGGACCACAGGACAAGGTGATGAAACCCAGACAAGTCACTCAGACTCGACTCCATCTTCGACCACAATTAGGGGGCCACCCGATTCTGAAATCCAAGCTGCCAAAGTGAGTGCCTCACAGGGACCTCCTTCTGCATCTTCAGGTGAGACACTGGGAATGACAGCAGCGAAGAAAACCTCCAGTCCCACAGTATCTACCCCTGCAAGTCAGTCAAATGGACACAGTGATGGTGACTCTGGCAGAGACAAGATGGGAAGCTCATCTCGCAGCAAAGGGACAGCCCTACAAAGCACTGCTAGAGAGACCCATCTCCTTCACGGGGTCACTACAAGCCTGGATACAGCTACAGGGAACAGATCTGTCAAGCTCTCCTCTCGCAGCACTGGTATCACCAGGAGCCAGCAGGATGCCAACTCCAAAGCATCCGGCTTTGAAACTACCAGGGGAAAGTAAGCTACGGATTTTTTCTTGTCTCCTATGTACTGCTTATTTTCCTGTTTCCAGTTACATAATTGGCAAAATTATTGGCCTAGCAATTTCAGTGAAATTATTTTTTGACCTTAAAAAAGACCATCTAAAACAAGCAAGGGACCAAACTGGCAGCATTTACTCAGGCAAAAGCATTGTAACGTTTCTAACAGAGTAAATGCTGTGATGTTTTATTCCTCAGGGTAGTCATCCCAAAATCAACAGGGAAGTCATTATCATATATGGGTAGGAAAGGACTACAATAGACGGCCCCCTGTTTTATGCACAGTGAACTATTGTTGATTTTTTTATTCTTCTTTCTTTTCTTGTGGGTAAAAGAAATTGCAAATGCACTTTTTCATTTGGAATCTATTAAAAATATTGTGTTTGTAAACTTCTCCACTAAATTGAAAACACAAGCAATTAAATGGACAAAATGCATCAATGTCTGACAAATTGAAACATCCTATTCTGTGATAAAAACTTATGAAAAGTGGTGTTGTAGGTGAATGTGCATTCAGAGCTCTATAACTTAATATACAATAGCTGTGCATAATAGAGTATGTCAAAATCTACTGTCTAGTTTTATAGCTCTGGAACACTCAATTATTTTCGTTGTTCCCCAGTGTCTTCAGTTCTCAATGGGGATATTAACACTGACTTTGCAGATATTGCAAGTTTCCCTTAATTGCTGATATATAATCAGATGCTGGTAGAAAATGGAAGACATGAAGGATTGGTTGTTTTCCATAGTATTTATGGAGAGTGGGATTTCAGAATACAGATTTCTTCTTTTGATAGTACTTTCCCAAATGTTAGCATCCAAATTCATGCAAAAGAGAATAAATCATCACTCCTACAATTATCTTGCTGTGTCTGGCTGGGAGCTAATGTTCCTTCAACTGAAAGAAAAGATTCCCATTAACCTGAGCATGCTTTGGATGATTTATAAGGGAAATAATGTACAAAGACCCAAAGGAAAGGAGTCCTTTGCATCTGTTGGAAGAGAGAGACCAGTAAAGGAGCTGTGTTTCCCAGACAGCTTTCCTAGCATACTCCTTAAGTTCTGAAAGTCATCTCTTACACCACCTTACCTCAGTGTTTGGCAGAGTGCCTGAGTTCAACTGAATGGTGAACCCCTTAAATGGAGTCTCTTTTTACATTATACTTACATCTGCATTAAAATAAATCCTAATATATGCTAAAGTTGGTCTTTAGCTTTCACAGCTTTCTTCAAGAACAGTATTCCAATTAAATTAATCTTCAGCAAATCTCTGTGAATCAGCAGGTATTCTTTCTACCTTTTACGTGAGATATAAGTAGCAAAAAATTAGTCTCTGGTGAAGATGGTCACGTATTTTATTTATCATAATGACATGGTTGCAACTGCAGAGAGGCAAAAGAAGCAAATCTTGTATTTGCCAGCACCTAATTTCATGAGTGGTCAAGGAGCAAACTGCTGTGCAACATGCATATTGGAGTCCACTGAGGCAGTTAGCAGTAAAGCCAGGATTGCATATCAAATTAACAGGAATGTGTAGCAGCATGAAACCCCAGCATAAAACAGAATGCTGAATCCCCACTTTCTTCCTCAAACTGCTGAGCTACATAGTCTCCCCCTCTCTAGCAAATATCTACAGTTCTAGGCATGGTTCAATCCTTTTCACAGTAAGATTCTTGTGCTACAAGGCTTGTCTTTCCACTGAATATGAGTGTTTTTGCAATCAGGTGTGGAGTTTTGAACTTTCCTTCCCCTTTTGCCATGACCTGGACCGTCCCTTAAGTCACTTCACTGTTCCATCTTACTTTTCTTATGGATTAGACCTGGATGAATAATAAACTTGCTTGTGACTAATTTTTCTTTTCAGCAAAGACATGAGAAGATGCCTCGTCTAGGGTGCTCACTGTTACCAACCACTGCTGTGAAACACCTGAAAAGCTACTGCTTAGAAAATATGCATAAGAACACAAAAATTTTTATTTGTTAAGTGTAGGTGCCATCGACTACACCCTAAATAATTTCTAGCATATATTTTCTTTTATTTTTTAAAAAAATATTTATCACAAATAAAGTGAAAAGATAATGTAAGACTTCCAATAAAGACACACAGCTTTCTTCAAGGTTTTACTCATTTGAACCCTAGCACAGCATGACTCAGTAGCAGATTGCACAGCTGTAAAATGTACTGTCTCTGAGGAAACTTGGAAGAACAATTTCCTCTTTGAATTTACTTTGAATTAAAGCACCTCTTTGGTTATAGTCTGTATGCCAACCTTAATTTTTGAGTGACCTTATAGGAACTGCATGACTGTGTAATCCTTTATGGCAACCCATTGTGCTAACGAATGTGCAGAGATGCTGATGTTAAGAGGCTCCATGCAGAAGGGACAATAGAGGGATCCATGAGAGACGAGGAAGGAAAACAAACAAGAATGAGCATTTATTTTTAAACATATTTATAATGTTAAAAATACCAATACATACACTTTGTTAGAGAGTCTGCAAGGCTGTCAGGTTACTCACAAGGTACAATATGTGTCCATTGTACAAACTTAATTACCCAAATACCACTTTCAGAAGGAGGTCATATGCCTTAATGGCTTAATTACACAGATAATTCCCCTGCTATCTCTACCCTTGGTTATGTGAGGACAATATTATGCACCCATATCTTATCACATGCACTCTAGAACTAGGTTAGGCTTTGAGCATCTCTCTATCACTTCCTGATGTGGTATTAAAAGGGCTAAATATTGGGCATATCCTTTTCTCTAAAAACACGACTCTCTTCCTTATTCTTCACTGGTACAAAAATGCAATTAAATCCTGTCCTTTCACATTGGAACAATTTTATAATTAACCTTAGAATAGGTACAAGAGAACAAAATTTGTAACTGTCTTCTCTCAAACCATTTCAGAAGAGTGTTTCCTGTGGTGAGGTATCCCCCCTTCAGGCAGGGTCTCCACCCAAGCTTTCATGAGGATAAAAAAACTTCATAGGAAGCACATTTGGAATGGCCTGAGCTGAAGGAAAATTAATTTTTTCACTCCTAGTAATTTGACTTATGTTCTGAAATGTAAAACTTAACAAATATGCATTTTAATTTTTTTTTATTTCTACCTATCTTCAAAGCTTTATGCAATACATATAAATGAATAAAGAAATACTGGAAAACTAGAGAGAGAGAACCTTTCCAAAATTCTGTGACACTAAATCTGAGTATCAATTTGCAAAGAAGAAAATTTATGATACATTCTTTTCAATCGAGTTCGTTTGAGATACATATTTTTCAGCCTGTGGAGAGAGACAATTGCAATACTTCACTGTGTAAGGTACCTTAAACAACAGTGTGCAGTGGAGTAAGTCTCAGGTAGAGTCTTGAGACCAGCACACCCATCTTTTCATTCTGAACGTGATTTTATGAATTACTATCCAAGGCAGCAGCTGAATACATGAGCTTCATTCAAGCTGTAAATTAACCACAATATCCCCACATTGTTGGGTGGCTCTACATTACTCTTTTCTCTTATTATGTGTATATTACACCTTTTTCAGTTATCTTGATGCCACTGAGGGTCGTTATGGACTTTCTCTACCATTACCTTGGGTAGTGGTGAGGTGACAGTATTTTATTACTTAGCACAGAAGGGTTTAATAGAGTCAGCACCAGGGACAGATTTGCTTAGCTGTCACATATGATAGGAGTGCTGAAATATATCATTCTCACAACCAGACGTCTGCATTTCTCCCTGGAAATTGCTTTTGCCTGTATCAGCTTGGTAGAAATCTAGTGTACTGACAAATTAAAATGAATGGTTAAGATCAGCAGACAGTTCAGATACGAGACACATAGAAAACTGATTTAACTGCTTAGTTAATGCAAGCTTCACAGTCTCTTTTCATCATGTGACTTTTTAATGGAGCAGAGAGAACAATCCTTGAATCAATTTCCTAAGATTTTGCATTACTGTACACTTACAAAAAATACAGTCATGCATGAATTAGGTTTCTGCCTCACTAGGTATATTCACTATGAGCTGGAAGGAGGAAGCTCTTACACAGGCCTGAGGTTGCTTTGGTGGCTGTGTCAGGGTGTGTTTGACAATCTTTGTCCTGGAATGTTGTATTCCAGCCATGCAGAAGATCTTTGCAATAAGCCAGTCTCATCCAGCAGCACCTTGAATGTATTTCTGGTGCTCCACTGTAAACCCACAATCCAATTTTCCTACACATGCTAAGCTGAGTGTTACTCCCATAGCAGTCCCAAAGCAATGATGGCTGGTAGAGTCACGGCAGACTGTTTTCAGCAGGACAGGAAACACAGCATTGGGAAAAAAAATTGCTTCTCCACCACGGTTGTTTTTGAGACACTCACAAAGTACTTAGCCTCCTCAGAGTCTCGTTTAGTTTTACTGTGATCAGATAAGGCACCACTATACAGATGATCTCTGATTTTTTTTCAGGATGGTAAAGAAGATTTTTGTTTGTCTCATTACACTAAATATTGCATTAATGTTCATGCTTATCTTGCTCTTGTTCTTTGTTTCATCTGCCATGGGAATAGCAAGGATTACGAAGAGACTGTTTTCCATCCCTACAATATCCCTTCACCCCTCTGAATAGATTAGGATTACTGTACCAAACTAGACACAGTGTTAGGATTTACCTCCTAGCCACTGCAAATACTCAACTCTTTGTGGCTTTTCATTTAAGGTACACCACAAATATCTGCTTAAGTATGCACAGAAAGTAGGCATTCTTTCAAATCTGAATAGAATTAACATTTTAGAGAACTGACACTAATTCCAGAATAGACTTGGCAAGGAGAGAACAGCAGCAAGGTGTGCCCTTTTGTTTTCCAAAGGCATTATCTGCGTTGCCAGTTAGAGAATGTAAGTGTTTCAAATGTCAATTTTTCTGCCAAATCTGATACAGAGCATCTATTCTGTACCACATTCCTGGCAAGCAACACCATTGGTCATGAGGAAAAGCCTGTGGAAAGAAAAATCACCTTGAATTTCATGGACTTTGTCTCAGACCCTTTCTGTTCAAGAGCCCCATAAGATCAGACAGTGATGGCATAAAGATATGTATCTGTATGATTAAGTGGCAAATCAGATACAAAGAAACTGACAAGGCTTTTAGTCATTTAATGACGGGAAACAAGAAAAAAGAGAAGCTGCCCAAAACAACACTATAAACAAGGACAAATTCACCCCTGAAACTGTAGTGGATCTTATTTTTTATATTTTCATTTTGTAACTTACAAAGACTTTTTTTTTGTTGTCAGTATTTCTCAAAGTGGAGAAGCCATCACTGACACACTCCAATCTCCTCTTCTGTAGATCACAAAAGCACTAAAAAAGCAGTGAAAACCAGTATCTCTGAAGGTTACATGAAAAGCATTGACAGTGAACGAGACTAGAATTACCTTAACGAATTTTGTACTCTGGATCACTTAGAAGATGGAAAGTAAATTTATATTGCAGAAGTAAAAAGGCAGAATTAATACCTTTTTAAAGAGCAGTTTGTCTGCATTTTCAGATGTGTTTTACTGGATAATTCTCAAAGATTTGAGACTAATGGATATCTTCTCCAAAGTCTAAATTCTATCTGGAAAAGTCTGATTGTATTAAAGGGCTCTGAACATGGAGTGGAAAATCATGTATCAAAGAGGTGATCTGATTTGCAACAAGAGTTGCTTTTTTTTTTTTTTTTAATGCTAAAACAGATTGGTGAAGTGCTAGATAAGTGGAAGTGGTGAATTAATTTTTGCAGCACGAGGGAGGACAAACAGTAAGTAGAAATTCAGATGAAATAAAGAGGCTGTCCGCAGTCCAAGGCTTCAGCACAGTAATACAAAAAAAGGAAATGAATGACGAGAGCAGAATTTGTGTTTTGTAATAGACAGGACAAAATGTCAGGACACTGAGTCCTGAAAAAAAAACATTAAACAAATCCTTGACACCTAATGCTCCAGTCAGTGTCAACAAGTCAACTGTTTCTCAGGGATAAAAACATATCCTATAACTTATTTTACTATCACATACTATGTTATATAACATATTACATGCACTTTTTAGTTTCCTCCATTCCAGCTAGCTTGTAAAACACATTTTCCAATTTGATTTGTTTATGGTCAGTCCCTAGTGAGTACTAAATTTTTACTGCACCTGAGATTCATACATTTCAGAGCAAAGGAAGCTGGACACTGAACCTAAAGGATTAACTGGTTTTGGTTCAATTTTATAATTTCTCTTTGAAATAGAGCTTATATTTTTGAAAGACGACTGATGTTCTCTTAAAGATATAGAATTTACCATATCACAGTGAGAAGCCTCTGTAGTCACCTAGTGGAATTCAAAGGAAGTTGCTAAAACCAGTCTCGCATGCAATAGCAAAAAAAATCCTTGTGAGGGTGCCTGCTATCCTTACAAGTTGAGTGTTTATACTGTGTCAATCAACATTATCTCTTCTCATCCAAAATTGGCAGGTTGTTTAAAGCAAGTTGAAAAGTCAGCATCTCCTGGCTGTAGATGCTTGTAGCATCTTTCTACATCCCCTTTGCTCAGATGTAAAGGACAATATAAAAGTAAAACTCTTGTAGAATCAAGATGAGTATTTCATAAACTATTCTGTGAAATACAAATAAGCTGTAAACAACATGAATGAGGCACAACCACCAAACTGGGCATGGACTTTGACAACAGCTCCAGCTCTGGGTCCTTTTGTACTCTGTCAGCAACACAGTAATCTCGTTTTCATGATTCAGTGATGTTCAGCCGGGCTGATTCAATAGCATTTCTATTAAAAGCCGGGTAATCTAATTTACTCACAAACAAAAATAAGTCATTTTCGGATATGATATGAAGGGGCCATAACCGATTCTATACCGTTTGTGGTCCGACTAGCACTGGTGTTGCTGTGGGGTGGCTTTAGGACCACTTACAAGAGTCTGTGCTTACGAGCAAGCGGAGACAATGACATACAGGCGTTGCCGGCAGTTTTTATGAGGTTTGCTTTTTCCTCGGCAGTGCACCCAAGGAGCGTTTTACAGAGGAAGGGGACTTCGAGGACCCTAAAAAAAAAAAAAAAATCGTGATTTTTGGTGTCGGTGTAAGCTGTAGTTCTCTTTCCGGCAGCACCGGGTGCCCCGCCGCCGGCAGCTCGGCGGGCTGCGGCCGCCCCCTGCCAGCCGTGCCCGGCACTGCCGCGGCCCGCGCCGCCCGAGGGCCTCGGGCAGAGCCCGGCCTGACCGCCGGCTGGGAGAGGCTTTAACAGCGCAGAGACGGGTCTAAGGGCTCTCGAGTGTCCCCCGAACAAGGAGGCAGGAATCCCAAAAGCTAAAGGCAAGCTTAAAGGCAGCGTCTGGGTGCCACTGATGGGTCCCTGCCCGCTGTCGGCGCTTCGTTCCAGCCGCCTGGCGCGGGCTCCGGGTCCAATTATCTGCCCGGGACTTGGAACTGGGAATGGCCCTCAGGCCCAGAGGGCTCGGGCTGGCGAGTCTGCCGAGCAGACGAGCTCACGGGATCCAGCAGAAGCAAGTGCTGCTCCTCCTGCCGTGCCCTGCTTCTCGGTGTAGGTGCTTCCTCAGCCCTGAGGGTGGGATGTCACATTTGGGTACAGCCGAACCACACGCAGCGCAGAGCTGGGCTCGCAGTAATTTGATTTAAGCCGGATCACTGCAGCAAATACCACATCAAGGAGGCTGCTTCAAAGGCCTGAGGACTCGCCCACATATTGCCACCAGTGCATGTTCCTGGCCAAGACATGCAAGAGGAGTACGAAATCTGTCACTTGGGCTTTATGCCAGCGGAGGACTTGTACCACTTTTTCCAGGCTGGATTTCTGTTGTGTGTTGTGAGGATTTTGTTTTATTTTTAAATACAGCTTTCCTGATCGAAATCAGGCTCAGTGCAAAAGAGAAGCTAGGCTCCTCCAGCTCTCAACAAAATCTGCATGTTAGAAGCCTGTGTTGATGATCTGGAATAAATTATTCCAGGGAGGGTAAAGAGGATTTTCAGGTTTAAAGTCCTGTTATGCAAATCAGTTGTCTTCTGTTCTGCCTCTGCATTAACACAGCCTGTCATAGTTCTTCCGCCACGCTTCATCTTCTATTTCCAAATCTACATTTTTTCAGACAATTTGATTTCAAAATTATATTTACATTCTTAACGTCTCTTAATGAGCTTATTTCATTGGTAGCGTAAACCTAATTATGAGTCACACCAGGGGCTCTTTTGCCGTGAATATTTCCTCCAATTTAGCCTGATCAAAGATTGCTGGGCCATGTGAGAACCACAGCTTCAGACACTGCACTCATGTATATTAAGAATAAGTTGAATATTTTAAATGGAAACAATCTGCTCAAGTTTGTTACATTTTTGGTAGAGACCAGAGGCTGAGTTCAGACTGTCTTTAAAAAACAAGAATAGCCCTTAACATTTGGGGTATATTGTAACATTTTTTTCCTTTGGAAGGCAAGTTCCCATAGCTGTTCCTCAAAGCTAGACATCCTTAGTAATAATAATAATAAGAGTGTGAATTTTTTAAAGGTTGGGGGGGAGAGGGAGGATTTTTTTGGTTTTTTAACAGAAATCTGTATTCCAGTGCTTTCATGACTTTTTCAATTTTTTAATGCTTGTTTTCATTTTTGTTATCTTTTCATTGACCACATTTACTCAGGTGTAAAATGGTTCTCAGTTACTAGAATGTTTATCCCAAGCATGTGCACTGCAGAACAGGTTGTCAATGACAATATTTCTTTATGTCTTCTACTTAATCCCTTTCTCTGGTGAGCTGTCAGATCTGCATGCAAGGGTAAAGTGCAGGCTAGGGAGCCACAGGCTCAAATCCTAACCTCACCCTTGCTTCACTGTAGCCCAGATTTTAAAATCTGACCCCTATATTTGCCTTTCTTAATTGCAGAGGTGAGATGCTTAGAACCCAGCTGCCCAAGGGCCTAGCTCCTCACTTCTCAGGAAGCTAATGTGGAATAGGAAAGGAGATGTGGTACTGCATAACAGCTAGAGATGGCATTATTGCTTCAGAGGTTTTCTGAGAAGACTTTATATGCCATCAGTTAATCGCTGAGACTTATTTAGGAATTTAGATGTTTACATTCTCTATGCTTAGTTTAAATCATAAGCAAATCCCCATGCTTAGTCAGAGCTCCTTCTGAATAGATCAGTGTCAGTCTGGCCCAGAATCACTTCCTGTATCTGTTAAGAAATATTTAGTATCCCATTCATATGCTAAAAGAGGCTGCTTTTTTTTTTTTTAAATCTTTGTGCAGCACTTCAGAGGAAAAAATTCAGTTTTTAATCTTGGGTATGAATTTGCAGAACCCTCACCACAGCTGTGAAAGGGAAGAGATTTCATGCCCATGCTGAGAAAGGAGCTCAGTGGTAGTTCTCTGAGCAGGATAACAAGCCTTGATGATCCTAAGGAACCTCACCTGTAGCCTCCACCCACACCCCTGGGCAGGGACTCCAGTGAAGCCCAGGCTTGAGTTCACGTTATTTTCTTTATGAGGGTGCTTGTCTCTAGCAGTCCTCTTGGGCCTGGCTCCTTACCTCGTCCCTGCTGGGCTGCTCATTGACCTGTTTCTGCCACCCCACTGCTGCCTGCAGGGTCCTGGTGCTTTGGTAGCTGAGCTGCTGGAGAGGTCAGTGTCTGGCTTGTGTGGTTGGCCCTTCTCTTGTGTTAGGGAGAAGCCTCACTCTTGTGCTCCCAGATGCTCAGTGAGCAAGTGCCCTGGAAGAGCTGTTCTCCTGGCAGTGCTTCCAAGGGTGCCAAGTCTCCTCTGTGTCTGGCTCCCACTGAGTTCTTGGTAAGAGAAGATGCTTGTCTTCCTTTGCTGCTGCAGAGGTGTCCTGGAAGAAATGCAGCTACGAGCTCTGTCTCTCAGGCTTACTGCTGCTGGTGTTTAATTCAAATACCATTATTACTAAGTCACTACTGCAAGTCTCTGTTGTACACAAGACTGTGAAGGACCTGCATGCCCCACTCAGACGGGTGGGTAAGTAACTTCATTACTCCTCTGCAAAACTTGACAGACTTACATTTCCTCCTGTTTTTGCCAATTTTATCTCAAACTTGCATATAGTTGCTCCTGACTTCCCCAGAGAAAGTGAACAGAGTACCTTGTGTTTATGCTCATGCTTGATAGCTGCGTTTAACTTTTAACAAATATTTATTCATGGAGTCTCTAATTAATACACACAGATAAAAGGCAGTAACTAAAGGAGTGAGAACATAAAGGAGGCATCCAAAAAAGCACAGCCTTTTTATATCCAATTAAGAAGAAATACTATCTTAATGAAAACTCTCAAGGAAGTGGAGAGTGAGTGAGCAAAATCAGATCAAAGGCACTCAATAAAAGCCCATTTTATATGAAGCACATTATTCCTCAGATAAACAATGTGTGTTGTGAAAGGGAGCACTGCAATATTGGCAGTAGAGATATTGTGAGGTTCACTCTGTTAGTTTTAGCATCTGTCTAGCTTATCCTGCTTTTTTCTCAGGAATAATTTCCCAAACACAGCACTACTGAGCTTAATGTGCATACACTGGTAGGATCTCAGTAGACAAAAGCAATCACTTAAGGATAGATGCTGATACTATTTTGTGTTTTGTGCTGTTGTTCATGTTTGAAGCAGTGTAAATCTGTACTAATGCCACTTAAGTAAATGGAACTAATCTGGTCATAATTATATTTTGATTTTCTCTGTAAGGAGCCCATAGCTAGATATGATTTCCAGAGTAAACATGTATATTCCCTTACTGAACCGTGAAACACAGAAAGAGCTACTACAACTGGAAGAAAATATTAGCAGCAAAACACCACACGGAAAGATGAACTTTAAGTTCTCATATGTAAATATTTTTGGAGATACTTGCAGCTCTACCAGTCCTACAACTGAAACGTCTAGTCACTAACTTGCCAAGTCAAAAATGAAATATATTTCAGCATTGAGAGGGGAATAATATATGATCCTGAGAAAGGCTGTACTAAGTTAAGGATGAAAGAAAAAAAATCAGCACTTGGCCAAATAGGCATTTGTTCCACCAGAAGAAATGCAATAATACTTTCTTCAGGATGCCTTCCAGTCTGTACCTGGGAGACTTCCTGAGACAGAGGTTATAGTTACAACTTAACGATTTTTTAAAAAAACCAAACTGATAATACCCCAATGGCATGTTTTTTCGTGAAATGCTTTTATTGCTTTTTAAATCTGTTTTGGCTTCCAAATTTGGCACAATCAATGGCTATGGAAATGCTGCCCTGACCCTTTGTTTTTGTCTTCTTTGGTTTTAAACCTGTTTTGTTTTGATGCCCATTTATCATAACAAGACTAACTGAATAATGAATGCCATGACTTCGTATCCCTCCTGCTTTTCTCTTGTTTGTATCTTGGGGCTTTTTCACCTCTCTTTAGGGTGTAGGACCAAACCTGAATTCTCTATTCAAACTAACTATAAACTCATATACAGCAACAAAGTTGATGTACTGAAACAGTGGTGATTTCTGTTTGTTCTTTAGTCCTTCCCTAATAATTTCAAGTATTGGATTGCCTAGCTTAGTTAATGCAAAACAATAAATTGGCCTATTCAGAGAGCCGTTAAAAATGATGCCAAGATTATTTTTCCCCCTGATGAAAGCTACTGTGTATAGGGATACTATCTCTAGAAGCCTGTCTTTCTGACTGATTCTGCATTACAAGACCCTCTTCTGACACTTACTTAGTTGGAAATTCAGTATAATGAGATTTCTGCAATTCAAGTTCAGCTTTGTATACAAAATTATTCTGTATAACCCTGCCATCCTCCTATTTACTTACTTCACCTCTAGTTAATGAATATAGTGCTTATTACAGATTAATGTGGATTTGTGTTGGTAAACTGCTTCTTGAGAAAGTGAACTAGTCTTTCATCTCTCTGATTTAGTGCCTTGTTTATTTATAACAGGATCTCTCTTTATACTATGTGATAGATTGCTTCTCCCCCAATATCTTTTGGTTAGTGACCTTGCCAAGAGTCTCTGAAAATGACACATTTATCTACCTGTCTCTGACTCGAGGAATACCAATATGTCTCTGTGGTGTAATTTCCCTGTACAGATCTGTCCTGAGCCATTATTCAGATTATAATTTTGATTTAATTCTATTCTCTATTGTAGCCAAGTTCCAAAATCTGATTTAACAGTTTGCCTTTGCTTGCAACTTCCTTAGAAATCTTTTTTTAAAAAAACAGCAAACCCACTCTCGTACTCACCAGCTCTGGCCCCCTGTGCTGCAGTGATCTAGATTTGATCATTTTGTATGTGACTGCCTTCTCTGGATGGGCATCCAGAGGCACAGGCAAGTGTGGAGCCATGGTGTTTGTTTGCTGTGTGTGGCTTTGATCTCACAGTACAATGGAAAACAAAGTCTACCTGTACTCACAGTGTTGCTGGGGAAAGGGAGAAACACTAGAAATATCTGTCCATAAAGTGAAAGCTGTGGATTAAAAAACTTACTAAACAGTCCTTTGAATTCTGGATAAACAGTTTGTGTAGGTGTATTTTAAGACCTGCCATTATTGCAGTCTAGAAGAGCTTCTTTGTACTTGGAGCTCCACAGATGTTTACAAATTAAAATTTAGATTTGCAATGTGAATGTGTATAGAGATGGAGAAATTATTATCTGTTTTCTTTGTTGAAGCACAAAGACTAAGTAATTGCCCAAGAAAACACTGTCAGTTGGAGAGAAACAAATTCAATTTTTGTAACTCACACCTATCTGTAAATTATGGGTTTAACTTTCATAATTAAATATCATGTATCATCATATGGTGGAAAATGTTATTTGTACTTTTAATCATTTTACCTTCTCTATTTTACAGAAACTGGTGTGCTTATGTCCATACCAGACTTGTACCTACAGTTGTGGTGGACAACCTGGAAACCTTCTCATCAGGCAGAGCAAAGCCTTGCACTTGGCAAATTGGATCCTGTGCTCAGAGGTATGGAGAACTGGGAAGAAAGAGGATTTGCAAGTTCTTTAATTACAACCAAATACACCATAATTGTAAATATCACTTTGAAAATTGAAAGGGAAAGGAGAGGGAGGATGCCCTCAGTCTGGTACCCTCCAATCTGTTCAAAGTTTTCTAGTCAAGGAAAGGTGCACAAGTACAAAGCTTTAAAGCACATGCAGGGAAGAAAATCCTTTCTGTGCCGTTTTCCAGGCTTGTGCTCTGTTGGAGTGAAAGGCTTCCCCTGAGAGGCATAAATATTTTTGTTATTATCTCTCTGCTGAGTGCTTATTTCTGGCATAGCTTTGGTCAGACAGTGAACCTAGACAAGTAATGGGCCTGGAGGGAACTTGTAAATCATACCTCTGTTAAACATATTCAGATTGTCCTTTGTGGTTTGGGTGCCTTGTTGTATTGTCCAAATGTTAGATTCCAGTTGTAAGTGAAATGGGATTTTAATGCATGAATTTGGAAAATGGCAAACTGAAACAGCACCAACAAAATGGAGATTGTAATGTATTTTTCCTTATAAATAAGGTTCTAGTATATAAATTTCTGAGATTCATTTACATGGGTTTTTTTCTTGTGTGGATTATTTTTTAAATACCTATTCCTGGTTAACTCCTTTCATGGACACTTCATTTTCATTAGTGGTTTTACGAATGGATTATGCTAATGCAGAATAAGGTGTTTTTATCATAAGACCATCCATACAGCAAAATAACTGGGAACTCTCCTGAATTCAGATAATCTTACTCTTTATTGAGCTCTTGCTACTGAAAAAGCCATTTTAGAGCCAAAGCTGGTTGGGGACAAATACAAAGCTCCTGTCAGCTGCTATGAGAATTTTAATATATATAATATTACATCCCTTGTGAAGGGGTGACAAGATTAATTGGAGTGTAAAATATGGTGGCATTTTTTAATGCAGTGGGAAGATAGTTTTTGGTCTGACAGCCTTTAAATTTGTCTCTTTTTCTGGAATTATTTATACAGGGATTATGTGAACAAAACAAGTCAGTAAATGTTTTATCATCATATTTTCTGAGATTTTAGGTGTTCTTCATGTTACTGTTAACAATTAGCAGTCCTGTGCGATATTATTTTCATTTGAACTTTTTATTTAACATCTTGAAAGAACAAGGAGACTTGCTGTAGTTTATTCTGCCCTACAGCAGCATGTTCATTCTAAACTGACTTCTCTGTGAAGTTAAGAAAAGTAGGGGAAGTGATGGGGTAGCCAAGACATACAGAATCTGTTGGAACACAAATAGAATTGCTGCTGCCTCTGCAGTTGCATACTGTAACAGTAATAACTGAGGCCTCACAAGTACATAGCCATGCACTCCTTTCCCTGAAGTCCAGAGTGAAATTCTTCACATTTTATTGGATTAATGATTGTATAATCTTGTTTATAGTAATCAGAATGGAAGGTTTCCAGTGTGCACTAAATGCATGCTGTTGTGGCATAAATTTATTGTGAATGCATTTTTCCACCGATTTTAAAGAAAAGTGGTATATGACAATTGTATTTTTGGCTCACTTTGTTCAGTTTGGTAGTTATTAATTGTAATGTCTTCCATAAAAGATTGCAGTATTTGAATCCTGAGTAAGATATTCTGGGAAGAAATCTAAATAGACATCAGGTTTCTTTAAAATTCATGTAGATAATCTGGAGGTTGCAACATTAAAGCTGTGATTGCGAATGAAACACCAAACCCTGGTTAGAATTCACTTTGATTTTCAAGCAATAATGAAAGGATAGATATGACAAGTGAGATAATGTAGTGTAGTTATGCAGATGTCTTACAGCTCCTCTTTGGTTACCTAAAATAGGTTTAAATTATTCTCACTTCACAGGTCCCAGACAACAACACACCAGGCCTACAGAATAAAACATGAAATAGTGACGTCGCTCGAGTGGAAGTGCTGTCCTGGGTACAGTGGGCAAAACTGCCAACTCAAAAGTGAGTGGAGAGTTATAAGGGTCTGAAACTATTCACTTCAGCAATAGAAAACAGTGCAAGTTTGATCTGTGAGCAAATGGTGCTGTTGAAAACCAATGCAGTCCTTTCTGTTAATTTAAAACCGAAAAAAATGCACAGTAAACTACAATGCTTTGGGATGTTGACTCTTGCCTGAACAGGAATTTCCAGAGCAGCAAAGCAGAATGTACTTTCCCCTCTTCCACTCTAAATCAAGCTCATAAAATCTCCAGCCTTTTTTCATCTTGCTAAAATATGGAGTTTGCATTCAGTGTGTCTCTGCTTTTGACCTTTTAGTTATTGAGTATTGCAGTGCTGGGGATATTAAATCCAGGTCCTCTGTTGAATACTTGCTGTAATATTTCTCTACAGCACTGTTACTCTTTTGCCTTTTGGTTTCAGGCGCTAAGAATGTATTTTGTTTGTGAGAAAATAATGTATCAACTTTTTTTACTTCTCTGAATTTTGTAGGTCTTCCGTTATTCATTTCAACAATGAATGAATTTTTCTAAGTATTACACATGATCCCTGTATAATTGTGCCCTTTTTGACAGAATAGCCTTTTACCTCTGCACTAGTGATCAAACATGTGGCATCGTATTGTAGTTTTACATCTGTATAATAGCTATTTCTTTGCTGCTGGCCTTAAGCAAGCAGTCCTTGAAAAATTAGGTATGGCATCAACATACAGGCTTTAAATGAATGAATATTGCAAAAAAGGCTATTAGATGTGATAGGGAATTCAATCAGCACTGGTAAAGTAAAGGGCTGTGATTAAAAATTAATGTAGAGGAATGAAGAGAAATCACTATTGTTCACATCCAGGAGGGTAATTTCAGTGCTGAAGAGACAGAACCTTGGCAGGCTCAAAATTCTCCTCTGCACAGCAGAGTATGGAGTCAGATATTAACACAGGACTTGGTCAGTCAGCAAGGCTGTCCAGTGAGCATGGATCAAGTGTTTTAAGTATTTCCTTTCAGCAAAAAAGCAAACATTAGCAAAATAGATTTTAAAAAAATGTAAAGGGTAGCACTGAAGGGGGAGGTCACAAAATTGACAAAATTGAAATGGCATCAAAATAGCAGGGAAACATTGACCAGGAAGAAAAGCTGTATAACTCAATTTGTAGTGGCATCTGTGTAAAAAATAAGAATATAGAAAAGTACTGCGAAGTGTTACAGGAGCGGGTGTTACATCTCCTGGGTTTTATTTTCAAACCTCTTCTGGCTTGCTAAATAACTTGGGGAAGCCACTTATAATCTGCATAACCAAGTTTACCCATCTAGAAAACTGAGATGAGACATCTCACAGGGGCACTGGAATATTTAATTAATTAATGCTTGCAGAAGTGCTTAAAGAGATTGGGATGAAAGGTGTTATGTCAGAGAAGCTTTTCTTCCGTGCTTCTGGAGTCCTGCCTCCCATGAGGAGCAGACCACCAACACAAGCCCTGCCTGTATTATTCAGTTCCCATGAAGGAATGTTGGCTAATGAACAGTTGGGACCCCAATAGCCTTGTGTTCCTGTGCTCTACAACAGCAGGGGAGAGATGCTGAAAGTGCGGAGTGAGGCTCTCCCAAGTCACTGAGCCTCCCACTTGGCCTCTCTGTTGTTCAACATCAGAACTGTTACAGAAGGGTTTCTGTGCCAAGGGAACTGGGGTGTTCTGGCAATCCTTTAGATCCTGGAAAGGCACTGTTACTGTGGTGTGGGTTGCTTGCAGCTAATGCTAATTTAAAATGCCTTCTGGTTTAACTTCTCTCTCAGACAGAGTGAAGTCATATGTAACTATTTCAGTCCGATAGTCTAGGCAGAAGGAAACACTACCACCTGATAGTTATTATCAGACGTCTAAAAGTCTTATTTGGTAGCCCCATTGTAACTGCTTGATTACAGATGCTTCTCAAGGCAGTGCAGTAGTGACAGAGATGGAAGTGATGTGTTCAGATCACTATTTCTAACCTTACCTCCCCTGTGGCAACACATGACCAAATTGGGTAAGACAGGGATCCTATTCCAGCATGGACAATGCAATTTTATAAGAATGAAAAAATGTAGGCATAATTTGTTATTAGTCTAACGACACAGCTCAATATGGATAGTTCAACAATTAAAGCATCATCATTTTGACCTAGGAATATCAAATGCTTAACTGGGAGCAAAACCACTAAAAGAAAAGCACTTATAAATTCTGAGTTACAGACTTCATGACAAGTCACTTTTACTGAGCACAGCTTTATTTTACCTTTGTGTGTGTACTAATGAGCTCCCGGTTCCCTGGTGCACATACGGCCCCTGAACACCGAGTTACATGGTTTAGAGGCAGCAGCCGGCTCTGCCACAGCCACTGCCAGCACGGAGTTCCCTGGCTTGGCAACGATGTCGTTTCTCCAGCAGATGGCCGTGCAGTGCCCCATCCTCTGCGTGCGGTGAGCACGCACAAAAGGTGGCAATTCGCCTTGAAACACAGGGGACAGG
>WEKY01062147.1:62996-78414 GCA_013390045.1 Picathartes gymnocephalus
CCCGCTCCGGGAAACCCCTTCAGCCACTCCTGCTTCATCAGAGATATATTGAGTGAAAAAGACCCAATCTCCATTTTTTTAATATTCCCAGAAATGATTTTGATGTTTAAAAATTCATGAGGCAATTAATTATACATCTAGACCAATATATTGGATGATAGACACCTAATGTTTAATTTCTGTGTGCATTACCTGGTTTTTCTGATACAACTGGAAGAACTCATTGCTCAGGATCTTGTATTGCTGCTTTTTTTTTTGGTTTCTTTTGTGGTGCTTTGTTATTGCAAGTGGCTCCTCTAAGGTGGGTCTAGTTGTCTGATTTGAATTTTGTTTTGTTTTTGTTTTGTTTGTTTGTTTTTTAGTTTAAGCTGAGCATGGCATGTCTAATTTTTAAAAGGTCTCAAATGCAAGTCATTTGATGGCTATTTCTACCCTAAAGAGTATGTGTATTAGGTTTTGATCTGGTGCTCCCATCATACCTGCTGTTATCCAGCATCTACAATGGGAAATCTCAGCTGTGGGAATAAGGGGCACATAGATGTAATCACCATATGATGTCTTGGAGTGATTCCTTCGGAAAAGGCCTGAGCCATGCTGGAAGGATGATGTAGGAGAAGCTATATTGCCAGTGACTCCTCTGAATTTGTTTCAGAAATGAAAAGCCTGAATTTCTAATGGTGCTTGCAAAGTACCTTTTGTATGCTGCAGTGAAATTTAATAAGTGTACAATAAGTGACTGTGGGTGAGGTTTCTGTGTGTGTGCGTGCATGGCTGTCTCCAGCCCATGCTGCTGTCAGAGGCAGTGCAGTGCACTTTAGGCTTGCTCCATGTCTGTTGTGCTCTGACAGAGGTGCTGTGTCCTGGGTCTTATAGCCACTACGTTACCTGAACAGTTTTAAAGCATTAGTAAAGCACACAGGGATAAATATATATCCTTGGAACTTTAAAAGCAAATAAAACTTTAAGGGTTTGGGTATTCTAGAATGTGGGGCAATTGATTTATTAGGGAGGATGAAAGATAAGATGGATAGTATATATGAAAAAAAAATGTGGTGCTTGTAGCACCGACAGTGAATGCATTTAGAGCAATAGAAAGACCAGTAAATGAAAGAATACAAGGACATTGATCAGCTGGTCTTTATCACAGGCAAGTAACCGACTCCCTTGTCACAGATTGTATCATCACATCACCACCTGATAAATCCTGTGTAATGAGTTGCGCTGACTGCAAGAATTTAGCTTCTGTCAATAACCATGCCACAGAAAGCTAACAGAAGCTGTTGAAATTATAAATATTTCAGGATTTTGTGTTTATCAGGCCATTTCAATAGATTTTATCAAACTATTGATCCATATGATAATTTCCTCTGAGTTTCTATCTTAATTTTTACAACATCCTTAATTTACAACATAAAACACCTTATGTATGTCATTCTAATTGCTGCCTATTTATCTTCAAATGAACTATGTGAAACATGGAATTTCTTGATTTAGCATTTTAATCAGTTTCCCTGGAAACTTGTATTATGGCTAAACTAGATTTTAATATCTGAACTGTAAAATTATGTCATCATAACCAAGTTATTCTACTTGTACTGTACTAAAGACTGGAAATCACATTAGTGCCACATAAGTGCCATTCCTTAGATATGCTCTTCCTGGAACATTGACTTAAATATGTTTCATGAACTAAGCATGTATACGAAAATTAGTATGAATTTACACTAGCAAATTTATTACCTAATTTGTACATATTTTGTTTTTAAAAAAATAATGAAATTAGAACAGCAACTTTGTCTGATGGCTAGAGAATGTATGTAGGAATATGAAAATCTCAGTTCAGTTCCCAGCTATCTGATCAGTTAATTACTTTTTGTGAATGAAGGCACTTAACTTTCTGGACCTCAGTTCGCCCAGCTGTGATACTGAATTAATAATAATGCTAGTCCAGCTATTTGCAAATTGCTTTCAGATCTTTTGGTCTGAAATGTAAAATAAGCATGGATAATGCCATCTGCTGTCACCAGAGAAAATATTTACAAAATTGTCACCTTTGTGAAGATTTTTATATGTATACCGCTCATAAATCTCAGATGATATTTGTTGGAACTTAGAATTTGATTATGTTTTGAAATATTTTTATTTTTTGGGTGCTGCAAAAATGTAATATCACCATTGCTTTTAGTAGTAAGGTTTCCATGGTTGACAATCTGTGTAATCTGTTAAAAAACAAACAAACAAAACAACAACAAAAAAAAACCAAAACAAAACAAAAAAAACCCAAACAGAAACAACCCAAAAATCAGTTTCAACAAACCTGGTTAATTTTGTAACCATGAAAAAACCCTAATTAATTTTACAGCTGACAATCTCTGTATTATCTTTGTACTGCTGTTTTATGTTGTTCTAAAATATTCCTCTGGAATTTTTAGCCCTGGGCATTTAAAAATTCTGTTCACTCTAAAGCAAATTCTGACATTTTAGTATTAACACCAGCCCCTGCCAATCTCAAGAAGTCTTTTATAAAGGCAGTCAACATCTTCAGCATGTGGTCCCACACTGCACAAAGCAGTTAAGAGTCATTGCAGATGATTAGGCTTTGGTACGGCTTGTACAGAATAGCGAGAGAAAAACGTTGTTGTGGAATCAAACTGGTTGTCACGTTCTGTGGTTCACTCACATCCTTTCCTTTTCTTTTTCTCCCTTCTTTAGCTAAAGAGCAGCAATCAGTTATACACAGCAACCAGGCTGAAAGCAGCAGAACTGTCAGTGAGAGGACACCAGGAGCTCTGCAGGACCCCAGTGGGCCAGGTCAGTTGTTATGATTGCTCTCTTTTGCAGTCACTGAGATCACTGCAAAAACAATTTGAGGAAAATCTCTGCCTGCTGAAGGGACCTGAACGCACTGTCAGTTTCTAGCAGTCATGGTTCAGTGGTATGCTCTCCTGATAAAGATGGGCAGAAGATACTGAATTTAAATGTACTAGCAGCTTAGCATTTATAGAATGTGCTGTGACTAAATTAAAAGCAGGCAAGTGTTCAGTATAGAAATATTTCCACTGTTATGTTATTGAATACAATAAATGAATTAACAGGAGGAAAAAAAAAGAAAATTAAAACAAAAAAAACAAAGCAAAAAAACCCAGCCCAAACACAGGAGTAGTATAGACAAGCATTGCACATAGAAGAAAGTGTAATTATGTTAATTGATTATTTGAATATGTGATTGTTATATATTTTCCTACAAAAATTGGTTCTTTATTCAAAATCAGTGCAAAGATGTTTCAAACCTTAACAAAGGCAGCTCAGACGTGTTTTATGCCATGTCAAGGATGATCAAATAGCTAAGAAACATAGCAAGAGTTTACACATTTATACCAGAGATGCTTGAGAGTATTTCTTACTAATACATTTGCTAATTATTGTGTTTACTTTATATAATCTGGACATTACGTTTTTAGACTATGTCAGTGTTGTCTCGCAACAGTACGTACAGAATTGTAAGTGTTGGTCAGTAACAAAAAAGATGTATTCAAAGAGTGATCTATATTGGGAACATATGTTAGATGACTGATGTGTGAAAAACTTCTCCATATCTTGGTCTCTAGTTGCTGGCAGCCTTGGTCTGTGAGAAATCTTGTGATTTTAGGAGGCAATACCCCATTTTCAGCCACAAGCACTTGGTCCTGAACAGTGGCCCATTTCCACTGAAAAAAATTATCCCCAAGTATCTTGAGGTCAGGTCAGAGATGATATCTGGGGCTCCAAAGGACGCCAGAGTCCTAATTGCTGGCAGCTTAGTTCTGGGAGAAATCATGTGATGTTTGCGATTTTAGGAGGGAGCTCCAGGCTTTTGTCCATATGCGCCTAGTCCCGAACAGTGGCCTTCTTCATCTGGGTAAAAAGCTCGTTCCCTCACTGTCTCAGGGTCAGGTCAGAGGTGGCGTTTGGGGCTCCAAGGGCAGCCAGAGTCCTAGTTGCTGCCAGTTTTGGTCTGGGAGAAATCCTGCGATACTCGAGATTTTTGGAGGCAGCATATGACTTTGGCCACACGTGCCTGGTCTCAATCGGTGGCCCTTTTCTACTAGAAAAATGTAGTTTTCATGTTGAGGAGCCAAAAATTGGCCATGATGTGAAGGACAGTTTACAGAAAGCATATTCCTTGAAGTTTCTTCTTTTACCTTCCTTTTCTTTTGATTCTATTGATGCTTCTGTTATGTTTGTCTACACTGGCTTTTTGTATAACCATCATCTGTTCCACGCTGTGGTGGGGTTGTCACTCACCTATTGGCCTATATCCAGAAACATTTTAATGAAGCAAGTAATTGAGGCAGGTTATATTCTCAGGTCTGTGGTTTGCAGTTTTCTATATCTTCTTGTGGGCTGTAATCCATGCTGAGAGAACAGGATGTCGTAATTAAGATTGCCGCAGAGTTTAATGGAGATTTTACACATTTATGTGCTTATATGCATCTATGTGCTTTATTTTAGTTCTTAATAGAAAGAAAAAGAGAGGGATAGGTTGAATCTGGCATGGAGATATAGCGTGGTATTTTCAAAAGGGAGTTGCCCCTTGGTGATACTGTGTGAGCAACCCAGTATCCCAGGGCTGGAGGGAGGAGGATGTTTAGTAAAGCAGACAGGGACTATTACGAAAAAGCGAGCTTGATCAACAGAGCACTGAGACATGCCACTGCTGTTAGTAGGAATTATGCTGTGAGAAATAAATCTGAAATTGGAACCTCTGCCTTCCATGTTAATTGTTTTTCAGTTATTTTTAAATCAAATTGGGTCAGTCTAGAAAGAGACAGATACCTGTTGTGGCTGTCAACCCTGCAAACATGGCCTGGGACTAGGACTGACTGCCGTGGTTTGTCATTCCATCAACACCTGCTATGGCTCTACAAGCCAGATTCTGCTTCCAGCTCCCACTAAGCAGCCATGCTACTTTCAGGCATAAAACCTCACTTTCAGGTTCATGTAACTTCTCTTCCTCCCTCAGTGGGAACTGATAGAAACCAAGCTTAAAAAAAGCATTACACCCTGCAAGTTAGTTATCAGTTTGGGTGGCTGTGCGTGAGCCGCTAATGAATTCAAATCCCTTTCTCATAGTAACAATTCAGCCAGAAACAGAAGTGTCCAAACCTGTTTGTCTCTCACAAAGCTGTATTATGAAGACAAAGATCTATCAATGGCCTGTCTTTGCAGTTCCAGTAAGAAGAATTGGCAGAGTCTAAACGAGGTGATTGAGTTAGAAACAATTTAATATCTGTGTAAGTAGATACCTTCGGCAGAGAACACTGTTGGAGATGCTAACATCCTAACCTGAAAGAGCCTTATTCTTCAGACTCTCTTATTATTATGGCCTTTACAACCAACACTCCTCTACAGGAGGAGAGCGTTCTCATGCGTGTTGGGCTGCTTCATCTCACTGATGGGGTACATTTAGCTAATTTTTAGGGTTTTCTCAAATACTACCAGATTACATAAGACACATGTTTTTTACGTACTAGAATTTTAAAGAATGCATGTCATCAGAAGAATATGCCCTTTTGCACGTAAGTTGCTTGGGTTTTTTTGAAGCCTTTAGGCACCTGTAGTTAGACATGATTTCAGTTTAGAATTGTTTGCTACTAGGAATTGACACTGATGCTGTAATGAAAACTGACAAAGGATCAATAGCTATACTGTAAACTTACACTAATAAATATTTGTATGCAATGCTAAAGAATCTCTTCCACAGCATTTTGTTAAGTCATAGTATAGCCCAGATCATTTTGGATAATATATCATATGCCTAACATAGGCCATTTAGGCTGAATTGTTGAAGGAGATTTTCTAGTTTTGCTTACAGGAATTCAAACGTCTAATTTTATCAGCATCTTCTGAACATCCCAGACTAAGTCTGATACCTGTCAAACTCAGATGGCAGGCTGAAGTCATGTGGAGTCCTAACTTTCAACCTCAGATCATTCTTCACCATGACCTGTCTTAAAAGCATCCATCTAGGCTTTTTTATTCCTGAAGAAACTATAATTGTCAGGAGCAATTTGGGCAGGTTTTAAAAATAAACCTGACTTTGTAGGTTGAGCTTCTATTTTTAATACCAGACAAATCATTATTCCAAAGGAATTTATCTATCAGCTGTTTTTCTGCCTTGCTGCTGTGTTGAACAAGTTTTTATTTTGACCCCAACAATGGAAAGATGTATTCCTTCATACACAAGCCTTGCAAATTCATGAAGTTGTGTTATAAATGGTAAGTAAAAATGAATGCTTTTGTGATTGTGTTAAAGGAGATGAACTGAATGAGAGTTAACTGAATACTCTGTAGGGTACTAGGTGGATGAAGAATGGCATTATGTTGATTAAAATATGTTAACCATTCAGAATGCTCTTGTAGAATCATAAATACTTTATAATATATACATATGCTTCAGTAATTAGTAACTGCTGTGCTGTTGAATCTCACTAATACATGATACATGACAAAAATCAAGATGATTCACTCAAAACTAAAAATTCAGAAACTTTTTGCCCCAGTTTTAGCTAATTTCTCTCAAGTCAATTATGCCTTCCTTTTTTTGTTCATGCCACAATGTTTTACCACTACTTGTTGGGGTTTTTTTTCTCATTTTGTTCCCTGACCAAGCACTTTTTCAAAAAATGAACGAGAAGATTAGCAGTCAGGAGATGAAACTGACTTTTCTACAGAAGAAGGTTGACAGCATTGCTGCTGCGATGAATGATGTGAGCAAGATGCTTTCTTCTCTGGCAGGCAAAATCAATGAAGATAAGGGCAGAGACTTCCAGTCTTTTCTAAAAGGTAAGAAAAATAAATTAATGTAATCACTCACCCTGTTAGAGTTGCCAGGAAAAAAAAAACCTAAAAACCTTCATAGACTGTCCTATTCTATTACTCAACACTTGTAGGGAGAACTCATTTTTTAAATTTCATTTCATAAGAGACAAATTTGTTTATTTCAACCTTCACTATGGTGTCTTTAATAGTGACAAAAAAATTATATTCTTGGGTGCTTCCTCATCTACATGGTAACTTAAACCACTGTCGAGGCATTTTCATTTACTTAGAGCATCTGCAAATATTCTGATCTATGTTTTTGTTTATCTGGCAGCCGCTAAAAGATGTAGTATTTGCTTTGCTATCAAGTCTAACTAATATTCTTTAATACATAATTCACACAGGTAGGGCAAACTGTAAGGAATTCTGTGGTGGTTGCATTTATAATACAGCAAACATTCTGCTGAATAATTTGTCCCTGATCATGTTAGGCTATCTTTGATAAACATTTATACTCAGGTTCAGTATATGAGAAAGACACAGCTAGAGATCACGAGCTTGGGCAGGTCCTCACCAGCAGACTTATGCATCCATTCTTTGTGAATCCTGCAGCACGACCTGTGTTTTACCCAGCTAAAAGTGTTGCTTAGCAAGCAGATTCAGACTGAAACTTTCATTTCCTCAATGTGCAATATTTTTCTCAATTTTCAGGAATTTTCCCCAAACCATATTTTACACTTAAGAATCCAGAGGACTTTTCTACTGTTTAAAAATAGAACAGAGGTTCTGGAGTGCCTAACATTGAGATAAAACTGAATGAAACAATAAGTGGTTTTGTATCTCCCTCAAATTTACCAAGTTGGATCCCATTTCTTGTATTTTCAATCCTCTGTCTCCTGAACTGTTCCTGCCACATGCTAGATGGCTCTCTTGTATGCAAGTTTATTCCATTTCTTGATCCGTGACCTGCTTTCACCTCTCCACATATTGCTAGATGGCATTCTTGACCTTTGGGTGCACATTTAATTTGTCTTTGACTATTTTCCATTTCCCTTCTGCTTTCTCCTCATTCTTTTTTTTTTTTTATATTCCACTCATTCTAGCTGTCATTTTCATGCTAGTCTAAGAGGTGTTTTTCTGCATCCTGTGTTTCTGCTTCTGCATTCCCTATCTGTATGTCAGAGTCTAGGTCTTAATTAAAATGTGCTGTTCAAGAACCCCCCTTCTTTGAAAATGCACTTCAAGCCTTTATTGTTTTTACCTGCAATGTTTTATATTATACCTGCTCAGAAAAAATCTCCAGCTGATGTCCCTTTTTCTGGGTGTATCTTCTCAATCTAACTCCTAATCAAGTAGCTCCAATGAAAAAGATACTATCAACTATGTTCCTTGGCTCTAATTATGAGCATTCCAACACAGGTTATTCTTGGCTTGTATAGAGGTAAACAGCAGGAATGAGGAAAGGAGGGGAGAAAGAAAAGGTTAGTTGGCTTGTATGTGAAATGACAAATGGCAACTGCAGTTTCTGTCCAGGAAATACCAGTCAGTTGTACGCAAGTGCATAAACAGCATCCTAAAGTAGTAGGACCTGAAAGGACCTTCCATGCTGTCCTGTAACTAGACACTCTACCTTGCTAAAAATTACTCTTAGAAGCTCACCTGAAGCAAACCACAACTTTCCCAGTACCATTGCCATCCTGAAGGAAAGTGCTTCTTAAGCACCATTAAGTCTGTAGTTGCTTCATGCTTTTCAGGCATTTTCCTCTCCACCTACGTTTCCCTTTTCTTCCTGTGGTGCCAGGTCCTTTGCTGGACCATACATCACCTTCTTTCTTATCACAGAAATTCTAATGTTCATACATCACCTTTTTTCTTATCACAGAAATTCTAATGTTCTGCCCAGCTTTGTATCAGGGGTTGTTAGGAGCGAGGTCTGATTTTGTGACCAAAAGATTCAATACAGTTTAAAAAGTCTTTAACTCTTGGTTTCATCTATGACTTTGGTGACACAAACATGTCATCTGTTGATAGAGGCCAACACTCACTGGAGTAACTGATATGCTCCTCTATTTTGTTAATGAAACCTGTTGTGCATTTTAAAAATTGCTTTCAGTACTCAGGAAGCTGTTCCCATTTTTTACTTAGTGAAAATAATTTTGTGCTCTTTTTAATTTAGGAAACTCTGCTTACTTCCTGCTATGCTTTTCTTCCTCCTTTAACTTCATATTTAATACACACCTTTACTCCTCATTATTAAAATGTACACTCCTTTCAAAATGAACTCAATAATGGAGTATTAATCACTTCCAAGTCAGAAATGTCATTTGAAGCTGCCTATATAACCTCAATTCAGTCTCCTGTGTACATACATTTATTTTGCACATTATTCTTCAAATAATTGAAACTGCAAAGACAGTATATGTTGACACAGAGTAATTACACCCTTTGGTTTTCAACCAGAAAGCTAAATTTAAAATTTATAATCTCATAAAAAGTGCAAGAGACCTTTAACATTCACAGGTAGTTTGGACCTTTCTATTTCAAAATGAGCAATAGAGAAATTGAGTTACATCCATGAGTGCACACATGTATTCACAGCTCAAGCTTAACAATATACTCAACTGTCACCACATTTGGGTCAGGTCTTTGTGTGGACAAGTGTGCTCCCACAGCCCCTGCTGAAATTTGCTTCTGACCTACCTAGTTCTCCTAGCTAGCAAGCAGGGGAGAGAGAAACCCAAAGCTGTCTGATTTATCAGGCTCCACACTCCCCTGGTAATGGGAACACCTGAAAACCAGAGCTGAGCTCCATACTACACTCACTATCCAACTACATGGAGCGGGAATAGCAGAGAGCGAGGCTGGCCCTTTATTGGCTGTCACAGCAAGAAAAGGTCAGTATAGAACACCTATGGGACACCTCCTGCAGATGAATGGCCTGTTATTGAGATTTGTTGCTGAGATGAAGGAATTCAATAGATTCCTCACAGAAGGTTTAGCGTAATCTTGATTCTTTCCACAGCCATTAAATTTTTCTTCACAGCTCATTGTGTCTCTTAGAGCACAGAACACTTTTCAGCATCATAAAGTAACCTGACCAAATCGTCACTTGGAATGGTTTTTCTACATGTCAGTTTTTCAACTTGGTTCATATCTTGTTTTTTTTTTTTCTCTCAGCTGCCAGAACACCTTTATTCTCAGATATTTCAGTGTACGCATACATGTGCAATTTCACGTATATGCATCTGTCTAGTCATTGACTTGCTCTTTAGGTAGTTAAAAGAAGGATAATGAAGGTAATCTCTGTATTATCACTGTTTATTATACTTTATGTAAAATTGCTGTGACATTTGGGACCTCTTTTGACAATAATGGAGTTTAATTCTTAGGAAACTTCATGCTAGATTTCTGATGTGGCTCCTTTCTGGGCTAGCAAACTTGAGTCTGATTTCCTGATGTTTTCCTGCACTTGCTGAGAATGTACCTTCAAGTCAATTTTCAGATTATGCCTGTGTTTTAGAGATGAAGAATAATAGTAAAACTCCCACTGACTTCAATAGAAACAGGGATGAATCCTCAAACACTATAGCTGAAAATAAACTGTAGCCATCCTCTACATTCCTCAGCTATAAATTTTGCTCTGTGTGGGTAAATTGGGGCGGGGATGTGTGTATTTCACCACTGTGTTTGCTCACATTATGGGAAAAGCCTAGATGTTGCTAACACAGTTGGTTTGATTGTTTCCATATTTCTCCTTTCCCCCAAAGGTCTCAAATCCAGAAGTATTAATGACTTAATCAAAGACATAGTCAAAGAACACTTTCAAGTATTTCAAGGTGAAATGCAAGAGAGCACGGCTCAAATTTTCAAGACTATGTCTAGTTTGTCAGGTGACCTTGAAAATACGAAAGAATTAGTCAAGCATCTGAATGAAACCCAAAATAAATTTGCTCAGAAGAAAGACGGTGGGCCAACAGAACTTGACATTCTGGAGCTGAAGAGTCATATGGTGCAGCTGAGACAGGAAATGGCCCTCACTTGTGACAAGCCTGTGAAAGCTTTACAAGAAAAGCAGAGGTCCTTGGAAATTAACCTGGAGCATCAACAGTCAAGAAGTGCAATTTATTATGAATCTTTAAACAGGACCCTTACTGAAATGAGAGATGCTCATGAACAACTGTTAGTAGCTGAGCAGTCTTCAAGAAAAAGCGTCCCCTCAGCAGACAAAGTCATGGAGTACAATGTTACAGAATACATGTTCACACTGCATGAGAAAGTAAAGAGACAAGGCATGATGATGCTGGAGATCTATGATGACTTAAGAGTCCAAGATAGCAAGATCAGCAATCTCAGTGTTACACTGGAAATTCAGAGGGACTCTGTTCTGGGGGTCTGTGATGACATGTTGTCAGAGAGCAGGACAGATTTCCAAGCACAGCTGGCAGCAGTCCAGGAGAGTGTCCTTGCTCTAAACAAGAGTCTCTCTGATGTATTCCTTCCATTGGGCAGTAAGATGGACAAAATGAATGAGCAAATTAATGACTTGTGCTATGATATGGAGATTCTACAACCCTTGATTGAACAAGGGGTACCTTTTAGTCTGACTTCAGAGTATGAGCAACAAATGCAAGCTAAAGAATTCAAAGAGAAACTTGAAAACCTCACTGTTGTCATTAACAGAATGAGTTCTGCAATGAAGGAACTTTCCAAAACTCAAGAAGGACTTAAAAATGAATCTCAGGCTTATCAGGAACTGTTTGAGAGTCGTGTCAGTGAATGCTCCATGGAAATAGAAGATGGATTAAACAAGACCATGATAGTAATAAACAGTGCTATCGATTCTATTCAAGATAATTATGTACTAAAAGATATGCTACATGCTCTAAGAAATGAGACTGAAGTTTGCTGTGGCAGAGCTGAGGAACTGGACAGCCTCATGGATTTCATTCCCCAGTTCCAACAGTTGAAAGAATCCCTCCAGTCACTGCTCTATAACAATAAATATGAAATTACTTCACAAGTAGTGCCATCTCTTTCTGATCTTCCATACAAGGAGTCTGACAAAAGTATCCTCCACAATTTCAGTAGAGTTTTCTATATTTTAAATGATACATCATCAAAAATGGAAAAGCAGCAACAAGATATCAGCTTCCTGGAAGAAAAACTATTTGACTCTGTGGAGAGTTCAAAGGACCATGAGGTTCGCCTTCTGAATGTAGAGTCAAAAATTTCCAAGTTTTTAGCAAACAACTGTGTCTCACTAAAAAAACCCAAAGCTGCCTCCACAGAGAAAGAACAGGTGGTCTCACTTCAGCTCCAGGCTCTGAGTTCCAGGATCAAGGCCCTGGAAGCCAAGTCGATCCGTTTCTCAAACATCATTCCACTTGTGAACAAGACTGCTCGTGAGGCCTGGGGGCTGTGCCAGGATGCCAACAACAGCATCCAGAAAGTGAACACAAGCATACCTGTGCTAATTAAATTGGCTCAGCCAGATATCCCTCTGCTGCAGAGAGGCCTCAAGGAGCTCATTGAATCTGTGCTTGAAGTTAAAGCAGGAACTATTTTGACAAATTTAACCCAGCATGTTGACACATCGATGGTAAATGCAATGAACAATATCACCAAACTTCAGAAGCAGCTGAAACCTGTTATAAAGAAACCAGCCCCAGCAAAAAAAGTGGCAGCAAATGCCACCATGAGCCTGGCAAGCCGAAGCCAGAGAAACACGGATAATGCAATAGATCCAGGTAATGCATTTTACCCTCCTAAAAATCAAGGTATGTTTAATAAAGACTTGTGTAACCATTGTGATGAACTGAGCAGCAGAACTTGTATAAGAGTAAATAAAAAGTCTAAAGACTACTGTAAAAAGTGTTTCAGAGGAACCTGAGATTAGTCTCTTGCTTACAACAGAATTTATTGTGCTTATGAGGAGATTTTGCTCTAAGGCATCTAGAAGCTCCATTTAATTTTTCTTAATAGACTCCCATCTGATCAGTTTAAGATCTAGATATATGTACGAACACTCAGCTGAGAACCTGACCTTTGAGAAGTTACTGACAGTTTAGACAAAATCTAGAGAACATGAATTGTGCCTACATCCCAATTAGCAATTTCAGCATAAAAAAATGTATGCAAACTGGGAGAGAAATATGGGATTGCATGAGTACTTTGCAGTGTCAACAGGGATGAAAGGTATCAAAAACCATCAAGTGAGTGATTACAAATGACAGTAATGAGGCTTTTGCTGGCTCCTTCAGGATTTCATTGAGAGGTGCAGTTACAGTTACAACAGTGTGTTCTTGAAAAAGCAGGAATCCAGCCAGTAAAGTAAATCTGGCTCCAGTCCATCTGGAGAGCAGCTCAGCTAAGCAGGAGCTGCCATTCTTAAAAGGGAATTTTGAGTGTGATCTGCTTCTGAACTTAAATTCAAATGCCATCATGTGAAATGAATTCATATGAATGAATTCACAGAAGTACAAAGTCTTGAGTTATGACTTCTGCAATCATACTTGAGTGAAAATCAGTAGCACAAGATAATGTTTTATGGAAATAAAATTTCTGGCACAATACAGAAAATGAAGAGTGGATGAGTGACTTGAAAAACTGAGATGACTCTAATTCAAATTAAAATTAGACAGATTTCTTAATGATAGAGACATGTCCAGATACTCTTGAAGATCCAGACCTGAATATTTTCTGTAAAATACTCTTAAACTTATGAACATTTCTAAACCAATCCTTGGTCTCCATTGCAAGCAGTTGCAGAGACAGTAAGAGCTATTACTCTTGTTCGTGTGCTAAGGCCATGGGCAATCTCCTTTTCCCTCTCCATGCTTTCTTCCTTTCTTTCCACTTTGCTCCTTCATCTTTTCCTGTCCTAGGGACAGCATTTCTCAACGATCAATGGAAAGGATTCTTTTTAAAGCCACAGTCTCATGGAGTAGCTTGGTTTCTGCTGAAGGGCATCCCCATTGAAGGATTTCAGTCCCTGGTTACCTTTTCACTTGCAGAGGGGACACAGCTATTAGAGCAGGCAGTTGCACTTAAAAATGCCCCAAAGTTTGCCAAATGCTTCCTACAAAATAATTTGGATATTTTGCTATTAAAAATGGCAATTCGTCCTCAGTCGTTTGTGTTTTATGCCCCTGCCAATGCACAGGATGGAAATTCAAATCTTTGTTGAAAATTGAAATTAAGAGAAAATGAGAGATGTCTTTGATCCTTCCCACACCATGTACTTTGTTGAAAAATATCTGAGCACAGGAAGTTGCCACTTGCTCTGGTTTTCATTCCATATTAATGAATTAATGTCTTTCCCATTTATTATCTATCTCATACTCAACTTTAACAAATAACTTGCTTGATAGCATTGGATATATGCTCACTTACAGAAAGTGCAGTTCTCTGCAGATATTGAGAAACCTTATTTTTATACAAGTTTTCTACATAGTAGTGTTTATGCTGACTTTTCCTTTGGTAATGAGATTTTGTACTTAATGAATTTCATGCCTAGCAAAGCCATGCATTATGTTTTTTAATATATACCTATATACACACAGTAATTCTTAATTGGTCTTTGGTTTGGGCTATGGCTCGTCCCACTTTCCAATGCACTGTTCTCCTGCAGAAATGTGTGATACAGTGTGAAGGCAGTTTAGCTCAGTTCCCATTTTCCTGTTACTATTGGTGCTGTTCTCTAGGGAATCTAGAGGCTGCTGTGCTTTCCAAAGGTGAGTGTACTCTCTTGTTGCGTGTCTTTTATTAGTTGTGGGTTTTTTATTCAGATTGTCACCCTCCCACCAACATGAATAGATGAGTGAAGCTATGTTATATTTATGTATTTAAAACAGTGCATCTGTGTGAGAGGTGATACCTTTTCATTCTCACTTTCTTTGTATCTTATTTCTGATTTTCTTTTCACAAGATTTCTGACTCCTAACAGAAATGCAAGCTTCCATTGTTGCTTTACCATTCAAGCCTTAATTTCAAGTGAAATTAACCTATTCAAATGTTTTCCATCCTATGTTTGAATTGCACAAATATGATGGTTATTCCAGTTCAGCTTGGTGGCATACACTTCAAAATTGCATATTCACTCTTTAGACTAATGGGTTGTTGAAACTGTTGTGGTGTTTTTCTAATTTGGTGAGCCTAAAATGATCACACTGGAATTGTTAGATACCCGTGCTTAACAGAGAAACAGTTGCCAGAGTCCAAGTAGCTCAGATGGGTCCTGACAATCTGCCCTACCCAAAACTGGAGGACACAGCTGAGGCACCTCTGCTCCTTGCGTTTTGCCCCCTGTCAGGCTGAGAGTGCTAAGCCAGAGGTGTTTGGTGACTGACTATATAGGCTGGCAAACAGTTCGACCCTGTGCGAGCAGAGCAGTTCAGTAGATTTCCAGGCTCTTCCAATCTCCTAGAGCTTCCTGAGAAGCAGGCACTGATAATGGAATATTGAGAAAATGTTAGTAGGTTGCTTCCCAGTCAGAAGAATTTCGAAACTGAGCTACCATAGTCAATCCTTTCCATAAGGAGACCATTAAATTGCTGAGTATTTGTTTTGCCTCTAACAACACCCCGGTAGGTACTGACAGAGCTTCATTATTTGTTTG
>WEKY01062148.1:9494-20244 GCA_013390045.1 Picathartes gymnocephalus
TAATCATTTAAGTGTGCAGGAAAAATGTAGAAATAGGATTCATATGCGCTGTGAACATTTGAAATGCAGCAAGTAAATAGTTGCATGTAAGTTTGTTGTTGTTGTCTATCGTGATGCTGCTGTTATCAAGTTGAAATCCACACGTTGCTGAGAGAGAAAAATCCATTACCCCAATAATAGGGATAGGTTTCACATAAACAAAATAGAATTTTTAAAATCATGTGATTATACTGGACTAACAGCCAGCTTTGGTGTACCATCTGACCTTGTGTTCATCATGATAGAATTGTTCAGGTTGGAAAAGACTAATAAGATCATTGAGTCCAGCCGTTAACCCAGCCACCACTGTTTTCACCACTAAACCATGTCCCTAAGTGACACATCCACATTTAATTTGAACACTTTCAGTGACAGTGATTTCACCACTGCCCTGGGCAGCTTATTCCAGTGCCTGACCACCCTTTCAGTTATGAAGTTTTTCTTCATATTCATACTAAACCTTGTCTGGTATAACCTGAGGCCATTTACTTTCATGCTGTTTCTGGTTGCCTGGGGCATTTTAGGCAGGTGTAGAGAATCATAAGGTCTCCCCTGAGCCTCCTTTTCTCCAGGGTAAACACTCCCAGCTCCCTCAGCTGCTCCTCACAGGACTGGTGCTCCAGACCTTTCCCCAGCTCCCCTGCCCTTCTCTGGACTCCCTCCAGCCCCTCAGTGTCTTCCTTGCAGTGAGGGGCCCAGAACTGGACACAGCACTCGAGCTGTGGCCTCACCAGTGCCCAGCACAGGGGGACAATCCCTGCCCTGGCCCTGCTGGCCACACTATGGCTGATCCAGGCCAGGATGCCACTGGCCTTCTTGGCCACCTGGGCACACCCTGGCTCCTGTTCAGCTGCTGGCACCAGCACCCCCAGGTCCTTTTCCTGTGGTCAGCTTTCCAGCCACTCTGTCCCCAGGCAGTGGAGCTGCCTGGGGTTGTTGTGAGCCAGGGACAGGACCTGGGACTTGAGTCATGACCACATCCAGACCAAAGGGTTATTTAAATGCCAGTGTCAGGTGTCACATTTGAGGGGTCAGGTGCTGCTATGCTGATTGGTCATGTAATGTCAATTAAAGATATGCATTTTTCTACTGTCATCATTCTTTTTTTCCTGGTGAATTTGTGATCAAACAGTGGCACACTGACAGGGTGCATGGGTATTGATGTGCATAATATAACTGTGTGGAGGCAGAGCTACGATTATGACTTTCTACTTTTGCATACCAGACTAGCTGAATGAGCCCCATGGAGTACTGTAACCATTCTGTCATTTGTATAAGCACTGGTAGTGTGCTTAGTATTATACAATTTGCCATCTGTCTTGTTTTCCTAAATAATACATGGTATTTAATATAACTGTGACACGTGTATATGTGATGTGTTATATATTTCACTGAAAATAGCAATGTAACTTCACCTCTTGTACAGCAGGCTCTGTCTTTGAATACCACTTCTAGCTGAAGGTGTACTGAATGTTTTTAAAGCTCCAGAAGGTGGGGTTTAGCAGTTTGTGAACACGGACATTCTGTTTCTCTTTCCTGCAGGTGGACCATATAGTGGCTTAGGTGAAGTCATCCATCGAGAGAGTGTTCCAATGCACACATTTGCCAAGTATCTCTTCACCTCTCTCCTACCTCATGATGCTGAATTGGCATACAAAACTGCACTGAGAGCCATGCGGTACGTATTCATGAGTTGTCTAAAAAGAGCACGAGTAGTGGATGTGGAAAGGGGGAAAAAGTTTGGTAATCAAGACCTAGTTTCTTTTTCTAAAATACATATTCTTCCATTCTAGGAGTCAGGGAGGTACTGTTTTGGTTCTGTCAGCTATAAAAGTAAATGGTATCTGCAGGAATTATATTATAATAATTTATAAAGGTACAATTAGTTTTTATTTAGACTTGTAAAACAGGATTTTCTGTTTCAAATACTTCTAGAATCCCACACCTGGGGCACAAGATTTTGTATTATGAAGACACTTTAGCACATGCACTCTCCACCCGTGTGGTTGTGTGTATATGATGGTATTGGTAAGGAAATAAGGAAAGAGGTATTTCACCGTAAGTCTCAGGATTGTCTGCTGCTTAGTCTGCTCAGCAGGACAGTTTGTTTCATGCCTGCTTTATAAATTGACTCTCAACGATAGATTTGAGAGGTGTGGTCAGAGCCTGTACATTTTTAGTGCTTTATAACATCTTAGCCCCTTCTGGGTGAATGTTGGGATCTAAATGGACTATTTCCAATGACAACAAAACGTCTGGTTTGCATCCCATTTGTCTCCAGTAATCAGGAAAAAGACGTTTCTCAGGCAGTGTTCAGTGTATGCTGTCTCTGTCTCAGGGCAGGTCAGATTCGTAATGATATCTAAGAAGAGACTTCTGAATGAGTTTTCAAGGACCTAAATGATCAGTGATAAAACTGTTGTCCACATAGAATGCAGGTAAGAAAGTGGTCCCATCTGAATTGTCTGCTCAGTATCAAGAACCTAGTAGTTAATGGTTGACAAAGAATAGCCACAGCTGAATACGAAGAGCAGTCAGGTCTTAGATTATTAAAAAGAAAAAATGTTTGAGTTTTCCTGGTCCTTATCACCAAGCGTGATTGCACAGTGATTGAAGGACATCCTATCCACATGAACAGGATTTGGCTTCATCAAACAGGTTGTGTCTGTATGGTTTGAAGGTGTTTATTCTGGAGCTAGTCTCTCCAAAAAGCTAAATAAGGAGAAAGTAATTCCTGTGTTCAGAAGACTAAATGGGAGGCCTTGATAGCTATCAGTTTGAGCCAAAGGACTACGTAGCCTGTTGGGTATTTTTCTGCCTCCAAGAGTGTCTAGTAATGGATGTTGTGGGAAGAGTCTAAAAAATGTGAAGAGTGACCTTGCATACTTGCTGGTTACAATTAGCATTTTAGGAAACAGATTGAGAAGACAAAAGTATATTACTGATGAACTATTGAGAACATTCAAACGTATGATCAGAAAGCTACCTGGGCCATTTAAGCTTGCTAGTCTTCTTTTATCTCAAGGTAAGTACATCAATAACTGATTATATCAGAACAGGAAGATAATACAAAATTTGGTACATGGGGGTTTTTTTGTTGGTTTTGTTTTGTTTTTTGTTGTTTCTTTGGTTGGTTTGATTTGGTTTGGGGTTTTTTTTAAGGAAAAAAAGTTAATTATTTTGTAAAACATACTTGTGTCTTGTATTTACATTCAGTTATTACCTTAAGGTATTTCTCAAGAGGTAGTTTGTGTGGATTTTTCCTCCTTAAACTAAACTATAGAAGTGATCCTCGAGAGCAGGATTTGCCCAGAAACCAGTCATAACTGAAAGCTTCTTTTTTGGAAGTTTTCTTTCTCGACTAGAAAAACAAGCAGGACACTGAAAGATCCAAATGATGAAATCTCTAGTTAGTCTTGGGTAGCTGCAGCCCTTATTTGCTATAAAGCTGTCATCTCAACCGAAGAAATTACTTCTTAAATAGACCTGTATAAGAAAGAATTGTCTTTTTGTTTCCGTCTGGTAAAATCACAGGAGATGTCAGTGCAGTCAGGGCTGTTTTCCTTCCATAGCCATTTTTTCATCACTTTGTAAGACAGATGAAGGTTCAGCCCTAGACAGTAATCATTCTTTTTGTAGTTTGGTATTTGGCACTCTTCAGAAATGTGGACTACTCTCTTGAACTGTGGTGATGGCAGATTTAGATACTTTCTATTCCATGTCTGTCTGAATTCTTCTGCACTCCTTAAAACCTCCCAAAGAAGGATGATTATTCTCTCCATTCACACCAAAATGTTAGTTCGGTGAATAAAGGACTCCCAATACAAACCAAATGAAAGTAATGTAATACTGCCTTGAGGGGACAAGAATAAAGCAAACATGAAGATTAAATGTCTGTGTCGTGGCTGAGAGGTTGAATGGGTCAGAAGATGAAAACTTGAGCACCTTGTCTTCCATGGGAGGGAGGAAGTGGCTGTGGCAAGGACAGAAATCCCAGGTGGAAGTTAGGTGCTGCATAGAAATCTCTACAGCTGCTCATGCTTTTAGAAGCAAAATGTATTTCTTTTCTCACGTCAGCATTTATTAAAGAATTTCCCAAGATCCCAGCTAGTTGATCTTCAGATAGAAGTGTTTAGTGTCAGTCTGCATACAAGTCTGCATGGGTCAATTAACCCGTGGTGGCAGCTCAGGAGTATTTAACCTCTCTGTATTCAAAAACACCTGTTGCTGTGCAATTTTTTGAGTCCTTTTTAAGTGTATGGAACACTTACTGTGGAATAAATGGAAAGTGAGACCACACAGCCTTTCATGCATGCACCTCGGGTCTGCAAGGATGGGGTTGTGCAGTCTTTGATGGTTGCTTCCATCTACAGTTTTCTGCTTGCAGCACTGAAACATCTGGAGCATAGCCTTGGAGAATGTGGATCTGCAGTGACCTAGTTGACTGTTCACTTGGAATCTGAACTTGAATATTTGGCTTAGTTTGGCTGATCCCTTGTTAAACCTGAATTTCACCCAGGCTTTGGGAGCCAGACTTTAATGGTGATGTTTAATCATAAGGTATCTTGCTAAAACCTAACTAAATAATTGATGTTTCAAAGGCGGAAAAAAAAAGTTAAGAATGCTAAATCTACTTGTACTTTTCTGGTGTTCCCTAACCATGCCAAAATTGTGTGAAAGCCACCAATTCACAACAGCATTTCTTTTCACAGCAAAAGAGCACAGAAGCTGGCAGTGAAATTCGGAGTGACGAAAGATTTCTCCAAAACAGCCTTTCTTTCATGCTTTTTGTCTATTTACTGTTACTCATAACCTACTAATCCCTTTCTTCATTTAAAAGTTAGGATTTTTTCTGTTCATTGAAGCTGCCTTATAGTGCACCTCTGCAACCTCACTCTGTGGTTGGACAAAATCAGCTTTAGAGTTTATGATTATAGGGAGGTGTCTTAGTGCTGCTAGAAAATAGATTTGACTTGATACAAGGGTTTTTTTCATATTTTCTTGCACTTACATGTGTCTGATAGTTATTTGGGTAGTGTGTTGTATTTTTATGTGCCTACTAGATACTTTCACATATATTCAAAATTACCTTTCTCAGTGAATTCTTAAATATACTATTATACTATATTATTATTATACTAATATATCACATGCTTCAGGAATCTGAAAAAAACCTGATGGAACTTAAATCTATCTTAATGCAAAAAAAACAAAACAAAACAAAAAACCCAACAAAAACCAACAACAAAAAAACCCACATGCTCCATAGCTGTTTACAAAACTTAGGTATTTATTTAAGTATCAGAAATTGTAACTTATATTTAAATGGGCTTATTCTATGAGAAATAAACTATCACTGAAAAACACAGTGCATTGGATTTTCAATATTCAGTAGTTGCAGTTATGTTGACAAAAGAGATGCAACTTCCTTGATCCTCACAGATCACTTCCTTCTAGAAAATCATGTCCATATGAAAGCTGGTAGAAACAGACCTCAGATACTAAGAGTCATCAAGAAGCTAAGCAGTGGAAAAGGTTTTCTTCTGAACATTACCTTATGACTATTTCTTTAACCATTCATATGCTGAAACTGTCAGCTTAACTGTATTGAAAAAAAATGCCTATTTTTTTCACTCCTACTTTTTGTACTGGCATTTACAGAGTGGCTGGTGTACTGTCTGTATTTAGTGTATTGCAATGGCAGTACAGTTGAGTCTTCAGTCTGGGGTGTCATTTGGATTGCAGTCAACAACACATTAATTTCAATTTTTTAAGTATGAATACTCCTTGTTGGATAAAACTATCGTTGATTGATGAATACTTGATGAGGAAATGGAGTCTAAAAATAATTTTAAAGGAAACTTCTCTGTCACTGCTGTTTGGGACCCTAATATTGGATTATGGTACATTATAAATAATTGGTAGGTTAAAGATGCCAATTGATGTAGGAAAGTTTGGCCAATGGACTTTTGAGATTCCCCAAGAAGAGAAGTGGTTTTCCAATACTTTTTTTTTCTGAAACTGAAAAAGCGTATTTCACAGACAATACCAAGTATTCTTGCAGCTTTAGTTTAGCTTGTGAGCAACAAAATATAATAGTGGTTTAATGAAGGAGGATTTCTCACTTGTTTCAGGTTGCTGGTACTGGAATCCACAGCTCCTTCAGGAGACCTGTCCCGCCCTCACCACATTGCATCAGTTGTTCCAAACCGGTATCCCCGCTGGTTCACCCTAAGTCACATCGAATCCCAGCAGTGTGAGCTGGCATCTACCATGCTGACAGCAGCCAAAGGTACATTGCTGTCAGTTATGTACTCAACTAAGTGTATGTTTTTAATACTGCATGGGTAAACAGATCATAAAACTTGTGTTTAGGAGTCCAGCTCACAGTCTGACAGTAGTTTGAAATGGGTACGACAAACTGAACAAATCTGTCATGTAATTTTTCAGCAAAGCAGTTAATTTAGTTAGCTGATAGCTAGATGAGTTTGGTATGAGGCTGATGAGACAGGTTTTTGTTCTTCTGACACATGATATTGACTATGAGACATGGAAGTGGACAAGTCAGTTCTAAAATTCACAAATCAGAGTGGCTTTTGGCCCTTCACTGCACTAACACCTTCAGACAGAGGAGTTTGTGGTCTCTTTTATCTTTCATTCATATGCAATTTAATTATGGAAGGTTTCTGAAACCAAAGTGTGTTTAATTGAAGCATCATACTATTGCATAGCAATGTCAGGCTCAGTTATAATGGATCTTTGGGTGTTTTGGGAGCTTGTTCCATTTTGGTGATTCTGCTTACACCTTGCAGGTGATGTTCGGAGACTGGAAACAGTGTTAGAATCCATCCAAAAAAATATCCACTCGTCATCACACATCTTCAAACTTGCCCAGGATGCATTTAAAATAGCGACACTCATGGACAGCTTGCCAGACATCACTCTTCTGAAAGTTTCTCTGGAGCTGGGCCTTCAGGTATTTCCGTCATTATTGTTGTTGTTATTGTAGTAGAAGAAAGGAATTTGATGCAGTGTTGGTTCACATGGCTTTTAAGCACAGGAAAGGGTACTGTCTTAGGGCTCTGTCTGGACTTGGTTTTAAGGCTCAATGTGCTGGTAAACACAGACCAAGAATCTGCACAGCCCCTTTGTGCCATTCAGGTGGAAGGTAGAGCTGGCATTCCCTGGCTGCACTCCTCTGTTCAGGGGTGAGAGAGGACTGGTGTGGTGGATTCAGGGTTATATGTAGGACTGGCTAGAAAGTAAAATCTGCTTGCTAGAAATGCACTGTATTTTCTGCATGGTCTTCAGGGGTTTCTTCCTTTTCTTTCTCTTCCTTTCCCCTAAACAGGAACTGGTACATGCTTGTTGAAAGCCAAGGTCAACCATAATGACTGGTTGCTAAGGTAGAGCATGTTGATAACAGCTCTCTCACTTCCATCAAAATCCTATACTCCACAAGCTGTGGTATAGTCAGATGTATCTGAGTGTGCTTGAGGTGTACAAGTACTGCAGATCAGTTTTCAGGCTCTGGGGAAAGACTTTGCAAGCGAAAAGGAGACAGCCAAGTAGTAATATTACCTGACACTTTTGAACCTTAGAGTTTACACAGTTCATTTCAACAAAAATAAATATCTCCATCTCTCTTCAGGGAATTCTTAAAAAATACAAACATGCAAAGATCAGAAAACCATTTATTACTTTGCTTCAGTAAATAAAGCTCCAAAGACTTCTGGGGAAAGGATATTTTCCCAATTGCTTCTCATGCTGAAGAAAGGTACTAAAATCTTTAATCAAAAAGCTGAGGGTTCTGTGTGCTTTGTTAGGCTTTCATATTTCCGTGGTCACCGTGGAAATCTGCTTGTTTCATTTGCCTTAAATGTTTATGTGAGAGAGAAAAAAATCCTTACAACTGACCTATGTGTCACCTCAAGCTTTCACCAAGTATCATTCCATGGAAACAGCACACTTGGATAGTAATCATGGATACTCTTTTGTGGCTGACAGTGTCATCTGAATATCTTCAGCGATGTCTAGTGAAAGTAATATCACAAACCATACTTCGTCCTCAATCCCAGGGTTTGAAACAAACTGGAACTGTTGTAGAATTTGCCCACTGTTCTGTTCCAAGCTTACCAAAGGTGTTTTAAGAATCTTAAACATTAGTTTTCCAGAAGGAAGATGCATAGCAGTTTTCTGGTAATAATTTTCAGCTGTATAGTTTCCTAAGTAATGCTTTTCCTGCAAGAAACCATGTCAGCACTGTCGCAGCCTACAGATGATTCCTCCTTCTTTTCCCTTCAACTTAATTGTAATTAGGTTGTCTGTATTCAGTATCTAGTACCTGACTACTTAAAACAATTATATGCCCTGGAATATCATACGATGATTACCAATATGCTTGTGCGTAGAGGGAGATGTTATGTAATTTAATTTCAGTAATTGGTAATTGATTGTTGGTTTCTCTTGTTTGGGAGAAGGCTTTTTCATGGGATAGAGTTTTTTCTTACCCACAGATAAAACAGTCTCTGTTTTCTATTCTTGAAAGATCTGCAGTGGGAATTGCTATCTGCATGCTGTTCAAAAATATCTGAACCATGTTTTTCAAATTCTTGGACATACCAGCTGAAAAAGAGGAAATGGAGTGGAGAGGGCAAGAGGCTGCCATTTTTACCTCCAGTGTATTTGAGTACCTTAAAATTCCTGTCTGTTGGTCTATGGCCTTGGTTTGCAATTTAATGTTTATTTTGTTTATTTTATTTTAACAGGTGATGCGGATGACGCTGTCAACGCTGAATTGGCGACGGCGGGAAATGGTGAGGTGGTTGGTTACATGTGCAACAGAAGTAGGTATGTTCTGAAATGTTTCTCTTTTCAGCTACTCTTACAGGGCTTGATCTTCCTTGTCAACACCCAAGTTCTGCAAATGCCTCCCTCTTTAAGTTCATCTCCAAAACTCCTTTGGTGAGAACACATTATGGCAGTGATTAGTGGGTGTTTTTAGGCACAAAGCAAATGAGACAATAGTTGAGTAATGCAGTGTAACTTCTTTCCCCCATAAGGTGGACGTGTGCGTAACCTATGGGAAGTACCCATATGCAAATACTTTATACATAAAATACTCAATACAGAAGTGGGAAAACAGTGCTCTTTCAAGTAACATATTTGGATCATTTTTGGGCTTTGCCATTGCTTTCCTGCTTGTCTTCATGAGGCATCTCGTAAACCTTCTGTATTAAGATTTACCATCTTCAAAATGAGGATTCAGGGTCTGAAAATGAAGATGAGTGCATTAAAAGCTGTATAGCTGTTAAAAAAATTAAAAATCAGCAGCAATGCTGATGGGAACAACTTAAGTGCTTATGATAATGGAGCCATTTTAATTGTCAGTAAAGTTATTTCTGGAGAGCATGTTTTTCTGTTGTATTTCTTCCTTCTTCATATATCTGAGTTGGATTGTATTGCACAGAAGCTTCTTGAGTTTCAGAACTTCAGAGGATTGCTGCTGCTTATTCTCTGAACTAGTTTATTCTTTGCTTTATGCTTAGATGGCCATATATTGTTGTCAATAGCACAGGGAAATAGAGCTTGCCTTTGTATGCCCTACGCCAGAAAATGGTTTGTGTCTGCAAATTTTCATGCAATGGTCTTGTTTTATTGCTTTTATATATTTGCTAAGATAATTTTTTGGTGAGGTTATCTTACAGATATTAGTGCCTGAGTATTATTTTGTGTAGTTGCATCTTAGCAAATAAAATACTGGGTTTAATATTGCTTTAAATTGGTTTACATATTCTAATAGAAGTGTCCCATAAAGAACCTATAATGTCATACAAAGTACTCTTGAGACTTAATCAACACAGTAAAGAATCAATATGGTAATGCTAGGAATCTGTTTATTTAAATGAAGATGCTGTATTCTCTGGCTATGCTGGATTACTGCAAATGAGTGAAGGAGTGCATGGGAAGAATCAGAGTGCTGCAGAAAAAAATGAAGATCGCTGTGTGTGGTTTAGGTGGGCTCACAAATGTGTGTAAACTGCCTCTAGGAATAAGGCACTACAGTTAACTCTAGGTTCAGTTTATGGAACCCATCAGTCAGTGTTTCCTCCGCCTGCCAAACACACTGGGAATACAGAGGCATTGAGATTATAATATCCACTAGTTCATATTGCTCACTGTATTTCCCTAATAAGGATCTTGATGATCATGTACTTATGAATTTGAGTGCTTTAAGGTGTGCTTAGTAAGTTCTGCTAAGGTATGCTGTGGTGTTCTCTTAAGAAAGCCATCTTGCCTACTTTTCATATGTGCTTGTGCCTTGAGATTTACAGTGAGAAAAGATGTTGCAATTGCCCTGGTGTGCAGGGCTGCTTTTGAGTGAGATGTTGAGACGAAATGAGCGAGAGTGTTTTACCCAAATTGTCTTAAGTAAAACACCTCAGCTGTCACAACAGGAGCTTAAAGCTTATTGTGCAGGCTATTTTTGTTATTTTCTGGGTTTATGTGATTGCTGCAGAGTTTGCACAGTAGTCTTGGTTTTAATGTCCTTATCTAACCATGCTGTCTGTGAGCCCTTCTTGCTGGGATATACTGGTAACCTCTTAGACTTTGTGGTATGTATAATCTCTTGCTGAACATCTGTATCTGCTGGGTTTTATCAGTTGTGGCTTAATCCTTTCTTTCTGTCCCCAGGTGTTTATGCACTGGA
>WEKY01062152.1:0-76326 GCA_013390045.1 Picathartes gymnocephalus
GGCCCGGTGGGAAGGGGCGGGCGAGGCCCGGCGAGCCGGCAGCGGCAGCCCAGCGGGGAGCTTCCCTCAGCGCCCAGTGCCTGCAGGAAAACGCTGGGCCGGCCCCTGGCAGAGACAGGCAGGCACTCACCTCTCCCTCTTTCCCCTCCTCTGCCTTCTCCTCTCCCTCTCCTTCTCCCTCTTCCTCTCCTCCTCTGCTCCTTCCCCTGGGCCACTGAAGCATTTTCTCGCAGGCGCTTCCCAGCCCAGCCCTCCTTCCTGCATGGGAGCTTTCTTGTGTCCGGCAGTAAAGGTTTGCCGACTCTCATACCACTGGCCGAAGGAAACATTACCTTGTCACCTAAAAATTAGCAGGCATGAAAGAACAGTCATTCCAGAGGGACCTTGCAGGCTTGACATGTGAACCTCATGACGCTCAAGGCCAAGTGCAAGGTCTTGCATGTGGCTCTGGGCAATCCAAAGTGCAAGTACAGGCTGGGTGAAAAATGGATTGAGGGCAGCCCCGAGAAGGGCTTGGAGGTGTTGGTGAATGAAAAGCTTTATATGACCTGGCAATGTGCACTTGCAGCCCAGAAAGCCAGACATGTCCTGGACTGTGTGAAAAGCAGCATGGGCAGCAGGGCGAGGGAGGGGATTCTGCACCCTACTCCACTCTCTACCTGGAGCACTGCATCCAGCTCTGGAGCCCCCCACATAAGAAGGCCGTGGACCTGTTGGAGTGAGCTCAGAGAAGGGCCACAAAGAAAATCAGAGGGATGGAGCCTCTCTTTTGTGAAGACAGGGTAAGAGAGTTGGGGATGTTCAGCCAAGAGAAGAAAGAGAAGGCTGTGGGGAGACCTTACAGGATCCTTCCATTACCTAAAGGGGATCTACAAAAGAACTGGAGATGGAGTTCTTACAAGGTCATGTAGTGACAGGACAAAGGAGAATGGCTTCAAACTGAAACTAGGTTTAGATAAGATATAAGGAAGAAATTCTTCAGTTTGAGGGCTGTGAGGCACTGGCACAGTTTGCCCAGAGAAGTTGTGGATGCCCCCTCCCTGGAAGTGTTCAAGGCCAGGTGGGATGGGGCTTTGAGCAATCTTGTCTAGTGGAAGGTGTCCCTGCCCATGGTAGGGTGGTTGAAACTGGATGATCCTTAAGGTCCCTTCCAACCCAAACCATTCTCTGATCTTACATCAAAAAAAGCATGGCATTATGCATGGCAAATCTCCCCATGGTATCACTCAGAATTTAATAATTATTTCCACAGAATCTGAAAGTGGCACTTGCTGCAGTCTGTGACACCTTCAAAGAGCAGCTCACCATTTAAGTGCCTCACTGTGATGGCTTGGAGTCACTGTGGGCTTGACACTATCACATAAGCTCACAACCCTTCAGTATATTTATGCCTGTAGTTTGCTCATAAATACTCTTGGCAATTTTCTATGGGAACTAACGTCAAGGACTTTGAGCTGAGAGCCTGAAGTAATTATTTCTCTAGCAAAAATAATAATCAGAATTAAGTCTGTCAAGGACACTGTCCTAAAGCAGACAAGGCCTTGCGTGGGAAAAGTGATTGAAATTAATTTGGTGAATGACTGATTTAACTATATTAGGAAGATCATGGCTTTTCTTGCAGTGTAAACCCTTAGGGTCACCATGATGTATTTCTTCAGGCAAAGGAGATAATCCTGGTTTTTTGTCAAATTCCAATCTGGGTTATTTCATCCACTGTACTGGGAGTTCCCCTGCAGGTTCAAGCCCCCTTGTTGCTTCTAATGCAACATATAGGTACTTTCCCACTTCTCCCACTGCTGTGGTATGCTGTAAATCAGCTCCTTTATTATAACCTGGACAGTGTGGAGAGATGAGAAATAAATTCCTGTACAAATTGCTGATACTGGATTCTCTTTGAAAGAGAGCTGCTGCAGAGGACACACTTCTGCAAACCTTTTCCAAAGAGATGTGCAGGTACAAAATTAATCCCCAGTGCCAAATCCAGGCCACCTTGTTCCTTTCCTGAGTCTGGCCTAACTCCGGAGTTAGGGCAGTGGAGTGTGGCTGGCAGAAAAGTGAGATGAGGAAACAGTATTTCAGAGTGGAGTTGCAACTCTTCGAATGAATCCCTTTGATCTTGTTCTCCCTCCTGCACAGGGGCGAGGCAGCCTGCTGTGAATATGGCTCCAACAAAGGGAGGCAGAAACTAATCTCAGATCACTGAGCCACTTTATCTTTCTTCAGCCTGTGAACATGCCTAACCAATTTGAGGAGACATCAGCTTCCACTAAGGATATAATCATGGGAAATTGCCTCAGTGCAGAGTAGCTTAGGAGTCGGAGAGCTGTACATGATTTCTGCTTTCTGTGCATGCGGCAAGGCAGGACGGACAGATTGACGGGTGCTTTCTGTCTGAAACCACCCCAGTTTGGGTGGAGCAGGCTTCACACGGCTTCAGTTGGCAGATTTACTCTGTCACAAAGCCAGTGGCAGCAAATTTAACTGCTTGGAGTTCCTACAATTAGATATTAATCTCTGCCTCAATTATGATTAACTCCTTAATGCTGTGCTGCCTTTCCAAACAATTTGTTAATCAGCCTGCAAGCACACAAGCAGTGACTCCTCTTCCCAAGTCAATGGATTTTGTTGCGGACTTGACAGAAATGGTACCATCTCCTTGCCCCAGGACTAGCACAGAGCGCGGGGCAGAGGCAGTAGCTGAAGAAGACACCTAGAGACACACCTTTCTCCAGGAGAAAGGATGTATCCAATAGAGATGGAGATCTTCATCACAGTTCTTAAAGTGCTTTTAGAATAAAGGCAGTGTCTGACGGTGTTTGTTCATGCTTCTTTTGTGCCTTTGGGAGGCCTGAAGCTGATTCCCCAAGCAACAGATAATCAAAATGTGGTTATGACATGGTTAAGATTTTCAGTAACTGGACAGGAACCAGAATGTGTCTATACAAGCTGAAATTGTATAGTTAGATGTGATTAATGCTGTTCTTGCATTGGTTGGAAAGGAATCACTTAGGTAATTTCTTTATCCCTAACTCAGGGAGCATGACACATTAAGTGATTTTATTCTGATGTCTGTAATTTTGCAACCTTTCAGTATGCTTATGCCTGCAGTTCACTCATAAATACTCTCCTCTCCCTCTTCAATATTGGGCAGAAAGATGGAGATATTGAAAACATAGGTAATAAATGGTGCATTGTCAGAATGAAGCACACATGTTCAGAGCAGCAAACTCCTGTTCAGCCGTTCTCTGTTCCTGAAGGTTTCTAAATACCATAAGTGCCCCTTTTTTTGACAGGCTCCAGCAGGCAGAGTTGTCACAATGCCCAGGGAGCTCGAGGTTCAGCTGTGTCCCACAAAATACGTGGCCATAGCACTTTCTGTCACACTGACTCTCATGACTTCACATCCCCACTGGTGTACAGACGTAGCACAATTCTGCAGCACAGTGATGGAGATGCTCATGTGGCAGAGAAAGGAGAGAACCAGGAAACTGGGTTATTGCCACCCTTGTCCATGAATACAAACATGTGCACCTAATCACGTCTATGTGCCGGTTCTTAAAAGTATAACCAGCACTTAGAGAAAAGACAGAATCTTAGGTCTTCCCTAAGACATGCAGGGCATGGTAATCTCTGAGACCAGGGCACATCCCTTCCATCTCTTGCTTTGCTGTTTTACTTACCTTTATTCTTTCTCAGTGTCCTCACCTCAAGAGGGAGCATAAGTGCCACCTGGCAGAGAGATAGTGTTTAAAACCACCCCACACCTTGTCCTAGCACTACATGTCCACATAAAAAGTTGTGCTCCCTCTTTTTTACAAGCTTTCTTTAACTACTGGAAAGGCCCAGTGAGTTGTCCCTGGAGCCTTCTCCAGGCTGAGCAATCCCAGCTCTCTCAGCCTTTCCTCCAAGGAGAGGTGCTCCAGCCTTCTGATCACCTTCATGGCCCTCTCCTGGACCTGCTTCAACAGATCTATGTCAAAACACTCTATGATTCTATGATTTTTACTTCTGTTATTTCACCTCAGTGACACTGAACTGCATAAACTATGTTTCTTCCTCTGATAATTAGTGCAGACAGCACTCCTATTGAGCATGACTCCCTTCCACCTAATGCACCCTGCTCATTTGCAGCACCAGTCTGACCACATCGCTCTTTGTGTCTTTGTACCCTTACAGGTCACTCTCCCTCACACACAAACACGCAGCATATTCTGCATCAGCAAGTTTGGAAAATTGGATCTTCCCTTCTCTAATCTGCTGAATAAAAGTGGATTGTAGAATGCCTCTGTACCTTCCCTTTCCTGCAAGAGCTGAATAGCTCTAGCTGTGCAAACAGTGTCATTTTAATGTGACATGAAGGAGGGAAACAATACTCTCACCTGTTGCAAATGTGTGAATCTTGTAAACAATGTGGACACATACCCAACAAGTTGCACATGATGACAGAACTTGGTCAGTCCATTAAATGACTCACTGTCAACCACTTGAAACCAGAATTGAGAAATTAAGCCTTGGTTTCAGCCTAATGGTCTAGCACTTTTGAGCATGATCCTACACTGGAAAATGTGTCAGAGAATATATGGATAAGATTTCTGTATGTTTGTTCATCTGAACAGTTGATTGATAATATCACAGCTCTGTGTGTGTGGTCTGCTTCTGTCTCAAATCAACTGAGGTTTTGCTGTGTGCTTGAGTGTGGACGAGACCAAATTTAGACATATTACTCACATCTCTGTTTGCAAGTTTTAGGCCTCTGGGAAATTTCAACCTTCTTGATCACCATGTTCATGTTCAAAAAGCCCTCAGGTCATGGAACCTGCAACCTGGGCACAGAACAAAAATCATCTGCTACCACAGGAGGCAGAGAAGGCAATGCTGTTACTACAACATTTTCTTCATCCCTTCCTATATGGAGGAGGAACTGATTTTGTTTACATACAAGGAATTAATTCCATGTTACAGAACATGAAATCTGGGCTGTTTATCAAATTTATTCCTAAACTTCAAACTCATCCTACCACTGAGTCTTCTACATTTATTATTTAAAACTCAGTGTAAGCTGTTTCAGGCATATGTCCACTGAAAAAGACTAAAACTTTCTCTTAGAGAAGGTGAATGGAATATTTAGAGTTTACAAGACACTTAAAATGCAGATGGCCCAAATTTTATATAGGAATGGTGTAAAATTGTAGCAAAGGAGGCAGGTTTCTCAAAGGATCTGAAGGGAACTGGGAGCCCAATTGTCTTAAAAATTAATAAGAATGTGAAACATTTGCAAATCTCTGCTTAAAAATCTACCTTTTCTCTCTTGTTTTCAAAGAAATCTTTTCTTCTGTTATGTCAACTCGTAAATTATGATCAGCTCCAAAATAAACAAATGAAGGAGAGACATACTGATGTCTGTGAGACTGAATTTCAGTCCTATCCATGTGAAATGCTGTGCTCTTATTTCAAATTCTTGATCCAACATTGCTTCATTTTAATGCCAGAAGGGACATAAGACAGTTCAATAATGACTGGCTACTGGAAACTTCTAGGAATTTTTCCAGATTTTCAACTAAAATTTTAAATGCTGGGGCTGAGGGTCTTAAAAGGCTCCCTTAGACCATTAGACCATCTGCACTAATGTTTACAGCCCTTCTTTCTAAAAACCAGCACACCTTTATAGCCACAAGGTTTAACTGGCCCTGTCCATTGAGGAAACCAGCTGAGAGCAGATGCTTATAGTTTGCCAGATAATCCCTGGCAGGGATTACAGCCTCCTTACTACAAAAACTATGTCTCTAGAAATGAAATAAAAACAGATCAACGTAGCCACTAGTAATAGAGAAAGCTAAGGTTGCTTTCCAAGTCAAAAAACTGAGAAAAATATAAATTCAGAAATCAACCAGCTACCTCATCAAAAACTGAGTTGTGATCCTTGAATTTTACATGAGATGACTTACCAATCAATTTTAATTTGTTATAGCTTTACATTAGAAATTATTATTTTTCCTACACAATAACTAATTTCTTACTTGCAAAATGCTGTTACAAGGGCAAAGTCCTCCCTCCTTACCACAGATATGGAAAGGCTCAAGCTGCTCTCATGGTTTGAACAAGCAATTCAAGATGTAAAAAATCCAAAACAAAACAAAACAAAAATGAGCAAAATGTCCAAAGCAGATCATTGATACCTCAAATTTAACTTTAGAAGCTACTATTCTGGCTGTTGTACTCAATCTAGAAAGCATACTGCCACTTCCAGAGCAGTTTCAAAAGGGTAAGATCCTTGAGATATTTTTAGGAGAGCCATTGAAAGTCCTAAAATTTTTCTACTGGGAAGATAAACTTACCTGGTACAAGAAGATTAATAAATATGAATCCTTTGTGCCTTCTGATTAAGACCCACACCCATGGACAGCTAGTTATTGTTTACTTGGATTTCTTTAGGATAAATTTCAAAGAACTGCAGAGCATGGTAAGCTGGAGCTGAACTTGCGATGGTCTTCCTAGTGAAAAGTGCTTCTAAACCCTGTCTACCCTGTCTTTTGACTATTTTGTGCCATAAAAGAAAAATCAACACGAAGTGGAATAGGTGTCTTGGTAGTCTGTTATAGCTGCAGAAGGTTGGCTTGTAGGCCTTCTTAATAATGAGTTTGCACCTGAAGGTTGCTCGTACCGCTATCAGGTGGTAGCAGTGCCAGTAAGTATTGGTATTCTTTCTGAATACTGCAGTGAATTCTTTCTCTGGTGTGCATTGTCAGCTGTCTAAACTGTAATGTCTATGGCAGGGGGGACTGAGCAGGTTTTGGGGGATTTTTTTTTTTTTTTTTTTTTTTTTTTTTTTTTTTTTTTTTTTTTTTTCTTCTGGTTGACATACACATTATTTNTTTTTTTTTGTGGAATGAATGGGAAATTCCATCTGTAAGATTGGTTAAGCTCAATGGGGTGTAAAGCAAAAAACGGAAGTAGAGAGCTCCTGTGCTGTGACTGTGGCTGCAGGATTAATTTCAGTTACATTATGGAGCTCTGGCTGCAGAAGGCAGGATCACATCATCTCTGGAGAAGGAGGTTTTAATGAACCATTGAGCTGCCGTCCATAAAATGTAGTCAGAGGGGATTTTGCAATTCACTTGGAAGAGGCCTGCAAGGAGCTGCAGGGGCCACAAATCCGGAACCATTTGTATGCTAACCCACAGGAGTTAGCACTGCTTTGCTTTCTGGCAGCCTGGTTGAAGCAGGATTCCTCAGCTGGTGGGGAGCACTGCAGAGATGCCTGTGCTGGAATCCAGCAATGTCACTGGCTCTCAGGCCTAGAAATTCATCCAAGAAGGCTTCAGTTCTTTGTTTTAAACCCCATTGAGCTCAGCGTTTTTATCTTTTAGAGAAAAAAAATATTCCAATCTTACAGCTTATGACTTTAGATAACAGAGGACAAGTCTATGACTTGTTAAAATTTTCCCAGTGAAGGCACTGAAACCAAGTCTTTTCAGTTCTTGCATTGTTTTACAGGCCTTCTGTGCCCTTAGTCTGCTGGAAGGTAACGACTGAGCCCCTTCTCTACAGAATAAATGGAGACTCATTCCTCCTTCCTGGCAATTCCTGATCCTCAGAGTGTCATCCCCATCTTGTTCCAAGAGAGGAAATCCCAGGCCTAGGAGGGCTTCTCTGGGTCAAGAGGTCTCAGCAAGGCATTGGATTGTAAGGCCCAGCCAGATCTCTATGAGATCTCAAGCTGATCCCAACTCAGCAGTATGGAAAAAAAGCTGTGAAGTCTGAGCAGCATCTTCTTCCCATCTTAAAATGATCCAGGGATTAGAATAAGCAAAGAGGGTTTGCTTGGTTTTGTTTTGATTTATTTTGTCCTATTAATTCTTCAAAAGAGTATGCTTTTAAGACGTTGAAAAAATGATCTCACTATAAAGGCTGAGTTTGGCAGTATTGACATTTTACTCATTAAAAAAATTATATTATTTGTTGTGTCATGCAAGAGGCAAGACTGTAGTGGTGAAATCTGAGGCTTGAAATCTGAGATCACTAACATTGATACATGAATTAAGAGAAAATGAGGCAGACATATAGATTGGTTAACCCCTCTCCGATATCTATGCCAAAGTTGCTCAAGCAGGGCTCACCCCCTCAGGGGAGATGATTTTCCTCAGGCTCTGATGACTATAAAATTATTGACTGTCATAGGAGGCTGCACTGTGCCTGTCTAAATTTTTATCTCAGATCTATGTCAAAGGTCTCTTCTTAACTTCCTTTATTGTCATGTTTCCTCACACTTATTTCACATGAAATACACCCAACTGACAGTGGTGGTGGAAGACACAATCCTGCCTTTGTTTACCAGCAGGTACAGCATAAGGAGCAATGATGCAATCTTCCCCAGCACTCCTTTTAGTAGTGTGTTCCAACTCCTGATTTAAGAAAAGAGAAAGGTAGGAAGGTTGTTTCAGCTCAGTCAAGTCCTTCCCCATGATAGTGCCAATCAATTAACTGCATTTGTGTTTTTGGGACTCGTAGAAAACAATTTTGGCTCTCTGCATCATAGGAGAATTTTTCTTAGAATGATAGAGTGCCCAAACCACATGCAGATCTGTTGTACTCAACATATGACTTAGAATCTTAATATAGATAGAAGGTCTTGGTTTTGCTTAGTTAGTTTGGGTTATCTGTTATGAATACTTATAAAACCAGAAGACCCTGAGCTCCTGTAGATATGCTCTTGTATCTTTATTCTTCCCCAGGGTGCAATGGATTTTTGCTTTGAAACCAGAGAAAACATTAATGGAGAATGAGCTGCATGTGGGCTACAGAGAATTGCTTTATATTGTCACTTTATAAAAGTGTTTCAAAGGGAGGTCTGTGGGATTTTGAAAGAATCAGATAAAGAATTAAGTGTAGTTTGAAAAATATAATCGCATTCACATGCTCCTAAAGAAGGGCTTGCTAAAGACCTTGATGAAAACATGGTAGGGCCCAGCTAGAGGAGCTTTCAGAGATGTACTTCATAATGCAACAACAGGGGTTCTCTTCTGCGTCCAATGACAGGAGAAAAAGTGATTCTCAGCTACTTTTTCCTTTCACAGCTCTACTGTTAACATCACAATTGCAAAAGAATTTTCTAATTCATGTCACTGTTAATCAACAAATCTGGTTCATGTAAATTAGAGGAAATTAAAGACTCGGTGGGAAAAAGTTTAAAATATTTCACCTGACTTTGTTTGAAACAAGATAGGGAACACTAAGGCAAGTCACTCTGCAGGCAGATCAGTGAGGTATAACCTATGGCAGGAGGCAATGATAACAAGAGAACGGAGTAAGAAAAAATTTAACTGGAAGGAGATCCATCTCTGCAGGTTTGAAAGACTGTCACAGCCACCACCAGGTTCTGGGAAAGCAAGAGCTGCAGTCTAATCTCATTTTTATGATGAAAAGTGTTTTTCTAATATTGACAAATGAGAACACTTGTGAATCAGAGAGCTTCTGATATGAACACAAATCCTTATGGTTCAAGCAAACTCAATTTAGAACAGGGGTTGCTAAATATCTGGGCTCAAAGTCAGTCAAGGTTGATTTATGTTTAAAAAGGAACAATAAAATTAGTGGTTTGAGATACAGCCCCATGATACATGGTGTGAAGGACAAGTTTTCAGTCAGCTACTTTTACGTTCTCTCCTGGAGGCTCCATGGTGCAGAGGTTTGCCATAGCTCACATATAACCCAAACCAAATCTATTGCTATTTGCAGAGCTTCCTATTAGTGAAATTATAGATTTACACACATAATCACTCAAAAATTGCATTTCATGGGTTGGTTTGCTTGTTTATCTACCAGACTTACCAAGCTGTGTAACTGAGACAGCCCCACCATTCATTATTTCCTGTTTTATTAGCAGGGAATAGGAATATTTGCATAATGCTTACTGTGGAATATTAAACTCATATAAATCTGTTTAAAGTTAAAATAAAAAATGATTTAAAGAATCTGTTCTTTAAATCTGCATATGTTTCTCAAATTGGTACTAAATTTCAAAGCTTCTAATTCTTGGAGAAGACCTAAAATCCATTAAAGACACTGTTCTGCCAAAAGCTGTTGGCTGGATCCTCTTAGTCTCTCTGTGTTCATCTCCACACACACGAAAAATATAATTTGTTTTCTGGTCACTATCCAATTACCTGGCACCTCTGGCTGTGAAGTCAGGGAATTTTTCCTGTAAATAGACCGCAATTTATTGCACAGGCTGGTCCCTGACCTGGACAATGACAACAATAGTGTTTTCTTGGATTTGTACAAGATTTGTTAGGCTTCCCTGTGCTTTCCCCAAGCCAAACCCTGCTAAGCCTGAACAACACCCTCATGATTCATCATCCCCCCGTGCAGCAGCAACGTGTTGCTGAGTTACCAGAACAAACCAACATCTGCCACGCCACAGCTTCCAAGACAGCTGGGTAATCACTGCTGTGCCATAAACTGGGGGGGGGCAAATGACAACATTATGGCACTGCTAATGCCACAAGAATTGTTGTCCTGGCATCCCTGGGGCACTGCACCACTGCTGCTGATCACAGAGCGGTAGGCTTCAGCCTCTCTACCATAAAGAGCTTGAACTTTTAACCAGGCCTGCAAAAAAAAGTGATGCTGGTTTCTGCTAGAACATATACAACTCCCAAACAGTTTGCAGGCTGCTCAGAATCATCCAGAAAAGTTGAAATATTGAAAATATTCTTGCTATTTTGCATATGCTTCTAATGAAGTTATTTTGAGCTGTCACAATTGCTCTCTAAAGCACAGGAAAGGACATAAAAGGTAGTATTGCTTCACCCAGTTGGTGTCTGATGTAAGCAAATTGGGATGTGAGGACAGAGAGGACTAAAAGGAAGGAAAGCAGCTTCTTCCTTTCTTTTCAGATCAGGGTGTTGGTTTTGTTGCCTTCGGTGTTGCGTTTGAGGAGTGGCTGTGTTGGCATCCTGAGGAAAAACAGGCTCAGACTGTTTGCCAGCTTTAGAAATCAGTTAAATTCAAAAACATCCACAGTTTCAGTATACCTTTCAAATATGCATCCTTTTAACAACTCTGCAAAAGGTGGTTTTCCCTATTTTACATAGAAACACATGTTTGGAGGAGGTAAGTAGCAGTGGAGGATTCCAGCACTGTTCCTGCATTCATGGGGTTATTGGACATGCTTCTGTTCATCCCTCATATCCCTGTGTAGGCAAGATTGAGGTTCCTATTCAATAAAATAACACCTAAGATCAAGCCCCTGTAGGTTCCCTTTCCTCCTAAACCCTCACCATAGCAAAAGGTGTGAAAGACGATGACTTTCCTGAAGCAAACATTAACACTGAAAGCCCAGTTAGCACATGCAGCTCACTAAAATCTTTCCCCACAGTGCATCCGCATGAATCACAAGCTGCAGCAATAACAAGATGCAACTGAAAAATAGCCTTAAAAGCAAACCCTTGCATTACTTGGAATTTTGGCATTTCACATCGGGATTAGCTGCTGTTTCAAACTCTTCTTGAGCTGCTTCCTCACTGTCACATTTTTCTTACAAAAGACTCTCAGGATGGCCTCCTCATCAGCATCACTCACTTCTTCTGTAGTTCACTTACTGACCTGACCAGTCACAGTCACTCTGCATTTTCTGGGGGAAATAATGCAAAAAAAAAAGTAACTCCTGTTCCGTTTTATAATTTCTCTGTGGTTTCAAGGTTTTCTTCACTAGAATACCTAGGAAAAGTCATTTTTTGGAAGGACAAATTGTCCCAAGTTTCTGCTCTCAGAGGACTTCAAGTGTAATCAGACAAGAGCAGAAAAAAATGTGTGTTAATATTAACACATTGAACTGGAATGACTTCTGTCTTGAGCATGTGCGTTTGTCCTTTGCTCTCACATCTTTCTTGATTGATGGCTGAAAGATTGCCAATTAGAGCAGCTTATAATTACTCAGTCTACTTTTTAGTCCAGGGTAGCTTGAAAAAGCTTTAACATTAATAGCTCCTGAAGAGCTATGAGCAAAAACTTTGTCTTTTATGTGAGAAATGGCTCCTTGTTTGTGCTGCTATAAAAGCTGTTACTAAATTAGTAACATTTCAACATATATAATTTGCTAATTGTACAATGAATGGTCTTCCCTTTGCTTGTAATCCATCTTGTACTACTACACAGGGAGCAAAGGAAACGTCATTGATGCCACCCTGGACTGAAGAAGAAGCCAGTACTTCACAACATATCTTCAGCCATAGTAGCCACATCCGTCACAAACTGGTCGTGTTGCAACACCTCCCACTCCGAAGAAAGAGGTGGAGCTGAATTCAGCTTTGTCTCTGGATCCAGCTATGTGTCCCCCACAGCCATGTCCCAAGACTTTTCCTCATGTAAACCTAAGGAGTCCGATGTGCCACGTGCAAGCAGTACAGATGGTGCTGAGCAGGGCTTCGCTTTAAGGCAGCATCTGACCTAACAAAGAGGCTGCAGCCCCACTGACAGAGCTCAAGGTTTGGTCCTCACTCTTCAAATGGACAGGACATTCACTGTCCCTCCAGGATGCACATTTCTTCCACCTTTTCATTTCATTACATCTAACTGCAAGAACATTTATCTCTTCCACATTTACTCACTTTTCTGTTTCCCTGTACAGAAGTTCCTTAATGAAAACCAAGTCATGGTTATTCACCAGAATCAAAACTTCCATAAAACTGATCCCTAAAAATTCCATTTATTGACAGTGATCAATGCAGACATTTCTTTTCTACTATTTATGTTTTAATGTTTCTATATTTCCATTGGTTGTGAGATAAATCTAAAAAATCTATAGGAAAAGTTATTTAGAAATATAAACTAAGAATTTACTAAAGTGATTTTCATAAATCCTTTTGATAAGATTAAAAATTTCATCTCATTAAGCATTGCTTTTGTTGTTCTACAAGAATAAAAGGAATATTATAATTAAGTGCCTAAGCCTGCAAATGAAGTGTTAAAGTCTTGTTTTGTCCAGATCTGCTTTTTCCAGTGGGAAAGGTTTCTATATGATTTTTTTTCTCTTTCAGGTTTAGTTGCCAGGCAGGCTCTTATCAGCTGCAAAAACAAGCAAGAAAACTGCAATGTCTAGAAATGCAAGCAGGCTGGTAAAGGGTTCAGTATAAGCCCATAAATCTCTAATTATATAAATTATATTTGTTGATAATAACACATTCTGCTAGTCACAGATGATGGAACGAGGACTATTAAAGTTAAAAGGAAACTCTTCATTACACAGAGGAAGAGAGAAACATCCTTTTAACATCCTATAGGACATATGAAATTATTATTATTATTCCAATGGGCAAAGTTATTGCTTTAAATGGCACTCATGAGATTATGGTCTTTCCTTAATTTAAACCCACATAAAAAGAATGGATGCTGCAGAGTTGTGAGCAAATGAGGAGGCAAATAAGGAGGAGGAGGAGGGAATGTCAGAGGAAGATCTGTGTGTTGGGTAAGAGATGTTTCCTTCACAGCTGCAACTTACTGACCACGTAACATAACCCATGAGGGGAGGAAGACCTGTTCAGAGGTGGTAAAACAGAAGGTTCTTAGCAGCTACATGCACCCTTCTTCCTAGTTAAAGCAGGTGCTGCCAGCCTCCATCACAAGTCTAACCACAAGTTTCCTCTGTGCCTTTTGGTATTCAGAGCAGTCTACTGGTCATTTAAAGCCACCAGGAAATTTCTATTGACAAACTTACACATTCTGGATCTGAATCAGAAGTTGCCAACACTTGAAAAATATATATCTAAACCTGCAGTGGTTTATTAAACTAGGAGACTGTTCACAAAATTTAAGTGAATTTTCTTTTAAAAATAGTATTAGTTGTACGGTTTTGATGGCCTACATTTCAAAAGATCGAGATTACTGAAAAACACTGGTTTCTAGGTGCAATATCTGGGTCATCCAGAATGAGGTAGGGGTAAAGAGAGGAGTCCAACGGAGAAGACATCTCTAACATCTAGATATGGTTAGGAAAACAAACTAGTGAAAGAAGATCTCCTGCTGATACATCCCGCCTAGCACTTCACTCTAGACAGTCACAGCTGGCTGGCAATAGGAATAGCATCCAGACTGAAGCACTGCAGTTTTTCCACTGCTTTGCTGCCTTGTCCATTTCCGCTCTCCTTTTGTTCCCACCACATTTCCATTCCACTCATTCCGTGTTTCCTTTTTTTAAATACACCATCAGTAAGCCTAGAAGAGAAAATTAATTAGGTGACAAGGCTGAGTAGTTGCTGGTTGTGGCATAAAACAATTTCTCCAGGTGGCTGTCTACTACTGATCTACACAGAATGGTCCTTCCTTCCTGACCTCCTCCTCCTGTTTGTACGATGTTTTCAATCTCTCCTGGGAAGGGTACAACTTTAATTGGAAATTAGGGCAAGAGGGCGGAGGCTCCTAAAACATAATTATAAAGCACCCTGCTATGTCCCAGCACAGCCATGGGAAAGCAGCCTGTAAATTTAATTTCGGTGCCGTGATGGCTTCTCTGCCAACTGTCTCACTGCCCTCGAGCGATTGCAGACGAGCCGCTCCCCAGCACCAAGTGCTGGATGACTATGCCTCCTGTCTCCTTGCCAAAGAGGTTTGGAGCAGCCCAGCCCTAGCCCGAGGGGCATTTTCTACCCAAGAACTGATACTGAATGTCTCATCACCAGCGTTTCGGCCCAGGGTTTTCTGCCGATTCAGCTCCTTAGGACAGCACAGTGTATTTCTTAATTTCATGTAACAGTAGAAGTACACTGGCTGCCCTAAAGCTGGAAGAGAGGCTTTCTGTTGCCCAGACCAACTGCTTCATGCTGAGCTTAATTTCAGGTGAGTAGATGTTCTAGATGCCTACTATTTGCATCTATATAGTATTTCGTCAGTCCCAAGGCCTGATGGGGATTGCCCTTTGAGGAATATTCGTTCATATATTTTTTGCTTCCAAGAGGTGGATAATAGTCCTACTTACCATAGCCATGGGGGAAGAAGGAAGGATAAAGCTCTGTGAAACTGACAACACAAGCACTCCCTTTTTGATCATTCCCTGCATATTAGTTTATTCATTTTTTTTTTATTGCCAGGCCAGCCTATGTTTTCATTATATTAATACAGAAAAAATGAAGCACCCTTACATTAGAAAACTAAAACACCTGTAGAGCTGTAGGCACAGGTCACATTTTTAGTGGCTGCGGCATAAGGCGGAGGCACTGTGTTGTTTGGCATTTCTCTGCCTTCAAAACGTTTCTGACAGGCTGTCAAAAAGTCTTTGTGTTTGACTTGGCAGGGACTCAAAACCAGGAGAGTAAGTGCGGAGGAGGCCTCATACAAGCCCAGTCATCTGTAACTTGGCTTAGTCCTCTGTGATCTCTCATCTGATAACCTTCAAAGCCGGCCTTTCTGTTTGGATGGTGACTTGAAAGAAAGAATGTATCTTTGTATTACATTAGCTTTACATTAGCTGTACTACTGTTTTTAATAGCAAAGCAGCTACTGTATTTACAATAGAACCAAGCCAGTTCTGGGGCAAATAGATTAGTCACTACAAAGCAAATCAGATCTCAGCTTCTCAGATCTCTTTAAACTCTCAAATTTGTCATTTATGAATATTTTCATGCACTATAAAATAAAAATTAAATACCTAAAATGTCATGCTTACATGGTTTGGAAGGAAGTTCAAATTTTTCATTTCAAAATTTTATTATTCTAAAATCTGGAAAAAAATACATCAGAAAAAGGAAGATGAAATAGATTTGTTTTGGGATGATATTCATGACAGTAAGCTAAATAAAGAGAAAACCAAAAATTCCCTAAAGAATCAATCATTTAGGCAAAATTAGTATCAGACTTCTGAGGGTTTTTATGTAGTAAGCTACAAACAAACGCAGCTCAGACTGAAACAGTTTTGATGACACTAGGTTGATGAATATCAAGCCAAATTTCCAATATTAATCCAAGCTGGTACACCACCTGTAGAAATGCTTACTACAATAGAACAAACCATCCTTTTCCAAAACATAGACTGTATATGATCTGTGTAATATCCTGTGTAAACTAATATTTTGTATAGAGTTGATAGTCCATTATGATGCCTGAAGCCACCTTTCCTCCTTGGAACTATTCTGGTTTGATTCCCTGTGTTAGTTACACTCCTGTTGCTGATTCCAGAGCAAGCTTTGAGTTACTTCACCAGGAGGAGGTGGAAATGTATGTGGAGAAGAATTCTTTACACTTTCTTTAAACCTTTAAAGGACTCACTTTTGCAAGCACTGCGGTTCCCAACTGCCCTCAGGAGCTTGGGAGGTGAAGGCAAAACATGTCATTTCACGTCCACCACTGCAAAAAGAGCTTTAGCAAACAGTTCTTATATCCTTACTTGTCTTTACTGTGCAGATGGAGAGCCAAAGAAGTTTGCTTTAACCTTCTTCTTCTTCTTTTTGTTGGTTTTTTTGGTTTTTTGTTTTGTTTTTGTTTTTGTTTTTTTTTTTTGCAATGCTCCCTCATACTGGCCTTGATGCTCTTTAAGCATGCACTGCCACAGAGATGAGCAAGGCTCCCCTCTAGCCTGGTCACAGCCTGGCCAGGGTGAAGAGTGCTCCCCATCTGGCTGCTGCATGGTCAGCTCAGAATAATTGTGCTCTAGGCTGGGCAAGAGAAAGGAGGGACTTAAATTATCTGCAAGACACCACTGGGGATGACAGTAATTACCCCTTGTGGCAGTCATGGGAAAATAGGCAGCAGCTGAGACAGGAGCAGAGATTTGGCAGGCAGCGTGCTGCTTGGGAAAGGATGGTTTGAAAGGTATGGAGCAGACAAAATGCAGGTTTTTGCAGTTGAAACAAGAAGTTCAGCAGGAGGAAAGCTCAGAGGTGACAATGCTGCCCCTGTGTATTGCCATAGGCAGTGCCCGAAGTTCAGGTGCTCTTGTCTGGCTGTGATACATGTTGGATGGAAATCAGAGGCCGACCCTCAGATTGTGTTTCAAATCAGCCTCCTATGACAGATGGACGGCAAAGCAGAGCTGGGATAAGATAATGAACAAGATGATAAACAATTTTCTCTGATAGCCAGAGACAGCATTTAGTGACTCAGGAGATCCTCACCAGTGCTGTGACTCAGGGCAGAGCATAAAGTTTCAGCTCTTTGTACTCATCCTCCTGTTACTAACCCAAAGAGTATTTCTTGGTGTCAAAGCATCAGGCCAAACAATTATGAACATAAAAAGGTGTGTCTGTTCCCTCCCTTTTTCTGTGTATTATACATGGGAGTATTTTAAGGAAGGTTGTAAATCTTGGCACGGTGAATCCTTGATTTACAAAATTCTTGGGCTAACCATTGTGAGTCTACAAATCTCTAACGTTTCTCTGCTCCCGCACAAAAATCTCTCAGATTAATAAAATGGCAGTTTCAACATGCTAGTAACTTGTTTGGGACTGTAGGCTAAATCAGAGGGAAACTTTCCACTCAGATGGGCAACCATCCCATCCAGCCATGAATACACCAGCCATGCCATACAAGAGCCAAATGAGTCCTTTGGGCTCCTGCCTTAAAACTGCCTTCCCTGGGCACCATAGGAGGCAGAGATGATGGGCAGCTCCTCCTTCTGCATACTGGTGGATTCAGAAACCAGTGCCCAGATTTGTTGATGCTACTGACAAACTGCAAGGCAACACAGAGTATACACTCACATGAAGGAGGGGGCTGCAAAGGTAATTCGGCTGCTAATCACCCCAAGCCATTTTACTGTCAGCACTGCAAGTAGATTTTGGGATACTGTTTTTATACTGGACTGCGTTTTTCTCTTGAACCTCAGTTCTTGCTTCTTTCTTCTTTTGAGGGTTAATTATAAAACAGCCTGAGAAAATCTCCATTCTTATAATTTTCCTAATGTCAGCAGGATTTTATTACTTCAAGCCTTCTTATTGAAGAAGAAGAGAAGGAGGGTTAAGGAATAAAAGCCTAGTTGCATTAATATTTTGCATAAGCTTCAGATATGAGCCTGGCAAGCACATGTGAGCTTGTCAAGACAGGGTGTGGTAAAATCAGGACAGCTGACAAAAAAAGCAGTAAAGCTTTACAGAAGTGAGGTGAGAAGAATTCCATTTGGGAAAATAAAAGAATGGAAAACTGGAAATAACAGCGCAGACCCAACTGTGATTTACACAACTTTGGTCCATCCTCATTCACATGGAGGTCAACCATGGACTACAGATATGTACATGTAAATACTCTATGTAATATTTTTCCTTCATTTTACTTGTTTGATGTTTTTCTGAGGGCAAAGTTCTAGGGCACCTGTTAGTTTGTAAGAAATGGGGAGCTGGGAATGTAAGCCAGGTCTACAGTCAATAGTTAATTGAATCTTCTTCTGGGTTTACACTGCATGTGGAAAAATCCTACAGACAACATCTGCCTCTCTGATCTGCAATTGAACAATCAAGGGCTATTTAAAGTGCTTTATGATGGATTCTCCATGGATACCTAATATAATTTCTTTTCATTATGATACTAGAGTACATTTTCACAAAACTGTTTTTGCAAAACAGATGGCTTGGGCAAACTAGGGCACACATAAAAAGATGTATCATAAAAGCTACCTAAGAGAGGACAGTTTGATCTAATCTTACGACATTTATCTTAACCAGGAAAACTGTTTTGAAAGTTGTACCTGTAAATTTTCCTAACTCCCAGCAGCCACATGCAAAATCCTATGATACATCCACATTTTCACTTTGATTATGAAAAATAAAAAGCAAAATTGAAAAAAAAAATAAATTACTGCATCACTTCACATGCAGGAAATCTGTGGAACTAACCACTGTGTGCAGATGGGCATATGAGCCCTAATATAGTCATTTAAGGAACCATCTATGAAAACAGCTCTGATGGCCCCACTGGAATAATCTGCAGCCTTAAGGTTATTCACATGTTTGTTTGGATTTTGGCACTTAGCACTGAAGAATTTTGCAGACAAATTGAGGCCCAGACATTCCTATGCAGCTCCACCAAAGTAACAATTTTTTTTATTGAAAACAAAATTTCTGGCAAAAGAAGTATTTTGACAGTGTGGAAAAAGATAAAGGAAGACCCAACTGATTTCATCTCTCTTCCCCCATTATTATCAGTCCTTTAAATCTCAGGTTGGAATTTCCATTATGATTCAGAAGGAATGGTTCGTTCAGATCATTATCCTTCTAACAAGATGGTTTGATTCCCACTTTCTGACAGAGTGTGCAAATGGGCCAATCCCTTTTTCCCTTATCATGAGCTTGATTGATTCATTCTTTTCTTAAGTCTACTTATCTTCAGAACGCAGAGAAATCCACTGGATATAGAAATGTGCGAGGAAATGTTCCAAGAGATTGAATTATAAGACGCAATAACTGTCACACAACTGAGGTGTGTCAAAAGGAAAGATAGATCTTTTTCATGTGACCATGTTGTGCATCTAACAAAATGTGATTTAATTATGACCCAAGTTCTGCTAATCTTACACACAGTGAATTGTCCTTTATTTTGGAAATGGTATGTCAGCTGTAACTCTTGTTTCTTACCTTATACATGCCCGTGTCCTATTCCAGAAGTAAACAGAGCTGCTGAAAGGAGCATGCTTTTGAGATATTATTGATTCTGAACACATATAAAATAAAAGGTTTGCTCTTCAAGAATGAAATGTCACACTCAAGAAAACAAATAAATGTTTTGCAAGTGATGTCAATAGGGTCAAAACTTCAGTCTTGTCATTAGCTCATACAACAAAATATGCACAACAAATACAACTGCAAACTAGATTGCGTTTGAATTATTGATTAAGCAGGATGTATTTTAAAACCAAGTGCCAGGTGCCTGAGAAATGTAAAGTGAAATATGGACGTGTTTGCAGAGAAAATTGAAATGACCAAGATGTTCAAGCTCTGAGAGAAACATCAGAAATTAAATTGAACATATTAACTTACCAGGAGGAAGTTTTCATTATTTCTTTTGTTTCAGTCTGTACCTGTAGGGCTGCTTGATATTCTATTTGTTTTCAGCACAATTTCTTCGTTGCTTTGCAGTAGTAAAGCTGAATTAGATGAAACATGTTTGTTGGAGGATGTTGCCCTAATTCTTAATTTGACAGGAATAGTAGCAATGCCTTTGGCAGTCATCTTTATTTCTGTTGTTGTAGCAGACCTAATGTTCCCAAAACCTTCAGACATCTGTTCTTCCCTGCTCTTTCTTTAGCAATGCCATTGGGCACAGTGAAACTTTAAGTCTTATTGTACTGCTCTTAGTGTTTCAGTGTCCTTTCCTCTTATAGACAAGACTTGGATCGAGAACCCCAGCTAACAGAGATGAAGAACTGTCTTCTCCCTCTAACTTCTCCTTTGCTTGAAAATCTGAGCTTTCTGATTGTGACTTAGCTCTAAATTAATCTAATAATTTGCTTAGTTAAATTGTACTTGACCTTAAATTGTGGACTAATTTAACAATTCAGTTCAAAACCTAGCAGCTGATAGTTAGTTAATAATCTAGTAAATTGAGGCACATCCTTGGCTCCTGGATTCAGCTTCCTTTTCTGTCAGAACTGATTATATTTTGCATGCTGTTTTTGCCATACACCCCTGTTGCAGAAGTCACAGGAAACAACACTGTCATCTGTAAAACTATTTTATCCTTCTTCTCACTGTTTTTCTGCTGCAGGGTTTAGGATGTGTTTTTCTAGGAATCTGCGTTGAACTGGCCTGGCATGACAGGAAGCAAACTACCCTAAAGGCAGGATTTGGGCACTAATACCTGTGATACTTCTGTTTGTTAGATACCCATCTGCCCACCTTGTCCTTTATGGGAAAGCCTTTCTAGTGAGGGCATGGGACAGGGAGCCAGGCTACAGTCCCTGACGTTGTGCTGGGGTCAGCACGTTGCTTCATTCCTCCTCTCTCCCAGGAAGGGAAAAGTGGCAGTGGGGAACTGGGACTGGGGCTGTGTCCTGCAGAGTCACCAGCCCTGTCACTGCTCAGGCACCTTTAGGGAAGAGGACGAGGAAAAGAAGGGAAGAGAGGAGGCACTGAAGCTGCTGAGATCAGCAAGGGAGAGGAGAGAGGAAGGGGGATGATCACTGGAGATTTTCTTTGCTTTTTAGTTATGCTCTGCTGTCTCATCAAGGTTGCAGTCACACTCCTAAACCTTATTTTGTGCACCTTGCCCTGCCTCCAGGTGTTTTGTCAGTGTCCAGCTAATGCAAAAGAAACTGTAAATACAAACGGTGGTTGCTTAAGTTCCCTTTAGCTTCCTCAGGGGATTGCCACATTGCCACATTAGAGCAAAAGCACTGAGCAGGACCGAGCTGGTTCCCTATTCAGTGAACACGAGTGCATTACTGCCCGTGCCAAAATGAGCTATGGCACATCATGGCACAGAATCGTGTGTGCAGGCACTCAGCACCATCAGCCCATAAGCAAACAGAGAGGTCCATAAGTGTCCACTGTTCTCATGTGCTTGTGAACAAGGCGCTGGGAGACAGCCAGCATAGGACTGAAGAATCATACAAGCTGTAGGTGTGATGCTGGATGTCAAGCTCCAGCCAGCATACTCAGGTACTCCAAGGTGATGCCTGAGAAGAGGAGGCTTTGGGGGCTTCCATAATTCCCCACTCTCAGTAGAGAACAAAAGTTAAGACTCATATTTGAAACAATACATGGGTACCATCTTTTATTAGGTATCATAAGCATAATTAAAATATTTATTATAAGGTTTTTTTTCCTGAATGGATAACATTACACAAAGAATTGCCAAGTTATTTTATACAAACTGTGTTCTCAACTGTATTTCACTTTGATTTTCTTCCAGCTAGGAAATTTTTTTTAAAGTATTTACATGTTCTTGTCTAACTATTCTCTGCTGTTGTATAATCTTCCCATTATTTAGTCTTTCCCCTTCACTCATGCTTATTGGTCAAAGTTAGGTGACACTCCATAAAAGTGAATGGAGGTAGCTGCTTAAAAAAACCCAACCAATCAACCAACCAACCAACCAAAAAACGCCAAACAACCCAGGTGGAGCCCTGTGCCTTTATTAATTTTCTCTGCCAATAAATTTTAACTAAAAAATTTTCCACCTCTTATTCGCTGAAACAAAGAACACTTGGCAGGGCTTTTCATAGTACACATAGTTACAAAATTGAGATGTGTTACAAGCTAATAAACCTCAGTAGTTAAGGATTTAGATGAGAATCCTTTTTCACATCTCATATTATCCATTTTTTTTTCACTTAAGAGAATAAATGGAATGTTATAAAGTTAGGTTTAGCAAGGCAGAAACCAGCAGAGTCTTGAGTATACTTCATTGCTTGCAGTATATTGAGGCTTGAGGCACTGTGAAGTATAAGATGCTGGAAGGTGTTTTATTATGTGATTTTCTCTATGAGAGCTTTGGTATGAGATGGTAAGGGGTGTTTATGCATTTTACAGTTAGATATGACAGTATACACTTTCCACTTTTAAAATACTTAAGAACAGCAAATGAAGAAAAAAGGGACCTTTTAGCAACTGTTTAATACTTACACTCACACTGCTCCAGCTCAACTCCTGAGGTGTAAGAAAATCATACGTGACCTTTCTACACTGCATAAAAAAGCTGGACCAGTATAATAGAGCACTTAAAAGTCATAGGTTTTCATACAGCAGAAAAAAAAGTGTCAGACACCCAAAAAGAAAGCCACACCAGGAGCTTTATCAAACCAGGTCTGCAGGTTGCAGGGGTGGCTTGAAATCGCTTCTGCCTCTGCCCACTCTGTACTGGCACCAGCAATGGCACACCAGGATTCTTAAGGGTTTACTGGTGTTCCTTGCTTACTCTTGCAAATATTTAGAAATAAATACATTCCACACAAATGAGGAAAAGTCAAGATGCTGGCTCTGGTAGTGGGCATTAATCCCTTCTTTACTTGGTCCTTATGGCTTAAGTGAATGAATGAAAAATAGAAGCAAAGCTATGAAGTGCTGGCTGTTATTTACTACTTTGGCAGTCAGTGGGTAAAGGTATTTGACTTCTTGAAAAATGTGCAAAATCTTCAGGTTAAAGATGATACAAAATAGGATTTTTGCTTTCCTTCGGGAAGATGATACGCATTGTTTTGTTTATTGCCAGTTTAATAAGTTTTTCTGAATTTAATTACAATTATGAATATATTTAAAAGGCAATGGAATCCACATAAACCCCACTCATAGGAATGAATGAGGAGAACCAAGGGGTTTTAGCATTTGTTCTTTACAACCCACATCAGACATGAAGGTCCAAAATAGAGTAGATAACTTTATTGCAGATGCCAGTGCCATATTTCTACACACATTAGAAAAGTTTGCAGCCTTTTCTACTAACATCTGATGACAGTATTCTGAAAACGTAGCTAGTCTGTCAGGTATCTCTGGAATATGAACACATTTTTCCTGGTGCTTACGGGGAAGAATAAAAATATGTGGGCTTGACATTACCCAAGATCTGATCTTCATAGTTAGGAAGGCAGCAGAAGAAGAATCCCAAGCATATTTCCATAATGGCGGTGGTCCAGCCAAAGCCATAGGCCCAGCTGAACATATTGATTCCTGTCATTTCAATTTCAGATGAGAACTTTACGGGATAAATGACCAGGCCCATGATGGAGAACACAGCTGAAGAAACAGGAGAAAACAAAAAAAATGTTTAACACCCAGCACCACTGCTTTCTCCCATAATCTCTGTAGCTAAAGCCACCCCTGTTTTGGAGGATCTGAAAATTGATCCAGTGCCGTGACAGACTTTGATTTTTCATGGAGAGCTCAAGTGCACAGAGGCAGAGACTCGGGTATAGAATCAGCTGAGGAAAATATCAGTTCTAGTGTGGATGTATCTGCACAAGCTAAACTTGACTCCGCACGGGGCCTTACCAGCCACGAAAAGCAAGCCTCCGATCCCACGAATGAAGTTGAACCGAAGTGTGTCAATGGCAAATGCTATGATGGCCAGTGCGAAACAGATGACTAGAAGTAGAAAGCCAACCAGGTATGTGGCAGCAGCAGCTCTTCCCCAAGCTGAAATCAGAAGGAAGATACATTAGAAAGAAACAGAAACAAAAACAAAGGCTGGCTTTCTCTGGTAAGTAATTAAAGGTTAATTTTAAAACCTGTGAAAAAGGAGCATCTCCCAAGAAAGAAATCATGGGAGCTTTCTCTCCTCTTAAAGGTGAACATTTCAGTTCCACAAGAAATCATGTACTGAGTGCAGAATGCATAAAAATCCAGCTTTGTCTTCTCATGCAGAATGAATTGGGGGTTTGGGTGCGAGGTTACTCTTTAGTTTTAATGATTAATAATTAAGATTGAAATGGCTTTAAAGATATAAGAATGGACACTGTCCTTCAATAGAAAATATTACCTCAGCAGATGCCATAAAACTAGCTTCATTTTGCACAGAGAAGGAGAATTAAACTGTTTCTGGAACTAATAAAACTAATAAAAATCTTCCTTTGAAACAATATGTTCATAAAAGCACTACTGATCTCGCAAACTTAAAGGTATGTAAATAGCGCATAAATGTCAAAATTCAATGATTTCTGTCTTTCAGCCTTAGTTTAGCTGTGTGTCCTAAATGGAGCTAAGGATTTGGAATCTATTTTGTAGGGAAATGGGATCTCTGATTTTGGTCCAAATTTAGAACCACTTCAGTTCAAAAAGCTTGTTCAGAATATTAATTCTTTCATTTTCAAATTATAAAATTTTATGTTATAACATGTTAAAGCAAAGCATATTGTATTGGCATAAGAACTGGAAAAATAATATTTATTTAATATTTCAAGACTTGAGGAGCAACTACTGCTCAAAGAGATCAAAGTGTCTCTTCTCCAAAAAGCCACTTTGACACATTTTAAAATATGTATTAAATTGAGTAAGCAGTTAAAATCTGCTAGGCATCTACAGATTTCATCCCCTCATCTAGCCACTATGCCTTTGTCAAGTGTTGGCTTCTAACCAAATATACGCAACAGCAGTGCCAAAAATTTATCACAGCCCAAACAACCCTGACAATAATTACAATTCAACTTAAAAGCAGTGCATGCTGTTCAGTAAAAGTTCCCTCTGAAATTGAGTAAGTGACCTATCAATTTGTTTGCTTTAAGCACGGAAGTAATAAAATGCAAAGTGTCCTGCCTTTCCCTTGACCAGAGTCAGGTAAGCATGAGAGCAACCATCCTGTCCCCAGTGAGTCATAGCTCGGTGTTCAACCTGTCTTTCCCCAGGGCCCACACCACCACTACTCTTAGGGAAGAAAAATGGATCAGGATTTTCCAGCTATCCTATTCCACCCATCAGTCCATCAAGACCAATCTCCCTTTTGTTTGCTTTGCAACATTCTCTCTGCTTTATGATCCCTGCTCCATTCTATCTATCGCACTGTATCTTCAGTTTTATGCTATGTCCGTTGTCTTTCTTATGCCCCAAAGTTTCTGTCAGCTTACAGGGCTTTTGAACTGGATTGTTCTCCCAGTAAACAGGCAGCTGCCTGAGAAGACTGAAAGGGACAGCGAAGGTGTTCTTACATCTCATTTTCTAGCCCAGTGTTTTACCTCAAACTCTTCTCCCTGGGAGATTACAGGCAGCTCAGAGGTAGAGTATGCAGTGTGGACACACAGGTGGGAGGACAGTACCTCAGGCAGAGTATCGGAAGAAACAGTCAAGAAGAGGAATTTCTTCTACTGCTCAATATACCCCAAGGAAGATGTTCCTATTTGCTGTCTCTCTGTCACCCCTTTAAAACAGCAAAAAACAGAGCACCTGGCCATGAGAGAAGTTTCTCAGCAATGCTGACCTCACTGCTCGAGGATACAAGAGTTCTGGCTACTTCTGACAAGATCATCTAGAGGTGATGTTTTTTCTTAGGTACAAAACTCCCAGGCAAAGAGGTGTCCTTTCCCAGAGCAGACTCAGAGCACAGCTGCCTGCCCAGCAAGTTCTGAGGCACCAGGAGTCCTGGGGGTTCCACCTCCCCTGCTGCCGGACCGTCTGCCAAAGCTCAGCCTTGCTTCCCAAGAGCAGGGGATGGTGGAGCACCAACCCCTGGGGTGGGAGCAGCGCCTGGGCTGGGGGCTCAGGGAGCTGTGCCTGGTGGCTGCAGCCATGTGTAGTGGCACCTTGCCCATACCAGCACCTCCCTCCTCCGCCAGGCTCACCCAGGTGTTTTTCCTGAAGTAGTGTTCCAAGTGCTGTATGGAAGCAGGTTGGGCGCACGCCCAGCCTGCTGGGCACTGGCTGTGTGGCAAGAAGAGACATGTTCTTGCAGGGTGCTTACACCATTTGGAGGCATTGCTCAATCACCTAACAGCCAGTTTTGTGGCTCTCAGTTCTACAAAAGAGAAAAAAAATCCCTCAAAGATTGATTTTTGGAAGAAAAACAATACACAGCTCCGAGGCAGTAGAGCCATATGAAGGGTGAGTCTCTACAGGGTTTTTTTGAAAAACAGTATTCTGAGTTCATCTGTCCTTTACAAAAAGCAGCAGCTATCAGTAGTCTAAGATCATGGTGTGTAAACATCTTACCTTTCTAGAGTAAGAGGTAACAAAGTCTTTGTGCAGCTATAATTGCAACTGATTCTATATTCAAGATGCTTATTTTATCTTGTGAGAGTCAGGAGTACTAGAATAGCTTAGTTCTTTACAAATAGAACTAAGACTTAAAATTCCTTAAAAATGTCAGAATTAGAAGAATTAAATTGGTCAAAAAACACTGACAAGCAAGTGGCTAATTTGGACCCAAATATTTTATCTTCCAATGTTGTGGTTGTTGTTTTTTTTTTTTTCTTTAACATTGAGTAAAAATATAAATAAATTGTTCTATCTGCAAAGTTTTTCTTAAAAATGTGAACTCCAGGCAAAAGAATCCTCACAGGTGCAACACCAATTCAAAGTGCTCTTGGCTGTAAACAGAGGGCAGTTAAAACTAAAAGGGCCCAGTCCACTTGTCACCAAATCAAAAATTGAAACACGGAGCAGCAGGTTACAGGATATCAAACTGAGTCTGTAAAAATACTCAGCTTTTTTAAAGATCTGTTTTCTCAGCCCCAAAAATGGTGGTGATCTTTTAGCTATTTAAGAGCTAAAACGTGCTTGTGAGAAAAGAAACGTGTTTATACAAAAGTGTCCTTGAATACCAGCAGGATCCTGTAACACTTTGGTGCAAGTCCCATTTCTCCCCTTTTCAGTTCCTCCATCAGCTGAAAGAACACCAGTGAACACTATGAAAGAGTTTGTGAGCAGCTACACACCTCCTGCTCTTCAAAACTCCTAACTGGCAATTTTCTGAGCAATTTTGTCTTAAATAAGACCTTGCTATCCCAAACAGGCAAGAGGAACCCATGTTTTCACACCTGTTTCAAGCAGAGCGAGGACAGTGCTTCTGATAACAGTGTTTTGTATGTCAAACAGCAATGATTTGTGAGAGTCTGGGCCATTCAAAATGAATATAGTAACATGTGACCACTGGAAAACGAAAATAAGTGCCTGACTTCTGCAACTCCTTGCTGTGTGAGAAGACCCCTGAGCTAATTTAGAGACCAGAAAGAGCCCATCCATGCTAGGACAGAGCTCATGCGGTACATAATTAGCTGAGGCAGAATTCAATAATAACACATATTACAACAGAGTTAATATAATGGATGTCAGTATTCACTGCAGCTTTTAACTTACCTTGTGGCATTGTGCTATTAAAGCCAACTCAGTTTGGAGGCAACATGACTACCTCTTGTATTGCACCATATAAAAACATCCTGATTATCCTATATCTGGCTGCAGCCATAGGGAAGCTGATGGACTTAATCAGACATCCAGGACTAAGAATATCTCCAGTTTCCTGCCCTCCTGATTTTATTCCCTCACACATTTTACAGTTTACGGAAGTGTAAACACTATCTGTGCTTCACACAAAAAGAAACAAACTTTCTTGCTCAGCAGTAAGTTGAGCCAAAACATTGAGCCACCAAACCTGGTATTTCCTTAGCCTGCCATCTTTCATGCTCCCAATGGTGCCTTCCAAAAAAGAGTTGTTGTGTCTTGAAAACAGCATATGACTTCTACTTCCTCCATGACAAATTAAAAAATGCCCATGTTCCTGGTGTATGTGTTTCAAAACATGGGAAAACATTCACTAAAACGTTCTCATGTTTTTGTTGATCTGGTACTCCCACACCACATAAACTGCTGAGTTCCTCCTTGGGTGACCTTTTCCAAAAGAAACCCCAGACAGTTCAGAAGTACTGCTCCTTGTATAATCAGTAAGAATGTACTTCTCCAAATTTTCCTCTTGGCTTGAAGCTAAATACACAGCTAGCATTGGAAAGAGAAACAAGTATTTATTGCCAGCTCAAAGACACCAACAATTGTCTAGAGGTTCTTGCTGACTGATCATTTTCACACTGCTGTGAATTGTGCAGCGATTTAAAGAAGGGTAGCTTTAATTCACAAGAACCAAGGAGGGGTGAAAGAAAATGTAACAGACTAATATTTTGCTCTGTTTTCCTTCATACCACCGAGGGAAAGAAACACAAACCCTGCAGTTCTAGCTGCAGCCTTGCAAAGCAATTCTTAGGAGAATTAAAATCTGCAGTGGTAGCGACTCATCTCCATGTTGTACATAATGAGAATGTTTCTAGGCTGAGTTTGCAGAGCTCGACCTGTTTAACATCTCTCTGATTAAAGGGAAAGAGTCTTATTTTGGAAGCAAAGCTGAACTCACTTGAGTTTCTCAACCTGACGTTCTTTGTCAGGGTGTGGCACACACTGCAGAGCACATGCCTCACTTTGAAAAGGAACTGCTTTGGCCAGGTTTTATCTATTTCCCTTTGGTTTGCTCTTCTCAAGAAAATTTCCCTGTGAAAGTGCACACCTTTGCGGCAGAGCTCGTGTTCGCTTAGTTTCATTCTTAAGGTGGTCCATCAAACCCATTAACCCACACCTCTACCAGCTGCAGGGTTACAAGCTGCTGGTGTACGTGCACGACACTATCATCAGGACTCTGGATTTCCTGTGCTACCTGTGCAACACTACACAGTGCAAAATCGTTTCTTCTGGAAATACTGACACTGTAACATGCCAACTACGGGGAATTTCTGTGATCTTTCTGAAAACAAATGCACACTATAATCTCTGCAATTGTTTGCTGATCACGTGAGCTGGCATTCAAATACCAGAGTATATTTGCATACAGCCAAGATAAATCAGAAACTATCAAAAGCAGCTTCTTATGAATAAACTGCATGTGCAGACTGAAAGCCATTGACTGAAAATTATTTCAAAGGAAGTTTGTGCAAATGAGAGAAAATCACATATTGGTCATGGATAATTTATGAACAGAACAAAATGAGGAAAATAATATAAATAATATCAAAGGTATGATTGGATGTGTACTGAGTTTCTGTCTTCATTGCATCTGGATCATTCTTAAAACAACTTCATTCTCTGTATATGTTTCCCATAAGTAGTCAGTACTGGAGGTTTTTCTTTGGATTTTTTTTTTGGTGTCAATTTATATCTTTTGAAGTGGAATACACAATTTTTAGTCTTTCTATATGTTATCCTCTTTGGCAACTCTGTTCTTTTCCCCCTAGCATTACTTTTTTAGAATTCATTGACTGCTAATATGGATTTTTCATTTAATAACAGAGTATTATCTCATAACATAGAAGTCATTTTTATGTGAGCCAGAATCAGCTTTTAGCTTGCCACTATTTAAAAGACAACCATGGAAACAGAGAATGACCTATTTAGGTTCCCACTAGGATAATGTCATTGCCAAAGTTTCTCAATGATTAGTAGCAGGTCCCATATAAATGAGAAAGGATTAGGACTTTAGGACAATTACCCCATAATAATGATTTTAAATGACAACATTAAGAAAAATAACCCTTATAAGTAGTTCTTCTATCAATAAAACATGGTATATATTAGCAGAAGGCAGTGATTTGTCCATAGCTGCATGCTAAGGTGATAGCTCAGGGTGGTTTGGTGGGCTTTACTCCTTTAAAGGAAAAACCTATTAATTCCTCACCACTGACTTCACGCACTGACAAACACAGGCAAAGCCTTTATGTAATCTGCAACCCTCCTTTCTTACTGAGGCAAGCAATTAAACTCAGAAGCTATTCTGACTTGAATTTGAGGGGAGGAGCAGTTACGTCTTGAGGGAGTGGCTCAAATTCATCTCATCATAAGCTCAAGCATGTACAAGCTTGACTTAGAAGCTGGCTTCTGCAAACCTTGTATTAATGAGGGCTGCTCCCTGATGCTTACTTAGTGCTGGGAAGGCAGAAGGGGCAGAGGGTGTAGAGCCATCATCAAAGGGAGCACCAAGGGAGTAAGTTAGCTATTAAAAATAATGCACACACAGTGCCTCAAAATTAAAGGTTTGCTCATGAGAGAGTCGGGGAGTACTCCTATCTCACATTATCTTCAGAAGCAGTTGCATACACTGAGAAAATCTCAGGATTAAAACTCAGCTTCATACACTTTAATGCTATAACAATTTTTCCTCATACTTTTTTTCCTATTTATTTTAAATTAAAGCAGGATTACTTGTACTTGGATGTATACATGGGGTTTGGGAGGGTCAGGTAAATAAAACAGGTGAGGTATTGATTAATCAGTTCATTTACATAAGCTCAGTTAATGAGAATAGCAAGATGTACCTGCTCCCTAATTACCCCTGAGTGGGCTGAAATATTTAATGGGAATTAAACAGAATCAATTTCCATGATAACACCGGCTATGAACTAGGACTTTTAATCAAAACAGTAGAGTGGAACCTTTCCAAATAAAACTCTTCGTAAGTTTTATACTCCCAGAGTTATTTGGGACTAATGAACACTGAATTTACATCTTATTTCCACGTGGACCAAGAATGGTTGTCACTCTTGATCTACAGCTTTCATGCTGTGAGCAAACTTTGTTCTGAAACCTTGCTGAAAATTACCTTTTGCACTAGGAAATTTCCCACTAACAGACAGCAGCTGTGCACCTGGGTCTGATTTTCTGGTAGAAGCAAAATTTTACCACTTGCAAAATAAAAATCCCAACATATAAGCTGAAGTCATACTTCGTGCTCATAAAAATATATTGAATTTATTTACTCTTTTTGTTAATGAAACAGCTTTTACAATGCATCCTGAAAATCTTTGTCCCTTGCTGCTTACAGCTGTTGAGGTTGTTAAATGAACTGCACACAGACTTCCTATGTTTTTGGGGCCTGATTTGGGCACAGCATGGGTAAGTCAGCACAGTAGGTGACATTAGATGTGTTCAGTTTCAGATTAGTAATTCAGCAGAACTGAGGTGACGTGAAGTGTTATTTAGTACTAGCAGAAGGAAGCCAGATACCTCTGGAACACAGGCTAGTGTCAGCACTCCACAAGCCACTCTGAGTTCCCGGGAATTTTTGAGCAATGAGTTATTTTGTAATGGTACTTGACAAAGAAGAAACATGGCATTACAATGCTAACTGAGTCAGTGTGTTTGAGATTTCTCAAAACAACACAAGCTGCCAGTGAGAAGTGATACAGAAATGTGAAAAAATGTTCTGAGAGTTTTGTTTCTTTTGCTGTGTAACACCTTCCCACTTAAGTAATCTGTTTAAACCTACAGTGGAATTTGAAATGCATCTTGCAGCCCTTATCACTTTCCAGGCTATGAAGATGTTATGATAGCCCTGCTGTATCAGATTACCTCACTAAACTAGAGGAACAGATGAGGTGAAGAGGACTGAGAGTTTGGCCACAAGTTTCTACATGCTCTCAGCAGAGGTGCCTCCTGTGTAAGTGAATGGAATCCTCTCTCCAGGACTTCAGGTCCTGACAGTGTAAACTGTTGAGAATCTTCTCAAAATCCTCAGCACCACCAGTTCATATCTCCTGACGGGCAGATGAGAATGTTCCACATGATTGCTATGCTTCCACATAATCTAACTGTAATTATTAAGGGCAGGCTGGATAATAAACAGTGGTATTACACATGCAATTGCTCTCTGGAGAGTTAATTGCTCAAGAGCATTACTATTATTTAGAAAAGAATCTGATTAAATGAATCTGCCACTGAAATTATAAAAGTACAAACTCTAAAACTACAAGGGAAATCACACTAGCAATTGCAGATAAGGAATAAAAATTACCATGGTAATTAAATGCTCTGGCCTTGGTTCCCTTCTCTTATACCTGTTTAGAAACAATGGAGTGTCTCCTACAAATTGGGGAAAAATCAATTTTTTTCTTTCCTTCTGGCATCATTTCTTACATACACTGTAGTGCTTTTTCATTAGCTATATGTTGGAGACTTTATTTTTTCTCATTCTAAGCTTTGAATGATTATTGAGTATTCTACATTATTCAGTAATTAGTCTTGTAATCTCATTTCTCACTGGTTAGTCCCCGGTAACATTACACTTAAAGGAGAATGATGTCTTACGAAATTATATGCTTCCCTACACACAGTCATTAAAACTACAGACAATCACTTTATATAAATATAACCATTTTATGCTACAATACTGCAGGAACAGTAGCAGGCTTTCATTTTCAGTTCACCCTGTGTCAAAGGAATCAAGGCTTGCCCTTTAATGCAGGTCATGCACAGAGCAGAGCTGAGTTCCATCCTGGTCTCACCCACAGGCTTTCTTGAATGGGTCAGAAACCTCCCCAGCCTCTTTCCCAGCTGCAAAGACACTTTTGTAAATCTGCTTGGATTTTACCTAATTCCAAAAGCTGTTAAGTGCAGAACCTTGACTTCAGGAAAAATCTGCAATAAAGGCCCGGTGACTTGAGCTGGTCCCTATTTCAAAAGCACAGTTACTTGTTTACTTAATTTCTATTCTGATGTACAGACACCTTCAGAAAAAATCTGCAATAAAGGCCCAGTGACTTGAGCTGGTCACTACTTCAAAAGCACAGTTACTTGTTTTCTTCATTTCTGTTCTGGTGTACAGACACCTTCAGATGCCAGAGAGCCACTGGGACATCTTGTTTCTCTTCCATCTGCTGTATCCCATCCCACCCCTCTGGAAATATCCCCATGTCACTCTGCTCAGGATGCTTGCTTTATCTTGGGGAAAGTGAGCGTTTCCCTATGCTGGGATTAGGTGCTGGCTGTCAGATGTGATGGGAATGGCGGGGGGAAGGAAAAACAGTTTTACATAGGTAGTGTGGCAGTGGCAAAACTTGGTGCCTGGTCTGTCCTGTGCTCCGGGTGTGATGTGTCACTGCTGTGATGGAGAAGGGAATTTTCCAGAGGAAGAGCTGTGTGGCCAGCAGTGCAAGGCCAGTGGTAGGTGTCGTACCAAGAAAGGGACTTTGCCGCTTAGAAACTGATCCCAACCACACCATGGAACCTTGCTGTTGTATCGTTACTTGGGAATTTTCAGTAAGTGGTTTCCATTTTGTTCTTCCTCCAGAATAATAAATGGTGCTTCATTGTAGCAAAAGATTCCCTGGAAACAAAAGCCTGATACAGGCAAAACAGGGAAAAAGAATCTACTCATCAATGGAGATGCAGAATATTTATTTTCTTAAAAGGATATTTTGCAACTTTTCCTTCTTTCACTTATCCTGTAGCCATACTTGTCTGCTGTCATATTTGAAGTAGATTTTGTTCATTATAATCATACTATACTAGCCTTCTTATCTTGTAGTATTGCATTCATATTCATGGACCAAAATAAAACTGGATACCTAGAACATTATTTGCCTGGAAGACAAGCTGCAAGAAGGTGTCCTTTCCAGATGGCAAAATCATTCATCCCTCCACTAATCTCCACAGCCACAAAAACTTCCACACCAGGAAAGACTATAATAGAATATTACGATATGAATATAACTGAAGATGTGGATTCCACTTGCCATGTGGAAATGCCTTTTCCTGATTTTTTTCCCCAAGATCTCTCTTTGCATTATCCAGATAAGATTATCTATTCAACATACACTTAGAGCTTTAAAATTTCAGTTGTTTCAATGGCAGCATCTGCAAATGGAAGAACTGCAAGGCTGGGTGGAAGATAAGATGGGACAAGTGTAGTCACAAGTTTTTCATCCTTTGTGCATCACTTTCAGACTAATAAAATTAGTTATTCCCCCCACATTATTTATGTTTAATATGTCTTTACCTACACATGTTTAAATATCTTCAAAGCCTGCAGTGGAATAAACTGCATACTGAAGAAATGTCTCAGGTCTGCAAGACACACCCTGTTCAAGACAAGTAATATAGCCATAGAACAAGAAAAACAAAGGAGTGCTGTGCTAGCGTCATGATGGGGTTTAACCTGTGCATTTTCTTTGTAAGCTCAGCCATGTCCCACAGAGATGCATTCCATATTGCTCATTGTCTGTCCAAGAAGACTTAATCTCTCTTTGTAAATGTTCAAGCGTGTCATAAGATGGAGTCCTTTGTTTTTTCAAGTGCAAGAACAATGAAGAGCAAGAGCAATGAATCTCAGTCCCTCATACTAAATTCCATGCATTTTGAATAAGTATCCTAAAGTGTCCTATGATATTTTTTCCTAGGAAGTTCTATTTATTTGAACTAAATATACTTAAAAAGCAAATGTCTTCGATGAAGTCTACATGAGTTTCATATGGTTAAAGCAGATGATCTGAAATCTTGGAGAAGATAACAGAGTGCATAAACTGTTCATATTCTCACTTTCCACAGAGCTCATAAACTTTGCAAAAAACCATGGGTGAGCAGATATTTTCACAGAAGATAATGCACAGTGGAGTTACTCTACTGTCTTTCCAAAAAAAAAAAAGTCAAAACCTCCAAGCTCCACTGGTGCAGCCAATTAAATATTCAACCTTCTTCCCTTCCAATATAATCAACATCAATGATGTTGGTTTTTGTCTTCCGACTGTATAAATATATCTTAAGCCAAACAGCTGAGATTCAAGGGGAATTATAAACATTGCACGTGCAGAATTTGATTTGAATTTGCACATTATAATTAAAAACTTGCAAGGATGTTGTAATTATATCTAATTATGATAGGACGAAGATGACTGTAGTGGATTACGATAACTACACTGTCAAAGTCATGTTGACAATATTTGCTGGCAGTTGCTGGGGTACACATATATATCATGTTTATCAGTGAAACCACCCCTGCAGGAGGAACAAATTACAGAACATACCCAGCCAGTGGCAGATTAGGCAGAGAAGCTGAGAGTAAAGGTCAGAAGAAACAAGATGGAAACTGTAGAGTAGAGGGGAGAAAAGAGATCTCATCTCAGGAAGGATGTAAAACATTTCTGTCCTTTATGTTTACATCGCATCTTTTGGCTCTGCACTCAGGAAGGTGTGTAATTACACTTTGTTTAACCAGCACTGTGTTTAGCTTGGCACAAAGTTAAACATCCCACAGAACATGATGCTGAATGCTTGTTTTCCATGACCTTTCTGGAGTCCAGTAGATAAATGTAATCCCAGAATTACTAAAACCCTGTATTTCATCACTAAGGCAGGTATAATCAGGCTCAACACAAGACCTGGATGCTCACAAGTGAGATGCTCTCATGGCCTGGTCTTTTGGGTGAAATCCAAGACAGCCACATCTGCCCTGCGTGAGAAAAGGAGGGAGTCACAAAAGAAAAATCCCAACCCCACACTACTGAGCAAGGAAAAATGGAGAACGGGATTGGATCTGAGCACATCCCACCTCTGGAGAGAAGGTATCTGAGGGAAAGTCTGGAAAGGATCAGGACAGTGACATGAGTTTGCAGCCTTAACAGTCAGGTCTACAGTCCTCTCCTGGGTCAGGGATAACTCACCCCCATGAAGGGCAAGATCTGCATTTTAATGGCATAATCTGGCAAAGGCAGAAGCCTGGCAACGTAACCCATTGTTACCTGGCCCTTGCACACCTTGTTTACATACAGCCTTCACATATTCTCCCACTGGCTAAGTGACTCCATTGTGCCAGACATGTCCTGGAAATTTTGTCCAGGAGGATTTTGAGGATTTGCTTAGGCTCCCTGGATATTTAATCCCTTTGAAGAGTTCAAGTGATGGATGCATGCCTATTGAGGGCATAATGCAGTCATGCAGCTGATGAACAGCATTTCTAGTGCTTTCGGAAGCATCAGTGGACTCTCCAGTGTACCTGCTGGATAATGTTCTACATGTGCATACCGAGTCCAACGTGTTTGTGTTAAAAGTGATGGACTTATTGTGGATGTGATTCATGGTAACCCCAGACATTGCAGGACAGTCCACACAGAGGGTGACCTCCCTGGTTTGTCTGTAGGTGCTGTCCAGTTTCCAGGGAATCTATGCATACAGCTGCAAGATTTAAAGCTATCAGAGTGAGGCAGGATAAGGAAGGAAGTGAAATGCCAAACACCTATCTAGGTCCTGCAAGTAAGGAGAAATTTCTCTTGTATTATCAAGAGAAACAAGGTGAAACATCTCAGTGTTTTCTGTCCAGTTAAAGCTGCCATTCATGGCATTCTCCAGGGCCTAACCTGAAGATCAAGAGTGGCTTTTCAGGAAATTTAGGAGGAAACTCAGGACTGAGAAGCCCTCTACTAAGCATCATGTTCTTTCTCCTGCTCTCAGGCGTCATATAGCTGGAGGACAATTTGCTGGCTTGACTTATGCCCAGCCACAGAGTTGATGCTGGAGCCCTGAGAGCAGGCTCGGATGGTGATGCTTGGTGGAGCTGGTCATGCCTGGAGCCCTGAACTCAGAGGCCTGTTACAATTAACTCATTACAGCTGAATTTTGTGCGTAGAAGGCAGAGTTGCATGACACACAATAAAACTTCAGGAACAATTTTGAAACACTGTAATAAACGATCCCAGAGATTGCTTCAGCAAGTGCTCTTACAGTTATTTTTAACAAAAACAGCTGAGATTCTGAGCCCTAGAGAAAAGGTTCTTCCTTGTAATTTGAATGAGCATAAATTTTAAGAACTCTTGAACTTCCCTTCCAGCCCATGCTAACAGCCCTTCATTCACAATTAATTGTTTCAGACCATGGCAAATACACAGAAAGACAAAAAAAAAGGAGGGGGAAAGGAAACAGTACATCTAGAGTGACCCTTCTCTTGGGCCATTCTCCCACACTTGTGGTTTACATCTTTTCAAGCTGAAGATTGCACCTGGCTCAACATGTTTAAAAGCATAGTTCACCAAAACTTAATACGAACAAGAAAGCCTTCCATCTTTTTAAGCTTTCTTGCGTAATCACAAGGACACTCTTTCACACGACCCACCTACTGAAGCAGTTCCAGGGCAGCATTCTGTAGCCTGACACTCCCTGGGAATATCTTGCTACCATCTTACATTTTTACCTCACTTTTTCTGGCACACAGACCTGCTTGTCACACTAATGCCAGGCTTACCCACACAACTTGTTGTTTGGATGTTTGATCACCAGTAGCCGTTAAGTTTTGAAAAGTAGTGATTAGTGAGAAGAGGTTACCAGAGAGGAAGAAAATCCTGTACTATTTTCTGCACCAGTACAATACCACGTGTGAGTTTTTATGTATTATGTAATCCTCTAGGCTTTTTTCCATTTTTTCCACGCAGGGCTGTGAGGGCATTTTATTTCTTCGCCCAGTTAGTCAAAAGCCTTGGTGTATTTAGCGACAGTCCCTGTTGCCCACGGCTTCATACATAAATGCCAGGCATTGGGCGGTACAGTTCGGAGACCTGCGGGAAGGTGGCCTGGGGGATGTGACCCTCTGCTTCAGAGCCTGCTCCCTGCCAGCCCGGTAGGCGCTTACCGTAGCCCATGAGGGACTTGCAGCTCCATTCCCCGCCCTGGTCAGGCCTCCTGCAGTTCTGCCACAGCGATGCTCGCTGCACATAGGGCAAGGTTTGCGACTCCAGCCAGCCCCTGCCCGCCAGCGCGATGATACCGAAGATGACTCCTATGCCCAGGAGCAGGGGTAGGATCCATCTGCAGCGCGTGTAGTCGAGGCCGTACTTCACCATGGCTCAGGGCAGGTGGCTGGCGGGACGAGGACAGCCTTCTGCGCCACAGGCTCGGCGACACAGAGCAACGGGTGCCTCGGCAGAGCTCCTGCAAAGGCCGTGCCGGTACCCACGAGCCCGTGCGCAGATGTTCGAGAAAAGCTTTTCAACCAGGACAGACACAGCAAAGAGGGAGGGAGGGAGGGGAGGAGGGAGCTCCACCTAGATTCGGATGAGTAAGGGCTGCCGCTGAGCAATAACCGGTTAAGCTGGGGAGAAGCTTCGAGGCTGGATTTATCTGTGGGATCTTCTCTGCCCTGCTGACTAGGTAACAAACCAGGAGATGTTTACCCTCAGCATTTAACACTTTCCTTCCTGACATCCCCACCAGCAGCTGTGCTTGCAGCTTTCTGTCTTCTAAGAGATTTGCATTATGGCAGGTGAAAGCAGAGATGAGAGGGAACTCTTTGCATGACATGGTGGATACTTCTGAAACTTGCGACCTGGAGGCTGTAAGCTGCCTTTCTAGGACTCCATATAAAAATAAAATCATACCTTATTTTTTACAATTAAAGAAATTCCTATAGCTGCTATACAGCTAAGGCAATAAAGAATGTAACTGTCCTCTCTTCCCCTTCTGGAGCATAGGTACAGAGGAAAACAAAACCAAGGTTTATTGCTAAAAATATAGTATGATGTGGATATATCCTTAATGGGAGAACAAAACCTGGGTTTTGATTTGGCTGAGCCTCACAAGCACTCCCTGAGTGTGGATCTGGCTGTACTTGCACTGCCTGGGTCCTGTCAGAGCCTGTCTGTGGCTGCTAAGAGAGCAATGCAGAAATGAGCCATCACCCCTCCATGCCCTGGGAGGACACCCAGCCGAGTGCGGGGCAGAGTTTTCTGTCTGTCGGCTCAGAAATGGTATTGCTGTGTTCCCTGCGCTCTCCCGTTGAACTAACATGTGCTACAACCTAGTATTTTGGTAGGGCCCAATTGCATTTACATCTGGAAGCAGCTGCAGCCCTTGATCAAAGCTGGTTTGTGTGAAACACAGTTAAGCCCAGAAGATGGAAAGTATCTTTTGCTCCCATGGTGGATTTTGTCAGGTGGGGCTGTAACAAGTACTGACCTCATTTACTCAAAGAAACTTGGTATTGTATTGCAGCTCTCATGGTACAATGTGACCGCCATGAACTGTTTGTGAACTGCAAACTCCATAGCATTTTAATATTCATAAATCGATAATGGCCTAAAAAAAAAATTAATAATTTACATCGCACTGATACACTGTGTCTGAAGAGGCACTGAGCTTGCAGAGAACCAAACTGTAATATCCACAGCAGTGAGCTGCAGCACAGTGAAGAAGTAGTAACTCCACAAAGAATGTGATTTGAAGAAGTTAATTTGACACCATGCCTTATCTCTCATCAGATGCCTTATTTGCCTGGTGGTAGATTAGCAGTGGTGTGGCTGTGTTATCTCTCATTCTGGCCAGCTGAAGCATCCTGCCAGCAGTTGCCCTGTGTCACAGACTGTCCAATATCCCTGTGGCTGTGAGAGGTCCATCAGGGCTATCCAACAGGCCTCTGTGAGGAGACGTTTTTACTGTTTTGGCCAATGAATTTGAATGTTGCTGAAAGCTACAGCCAACTAGGAAGACACCTGAGCTGCTGTTTTGAGTTGGAAATACGGGACAATCTCTTTTTTTTTTTTTTTNTAACTCTTTTTTTTTTTTTTTTTTTTTTTTTTGTAAACTTTTCAGAATGACCATTTCCTTAGAATAGAGTGTATCTTCCATTGTAGTCCACATTTGTGCTATCCACAAATTCAGTTATCATTAACCTAATGTTTGAAATATCATTTACCTGTTCTGTAACACTGCAATATATAATTTTTATGCATGATTGAAAAAATATTTACATTAAAGCCATTATCATCTAAGGCTCAACCTTAGTACTCTATTCTGGTACATGCAAGTTGTCCCAGTCTGTATATGCATGCTCTTTCTGTTGCCACAGCTGAGGTAGAAGTGGACACAAAAAAATCCAAAAGTTTGAGAGAATACAGGTTGGTTATTAAATGATTTTTTAAAGGTGTCTTCAGAAATACTCATGAATATGGTAGTTGAGTGTAGACAAGCCTTCACTCAGCTGTCTGTATGTAGTCTCTTGCCAAGTTTCAACCTTTCACAAAATTACAGCTTTATAGGAAAATAGGCAAATCAAATTAAAGCAACTTTGTACCTGTAATCTAGTATGAAGAAAGGTACTGTCATGCCTTTGAGAGCCAATGTCTGTTGAGGACTAAAATGGTCCTCACTGAATTTAGAATGCTCAGCCATGTTTCATGAAGGATTTGTCATCAGTTTCTGTTACAGCTCAGCTGTGGATGAATGCATACTGTCACGAATGTTAGCATTTGCATGGTGATACCACAAAGAACATTATCACATTGTGAAAGAAAGGTGAGTAGTAGTCAGTCACCACGAATGTTTCTGTGTCTTGCCTACCTTTGTCATCCTTAATTAACTTAGAATTACAAGCAATCTTCACATTCGGTAACAGGGTAATTTGAGATCTCTTGAACAGCAGAGAGGGAGATAGATCCAAAGGTAACAAAAGGATGTATCTATCTCATGTAGTTCTGATACTCCAATTGCAAACAGGGAAAAATGATTGGAAACTTTAAGTGAAATGATGACTTACCTTCACCATGTTTCATCTTTTACAATGTAAAAGCTGGGTGTTTACATGAAAGCAAATGTTCCTTCTCCAGTATCTGTGGATAGACACTCCTGGCTAACACCAGCAACATCTGTCAAAAATGATGAAAAGAATTTTTTGCTGTCAAAAAATATCGATTTATTATCAATATTAAAACTGCTAGATTGTAGTGCGCTTTCTGCACCTAAAAAAGTTGCTGATGAATCTTCATTATTACTTGAGGTAACCAAGTAAGCAGGAGGATATTGATAAAACAAACAACTCTACAGCATTAGGGTTAGAAATAAAAATATGTATTTTTCAGCCAAGACACAAATTATTTTCTTAGTGCAAGAAGAAGCTAACAAATCACTGGCAGTGTATTTTCATTCACCTTTAGTCTCTGACCTGGTAAGCTAAGCTATATAAATGACAGGGTTGGCATAAGCTGACCCACTGTGGTGCATGTTCATGACTTTTGCAGCAAGCATATTTTCATTCTCTGATGTTCACACTGCTTCTAAATAAGAAATCCCCAGAGTCTGGATTTTAAAAGCTTTGCTAATATTATTTTATGATCTGTTCTCTCATGTGTTACCTTACATCTAACAAGTCAGTCTGAGCATAAATCTTGTAACTATTAGTACTATCTTTATTAATCTATTTACAACCATAGGTTTTCTTTTTCTGGAAATGCCCATTTACTATTTCTCTTTGGAAAGGGCTGCACTGCAGTTATTGTTACAGACACAGCCCAAACAGTGATGCAACTCAGTCAGCCAAATTGTATCTTGTGGTCACTCCCTGTACCCTGCATGCCCTGGGCTGTAAGGCAGTAGTGTTCTCCATGTGACTAATATTTCATCCATAGCAAGCATATGTAGAAAAAGACCTTTAAACATCAGGAGTATTCACAGGGTAATCCAAGCTGCAGTTCCTTTACATTAATTAGGACATTTGAAATATATTCTGGACAGGATCTGACTTTACTTGTTCGCAAAATAAAAACACCCTCCTACAAAAATGCACACAGTTGAGATCCTGTAGTTTTGCCCACACCAACCCTTTCTGAGGAACTCTGCCGTGGTAGCCAGGCACTGTGACTTCTCTATGACACTTATGATGACCTGGGGAATGATGGGTGCTCAGTCCTGCCGCTGTGTATTTGGGAAAGCTTTCCTCTCTCTGTCCCACACAGCACGGGAAAGCTCTGCAGATGTTGGATACTCCCTCTGTTCACTGACTTTTGAGCTCAGAGGAAAATTCCCACAGGGTTTTGTTAAGATTTTTAGCAAGAGTCATCCAGGACCAGCTTGCGTCGGGACCTCCAAAGCCTGCCACACATGCAGCACTGGCTGGCTCTTGTCAGGACAAAGCAGGCAGGCTTGCCTTGACAGGACAAAGGCTTAGGCTTAAAAGGGTTCTCTTCTTCTCCTTAGCAAATCAGTAAGTTTTTACACCTGAGAGGCAAACATGAGGTGGCATCCAGGATTGTCATTTATGTGAGCAGTTCAAGACTACTAGGAAAACACAAATAAGGAAAACACAAGATTAGGAAAGTACAAAGACTGTGCACCCGAGCATGGCTTTAATTGTCAGCTAGTTTTTGATAAAGGACATGATAAGCTCTATATTGGAACAAGGTTTAATTCCCAGATGTTTCCTACAGATGTTCTGTAGAAGTTTAATCAGTTCAGTCAACTCCCCCTTCTCCAGGCAAAAGGCTGAAATCAAGGGAGTCCTGTAAATCAACTACTCAGTCAGGAGCTGAGATGGCCTCTGGACACTTGTAACCATTGTGAGTGTCTGTATCTTCTTCAAGTGGCTGTCAGGAGCACAAGCTCTCCAGTGAGCACACAGAGTCATAGAATGAAAGAATCATAGCACGTTGCGTACAGGGATTTTATGAACCCGTGGATAAGCAGTTAGAGTGGTACAGCACACTCCTCTTCTACATATGGGATGCTTTTACTTAAGCTGCTTGCTTTGGGCTCCAGAACTACTCTTTGGCAGAGGTAAGATAACTAAATACTTGTCCTGTTGTAGTGGATCAGAACAGTAACTCTTTATAAAGCATAAAACTCTGTTGCCTTAGGAGAGGAATAAAATCAGCTTCACTTAGGTAATTCCCAGGTGCCACAGCCTTGCTACTTACAGTTCTCCGTCAAAGAAATGGCTTTTATCTGCTCTGCCTTATGGGTCGGTTGGGAATAGCTACTTGTTTAAACACTGAGATTTACAGATATGACAAGCACACAAAGCCAATCTTAAAGGGTTTCAGCCAGGAATTTTCACTTTGAGATTCTCCAGCCAATAGAAGGATTTTGCTGAAACTAACAGGTTACATGGAAATGACATATTCAGTTGTAAATGTTTGATATGAAATGGACTTGACAAGAGGGCTAAAATTAAAACAGAAGTCTCCTAGCAACATTTTCAACTAATTGTCTTGATACCAAATGCCAATTATGATTTTCCCAAGTTTTGTTTTGCGAGTTCTTTTGTCAGTTCAAGTCAGAAGTTCATTTTCATGTGTAACAATTAACCTAAATTATTCTTTTCATTGTAAGTTCTGCTTATTTCCAGTTGGAAGGGATTTCTAACACAAAGAGAGCTTAAAAACAGGCTATTTCCTGAAAAGGGACTGTAATGGCCACAGGTCAGGTCCTGCCCCAGTCATATGCCTCCACGTGCCTTCAGGACAGTGGCCATCAAACCAGTCTGCTTCAATCTGTGATCATTTCCCAGGGCAGCACACTGTAGGACAGGACTTGCCTGGCTTTTGTGTTCAGTTTCATCTGACTGCTCACTCCAAACCTTTCTGGGCCCTCCCAAACTCAGTGAACACTGATTTCCAACGTATCACCTTGAGTCTTAGCAAGCTTTGATGCATATAAAATATTCTGTATTCACAAAGACCTTTGTGAAAAATGTGTGTGTTGTCTCCATTCCTGCAAATAAATAAAAAGCAGCAGCCATACTAACTCTTCTAGTGGTATCCAGTCCTGCAAAGATGAACCCATGAGGAATATAATTCATTTCTATTTATTTATTATATTATATAATGCATAGTTCTTATCACAAATTATTATTTATATTGCTTATAGTTGTAATGTTTCTATTATAAAGCTCCAGGCACATCTGTATGTATTCTTCTACAGTCTTTATTATAAATACAGCCTTACTAAATTTATGCATTCAAAAATCCTAATGAAAAAATCCTTTGGATTATTCTAACAATTCTCAAGTAATTTAAATATAATTTTATGTAGGCAAAACTTGAGGGCATTGGATTTTTGCCTGGAATTTCTACATGTCAAGCTTCATAGCTGGTGCAGTTTTGCCCACACTTTAGGATACCGGGAAATCCCAGAAAAAAGACTGCCTACTGTACCAGTGCAGACTTGCACCATGGAGTCATTGGAATTATCTCAAAAATACACAGCACACATGCAGGAAATGGGATCTACACTTATAAACTGCCGCACCTGTGCAGTAACCCTGGCATTTACCAGGTTCTGTGAACCCACTGTACATGAATTCCACTGCTCCTATACTGACACCTGTTACAGGAATCAAATTCAGAAATTCAGCAGCCCTATTTTTGACAAATGTATCCTCAAGATTTGATTAAATTTTATTCTGGTTGTGAGTATAATTGCCCAAGTCCATTGAAAACCTGTGCAATTTAACCTACTGGCACAAACTAACCTGTTTTTTCAGGATACTGTTCCATATTGCCAGTAACCCCCACTGCTCTGAGGTATGGGACCAGTACCTCAGCTCTGTCAAATGTTGTGCATCTCCTAAAGCATTTTAGTTTCCATAGATATATGTGCTTGTTTCACCATTAGTTTGTAAGTGCCCAATGATCTCAGCAACTCTCTTTGTGTGTGTGTGTGTGCAACATTTTCTTTTAGCATGCTGTTGGTTTTGTTTCTGGAGTGCTTATCACCATAACAACCCTTCCTCCTCCCAAATGCTTTGTTACTGTGCTCTTTTGATTTGTGTATGTATTCTACGTCCAAAAGCCCTTGTATGCAGGTCATAAAGGTCAGGTGAATGATCTTTTAGAATTCTATCTTGTCAATGAATTGTCTAAAAAATTAGTCACTTGTTATGTCAACTAAAAATACACAATCCCAGTGGGGTGTGGCAGCTGTTTCCCATATCCGAGAGATTTAAGCATTAATCATCCCATTCAGGTCAATTAGCCTTCCCTAGCACTCAGTCATGCACATTTTTGATTGCTCATAACTCCCCCTGAGACAAGGGCCAAGTGTGCTCCGATTCTCCTGAACTGCTCTCTCTTCTCCCGAGCTGGTTTGGAAGGAGCAACCCTGCAGCCTGAAGTTCACTGGAGATGTTCAGGCCATTTTAGTGAGCACAGATTTAGGTTGCAACTTCATACAGGCTGGTAGGTAAACAGGAGTACGAATTTTCTTTCTGTCAAAAGAAGGGCATTATACGAAACCTGCAATTATCTTGAGAGGATTAAGGAAAATATAAAAGGAACCAAAATATTTTTCCTAGTTTTTAATTTAAAATTAGAAGTAATTAAAAAGGGGGAGACACGGATCCAAAACCCAAAAAGAAACACATGCAAGGCACTTGAATCCAGGGTAGCAAATGAATTTTAAAATTAAGACATTTAGGGAAGAGGACAGACAAAAAAAACAAACAGGAGAATGATGAACCCGTCTTTCCAGAAATCAGAAGCCACAGTCTGGTATAAGACAGCAGTGACTGACTGATTTGCTCTATTTAAAAATGCCACTAGGATAGGGTTATAATATGGGCCAGGCATAACCTGAGGTTAGGAGTAGGATGGTTTCTAATCATGAGACAAGTGCAGCCTTCTGCTGAAAATAGCAGGTGAGTACACCGTCTTTTTTTCACTATTTACATTTCTTGATGAGGCAGGAAAGGCACTCGGAACAGTTTTGGTAAAGAAGAGACTTCCCACACGTGAGACCTCCTGTAGACTGTTGTGCATTTAAAAGGTTGAGAGTTCCCCCTTCAGCTGTGATACACTTAAGGGGTTTTGGCTTAGGAAAGAACATTCTATGCCTGGCACTTCAATGAAAGTGCACAGACATGTTTTGCAGTGTATACTGAAGCTAATTTGACTGGAAAATGAAGTTTCTACCTCCTGGACATGAGGTCTTTAACTTCATTTTATTGACCTGACACTTTATGGGTACTGATAATCACGTTAAAAGAAGATAAGAATGGCTTATTTGTTTGGTTTTAGGAAATTAATCCATGAACCACAAACACCACCAAGTTTCTACAACCATCAGTTAAAACATTTTTAATTAAGCCACCACATTTGAAACAAGTGTCACATACATTAATATCACTTGGAAGTAATTAACTATTTGCAATAACTTTCTCTGGAACATCTTAGTTGTGTAATATGCTGGTTATGCTTCTACCCCTCCCAGTACATTCAGAGACAAGTTTATTTTACATTAGTGCTCTTTTGACAAGTTATGCCAATGCTTATAAAAAAAGCATACAAAAGACTTAAATTATGCTAAACCTGATTACCATGTTACCATTCCATCCTCCCTGACATTAGGAAAGGTGTCCATTTGCTTACATTTTTTCCTCCTTTTCAGCTTTACTTGTACAAGGATTTTCCTCACTTGAGTTTCTCTGCTGTGTTTTGAATTCACTAGAAGTGGGTACTATCATTACTTATGATACAGTAAGTCTACACAGTATTCCCCACCAGCCAGTACTGTACAGAAAAGGGGAAAAAATTTTAAAAGGACATGTTTGTCACAGAACTCCCTTATTCAGCAAGAATTCTGAAGTCTGCAGACATTTATGCTCTGTAAAGTTACAAAGTACAGGCCTAGAAGGGACCTTCAGGAATCACCTGGCCTCTCTAAAACAGGATCACTTGCAATATATAGCATTATCAAATTGAAAAAGGTGTTACAAAATGAAAAGCTATACAATGTATAATACAAGAAATACAGGGCATTGCAAAAGATTAGTTGTAAATTGCTTTTGCTTTACAATCTGTTGGTTAATGCTTTCTAAGTTTATTTTGTACATGTGCATGAATACACATACCCACACACTTACCCTCTCCTAAGTAACAGGTTCATGAGAGTAAGAACACAGAGTAACATGCAGCATTTGCTTTCCACCCCACCTGTATCCTCAGTCTGTCTTTGCTAAAGCTACTTCTCCCATAGCTGGAAGAGAAGTTCAAAAAATGAACTTCTTCCTCCTTCCCCAGCTGAACAAAGCCCCAAAAAAGATTATAGACCATAATTAAATCTGCTGTAAGATGCTGCAGGTCTGTGACCAACACAGACATGGCTACGCCTCACTGGAACACTTATTTGGAATTGTTGGCTGCAGAAACACAAATGAGGAGCCAGCCAGATTACTCCAACATGGATGTCTGTATGAAGTTTGCATATGTAAATTGCTCACAGAAATGCCTTTCTATTTCTACCTGTTATGCCTACTAACTCACAAAGCAGCCCCAAGTTTACTAAACTCTGAGGTACCTACCGTGTTAGAAACTTTTGGAGGTTTTAAAACATCTTATGCTAAGATTTCCCTCCAAAGCACACTGATAATTAAAACACTGCAGCTTTACAAAGGCAGACAAATAGAATAATTTATGTCTCTGCTCAAAGATACTTTCTAAATCAGCATCCCTCATATACCATGTAAAAATATATGTAGTTTAACATCTGAATCCATGACAACATATATATGTGATTCCATCACAAGTCCTGCTGAGGCCACAAACTCACCAATGTTACATTAGCCACTGTTATGTTATACACACCAGCTCCATGCTTTGGAAGAGACCTTGTCCAACAGCACCAATTGGTGGAAAATAAATTTTAGTTTTATTTTCCCCTTAATTCAAATAGCTAATAGTCAACAACAGTCCAGTAACAGGAATGAGAAAAGATTTTTAGGCAGCAGGTGACTGTGATAGTATCACAGAAGTTTCTTCCTTGGGACTGACATTGACAGAAGAAAAAGCATTCTTTGGAAAGCTGTGTTTTTTCCTAGCTCCATTTAAAGCAATTTTTTCAGAGGTGAATAAAAACAACCTATCTCACAGGACCCACTAATGGGTTGTTTAAAATCTCTCCTTTTCCTTTCTACACCTGAAACACTATAATCTTTATTCATAAGAAAATGTTTGAATAAAATAAGGATGACTCAATTAATTGGGAGGGGAAGAAGCAAGTAGACCACCCAAACTGAATTGACATGAGAATATGTAAATAATACTTTGGGTAAAATCTATTTGGTTTAAGATGCCAATGTTTTTCCTGATTTATTGCCAGGCGTAGTAACAAATACGCTGGCAAAATAAGGTGAGCTTTTTCATTCTCCTACAATCGCACCAAATGTACATCAGAGGTGCTCCTCTGTTTTGACAGTTGACTGTACTTGGACTTAATCTTTCAATTTAAGTATGGTGCTCTCTCTGGAGAGGAGTAATAATAGGTAGGCTTGATGTTTCCCAGGACTTCATCTTCCCAGTTGGGGAGGCAGCAGAAGAAGAAAGCACAACCTATTACAACAACAGTGCTGGCCCAGCCAAAGCCATAGGCCCAGCTGAACATGTTATCTCCCGTCAGCGGAATTTCTTCTGTGAATTTCACTGGGTAAATGACCAAACCAATGATCTGGAATACAGCTAGAGAGAGAAAAGAAAGAAAACCAGGAGTAAGTTACAGTGAACATATTACAGTTCCCACTAAAAAAAGGTACCTGGAGATAAGTGCATACTTAAGATGTACTTAAGGATTAGCTTCAGTCCTGCAATCAAACCTGCATTGTTATAGAGGTATGTGACTTCTCTCCCAGGCAGATGCCCACACCTATGTGGCTGTGGCATCTCAGCTGCCATTGCCAGGTTGCCAAGGCACATACCTGCATGCCAGGACTAGCCCTGTCCCACAGCCAGCACCAGGAACCCTGCCGAGCCAGTCACCTCCCAGAGCCTCGTTCCTCCTCCTCCCATCTGAAAGGTGGGAAGCACCTGGGGCTGTCAGCTCTTAAGTCTTAGCATGTGACATGCAGGGTCGAAGGTGTTGGATGTCTCCATAAAGTGCTTTTGGGAAAGCGAGAACTGACAAAGGCCACTGGAGCTTCCCTGCCCATTATGCTCTCAGAGCACAACTCAACCTTCCCTTGCTCCCCATGAAAATGAGTCATAAACCAGACAAAGCTAATTTTGTAAGGGAGGCTCCATCTAGCATGTTTTTCTGCTGATGCCTATTTCACATCTAAGATAACCTTGTCCTTGTACCCAGCCTTACCAACAACAAAGAGCAGGCCTCCAATTCCTCGCACAAAGTTGAAGCGGAGGATCTCGATCGAGAACGCGATGACTGCAAGGGCGAAACAGATGACCAGGATCACAAAGCCAACAAGGTATGTGGCAGCTGCTGCTCTCCCCCACCCTTGAAGAGAAAACAAGAAAGGTATTAGACATAGCAGTACTCTCCTGTAGGTCATTGCAGCTCTTTGGTTTTGTTTAATATTTTTTTTTACTGAAATCCTTTACTGTAAGAAGCATGTCCTAATGTCAAAGCAATACTGAATGCCTGCAAAGCTCAGAGCAGGGGAGCAAAATAAGCATGACCAAAAAGAAATAAATCTGCAATAGCTGAAAAGATGACAAAAAGAAAGTTCTTGAAAATAAGTATTTATTCACAGCTAAAATGTAGCAGGTGGAAGAGAAACAACAAAATCTGAGTTAAAAGTTGATGAGTCCTCTTTGAATCATTACTTTGACATTTGCTGGAACAGGGTGTATCAAGCTTCTTAGTATCAAGCCACGGCGTGCTGGAGAGGCTCAGGCATGAAGCAAGCAGCTGTGTTCCGACAGAGCAGCACCAGCATCCAGAACTCCTCCACAGGCCAGGGCCAAGGCAACAGTGGTAGGAAAACCTCCTAGAAAAACAGCCAGCAATTCTACTTCGGCAGTAACACGGCCTTGTGAAAAGGCCCTCACACACCCTGTCCTCTTCAGAAACCAAGCAATTTAGGTGAGCCCAGTGCAAACAACTATAAGCAAAGATGTTCCTGCCCTGGAGGCAGGATACCTGCCCACACGGGCTAAACCATACTGGCTAGTGCTTTGTTTTCCAGTCAGTTGTCATCACAGTTCAATTCCCACATCTACATATTGTGGGTTTCTACTTTCACACACTCAGACAGAGATAGGGCCGGATCCTGAGCTCTCTCTAATGTAGGAATAAAGAGGCCAGTGAGATCTAGGTCAGAACATTAAAAAAAAAAAAAAAAATCTCTTTCATCATAGTTGTCCATTCCAACACAGCTGAGGTGACTTTGGAGATGTCCCACTTTCAATGTAGTCTCCATTCTTTCTCTGCAATTTGCTATCTGAAAGCCAAGCATTGTTTTACAGCTATTTTAATTAGATCTGTCTGAACTCATTTTTTTCTCCTCTAATCCAACAGCAAAAGACAGCAGGTATCCATCAGCCAAATCTCTGCCAAAACTCCCAAGCATCACCACTGCCACCTGAAGACAATAAAACTGACACAGAAAAGATAAGGAAAAGGCTTTTCTTTCTCCTCTCCCTCCCTGGAACTACCCAAGACAGTAAAAACTTCTCAAATTTCTTCTCCTTCAGCAAGTTGTGCATGTTTCGTACTCCTTCCCTGAGGGAATGCTGAGGGAAAGAAGTGGGGAAGAGACTGCCGAGTGTCTGGAGATTTGAGCTACATCAGTGGTTCAATAAAATCTTTTCATACAAAATATTCTTTGTCACACTTAGTGCAGGTATTGGCTATTGTCTCCACTATAGGATTTCTTTAGTGATAACTAATATAAAGGGATATGTAACCATTACACACAGCCAGCCCAGGAAAACCGATTCAGCCTAGATGATCTAGGCAAGCTTTTTATCAATATTTGCCTATTAAGAAAAAGAAAGCACAAGAAGGAACACTTAGCTTATCATAGCATATTCCCTTTCAGATGCATTATTTATGCTGACAAGGTGTCGGAAGACAAATCTGTCATCTGTTTGATAAAATTTAGGTTGTAAACTCAAATACACCAGCATGTTAGACATCTTGAGGTTTGGTGCGACACAAACGCAACTGGAGGAGTACAAGGCAGAATGCCCACAGTGCTCTCTCTGCCATTTTCATATCATCTGTACTGTCTTTACAAGCATAATAAGCTTTTGGATACAGGTCAGCCCTGGCTCTGCTCACAGTGATTTATTTTCTTGTCTCTGGCAATAAGAAAATGACAACACATATAGCTGCAGGAGATATCTTGTCACGAAGATTAATATCAAGCTCAGCTTTGCTTCAGATCTTCAGAAACAAGACAGCAGTAGGCACCATCATTATGAAACACAGTGAGCTTGGTGCTCGTGTGACGGAGCTCAATGCTGGTGATCCAGTACCCTCCTCTGTTTCTCCTGTTGGATTATCTTTTCCAACAGCAGTTAGCAGTAGGTTGATGCTGACAAGACCTGATAAGACTGAGTCATAGGTGCTGGCCACAGCCCTAGATGGGTGTGCTCTGGGCTGGACCAGTGTAGTCAGCCATTGAACTATCAGCCAGCCACTCGATCCCCTGTGGGAATCACAGGAAGAGCAGCAAAAAACCTCTGGACTTAGGGTTAATTTTTGAGATTTCTCTTATATTGTGTGTATATATAGGTCTTTTAATAAGTGACTGACGGGAGAGATTGGGGTGGGAAGGTGCACTTTTCCCAAGCATAGGGTGCAGCCCTGGGATGTTCCTTATCCACATGACCTGTTGCCACCCCCACCGGCAGGGAGAGTTTTCAGCAGAGGGGCTGCTGCGGGGCTGAAACTGAAATTGCTGTTTCTCCATGCAGGATCTCCCTCATCCTCACACCTACCAAGTCAGGCTTTGCCAGCTCCTTTTGCTCCTAAAGGCTTCTGAGAGCTGATCGAGTCCCCACAGATCTCCTGTCTTCCCGAAAGATCCTCCCACTACAGCTGCCAGGAGGGGAGAGGTGCAGGTTTACCCTCTCACTGTTTGCTGCCATACGAGCTGGACAGACCTGCTCACAGACAGAATGACAGATTAGCCCCAGTTTCTACCTGGCTTGTGCTCAAAAGCACCTTGTAATCATAAGATATTTAGCCAGAATTTAAGCTTTTCCATAAAACCAGAAAATTCTCACATCCATTCATTTGGCAGAGAGAGTATTTCTTGTGCAAAATAAACATAAATAAGATGGCTGTTTATGAAATCAACCAAGAACACCAGAGTCATTTGGAGCTTCATAAATAGGAAGGCAGAAGAATAGGAGAGCAGAAAAGCAGAGAAATAGTTGAGGGTATTAGTGCTTCCAGGTCAGCTTGGCCTCAAAGAATAGTCAAGTTCTTTGCATCTAATCAGCACAAAAGTATTTATCAATTAGGTGGTGTTGAAAGAACATTAAAAAAAACAACTGTTCAGAAGCTGAAGGTCTATAATTATCAAGGAAGGATTAAGAGTTTTATTGCATAGCATTACATTACATTAACGATTACTATGGAAAGGAACTAAGCTGCAAATGTTATCACACAAATAACTGGGAGGGGTCACGATTACTAAATGTTAACGATGAGCACCAGTAATATGATGAAATTAAAAGAAAGCAAGCAACAGTGCCTTAGCATTAAGTGTATTTCCAGATTTCATTTGGCCATGCCTCAGCCTCACCAGGGAGGAGATGGAAGCTCTACAGGCTAAGATATTTAAACCTAGGTTTCCCTTTAGTAATCAATAAAAGAGCTGTGAAAATAGTCTAGCAGGAAGATGAACTGCTACAGGATTTGAAGTAACAAGACTCTCATCTTTGTTCATTCCCTTCCAGAAGCCGAAGATAGTTTGTTAGCTCGTGAATAAATGGAAGTTTTCATCACGACCTACAGAGATTGGGCATGTTTTTACAATGTAGCTGTAATGTTGTTGTGTATGTAAATGGCAGTAGCAATCCTTGTTTGGCCTCAAGAGCCCATTACACAGCATATCCAAAAATATCTCCCTTTTTCAATGTAATGAAGAAGTAATGGACTGTGAGCAAAAGAGCACTGTCAGCACTACTTTCCTGCTCAGATAATGTGCAAACCTCCATGGTAGCACGACTGGTGAGAGGAAGCTCTGTACATACCCACCACGAGCACAGGAGAGCCCAGAATCTAAGGTTTCCTGGGAGGTTGGAAATTAATACTGGGAATCAGTCTGTTTTGGCTTTAGGAGTGCAGGAAAAGCAATTGCTACATTAATAAAATGTTAAATACAAGCCCTCCAGTGCAAACTTGAGAGTTGAGAGCTGAGGAGAGGCACAATCTGACACACTTTCACCTTTTAAAGTCTCTAGATTGCGAACAGCAGAAGTGTGCCTGCCCAGGAGCCAGCAAAGTGCACTGGCAGAGACACCAGCCTCACCTTTTCACTGGGATCTTTTACCAGGAAGTTGCAGTGTTTTCTGGGTGTAGGCTACCCCTTTCCCATTAGTATTTCCCGAGCGCCTGCACTTGGCTGACACTATAAACAATGTTAGTTTGTCTTGTATGCATCCTGGCACTGTAAATCAGAGAGAAGCGTGCCTGAAAAGAGGTGTATTGAAAAGGTAAGCATACACCTAGCATTCCTCCTTTATTTACCTGGCCCCTCATTGAAGTCTCCGCATGCACTCAGTTTCACCAATAATCTGTGGTATCAAAGTCCATGCCTCTATGGACACAGGTACAGTGGCACAGCTGCAGTGAAACATGATTCACAAAGTCGGGCTCCTACTTCTAGGTTTCACCTCTTATGATTCCTTTCCTTTTTTTTCTTTTTTTTTTCCTTTTTTTGGCACTTACTAAGGATCCAGAAGAATTATTCCCTTTTTCTTTGTTGGCTGGTGTGTACTTAATGAATACCAACTGGCTGCTAGGAATATAAGAAAGAGTTAACCTAATGGGGTTACCTTTACTGCACATGTACACGCCCATCTTTTACAGTGTTAATTCAAAGCAAAGTCACTGGGACCAGTCATTCAGAACCAGGAGGGCACAGCCACCCATAAATATTGCTCCTAAACTACAACCTCATCACTATAAAAACAATCATCCTCTCCAAGTAACACACAGCAAATAATCTTTGTCATAGCTGATGGCTTTCCTGATATGTTTCAGACACACAGTCAACAGTTAAATCCTGCAATGGTCTAGACTAAGTCATCTTGACTCATATTCTAGTGCAGTACAGCACTTCGGCATTGCAACATTTTGATAATACACAGACGCTGCCAGCCAGGGCACTTCTCAGACACAAACCAGTACAGAACTCTAAACAAAATCCCTTCCCTGCCTCCCTACCACATGACATCCTACTCTTCTTTTTCCCTTCCACTTCTTCCCTCTCATGTGGCATTTGCAAACGTGCATTAAGGAGCTATGCAGTTTAGGAGACACTGCTATTTGCAAATCTTTGTTTGTCTTTTCCTGCCCCTTTCCCCTCATTTAAAATAAGTGACTCGCCTGCTTTTTTTCTTCCTCTTCCTAGTATACATGCCACAGCTCAATTAAGAATTTGTTTAATGGAACGTTCTGCTAATGGAGATCCACTCTGAAGTCTTCATTTCATCAGGAGAGGTGCAGGATGGTTAGTGCACAGCAATTATTGTATGCAAAACACAAGTTATGCATCTCAATTAGTTAACTTTTATTTTCCTGCAGCAGTGCTATAACTGCCTGGTAGGCATTTTTTCCTTTGGAAATGCCCTCACCTATTTTGACACTAATTGCATCAGCACAGAAGAAAAGGAAACAAAACAAATCAAACCTGAACTCATGTGTTACATCCTGTCTCTAGATGTAAATAATATTTGAGTAGACAGTGGCATTGATGTTATGAAAATTTGAGAAAAGGCAAATTTATATAAACTAAGGATTTAAATAAGTTTTGGTTTAAATAAGCCAAGGCTTAAACAAGTGAAGTTGCTGTCAGCCTGTTAACTAGAAAAAAAACACAGAAAATTACTTTTGTCCCACAATGCTGAGGGCTGACGCAAAGAACACACCCATCAGTACTCAGGGACGTGTGAAGCAGTGTCACTACAGGAGAAAACAAATTCCAGCAGCTGTACTATATTGGCACTTTTTCCCTGTGCAATGCAAATTTCAGCAACTCTGCACTGGGTTTTCTTCTCTGTCTAACGGAGGAGATGGATACTTTCATCTCACTAGCCAGATTTCTGCCACCTACAGTAAAGTTCAAAGCTGTCACCCAGTTGAGAAACGAAGCCACTTCTCTTACAGTATTTTCAGGATTTAGCTTGTGCATGAGTGTTGCAATGAAAAGCTTCTTGAAGTGAGTCTGCCGTGCTCAGGCGGAAAGGGATCTGTGCAGGGAAACAGCCCCAGCTCTCCCAGATGAAACACACCCTTCCAGGCCCCCAGTCCCTAAAGGACTCTCATCCAGGATCTTAAGGCGGGTCTGCTAATTTGTCCAGAAATACTTTGTTTGAGGGAAAAGCAGATGTAATCAGACCCACGTGCTCTAGCAATAAAACAAAAAGTCCCCCAAAAGACCTAGTAACTGAGTGTGCAGTAAGAATGTTACAGAGCCCATGCCAGATACAGAAGCAGCTAAGCAAGTTGAAACAGAGGCACACTTATCCCTGATTTAGGCCCCAGTGCAACAGAGAGGTACAAAGGAAAGAGCAAATTTTTTTCTGCCTGCGAACCCACATCAGACCATTTTAAACTGCAGATCAGGAGGCATTTTAATAGCTGCACTCCCTTGGCCAGGAGGGTTAAATTAAGGTGCTCTCTTCCCCCGAAGGGTCGGGGAAACACCATGTTACTACTGTCCAGGTGTGGTTTTCCATAGGACACCCTGCATGAAGGTTTCCACACCCGCCATCCGACCAGGGAAGCCAGCGGCACAGGCAAGGACGTGCCTGGTGCCAGTTAAGGCTGTGGGATTGCAGCCCGACGAGAGTTCAGGGGAAGAAAACAGACGGACTTGGAAACAGTTGCTATCTTACTCTGGTTGTATAATAACTTCAGAAAACCCCAAAATATCAACACCCCGTCTTCTCAGTGTTGTACTGATAAAAAAAAGCAATGTCTCTGAAGCAGTCTAGTCCTGTGTTTCGTTCCTGGTTTAAGCCCCGAAACAGCATGGATAGTGGTTCTGGAGAGAAACTCCATTCCAGAAAGCAGCTGCTCCACAACAGAGTTAGGGGAGGTCAGTGGCCTTGGCACCCAGCGCCCCGGGTCCCTCGGAGGGCTTCTCACTCACCGTAGTCCATGAGGGATTCGCAGTTCCAGTTGAGGTCCTGCTCGCCCCGCGTGCAGCTCTCCCACAGCGACGCTTGCTGCACGTAGGGCTCCGACTCGGACTCCAGCCAGCCCCGGCCCGCCAGGGCGATGATGCCCATGATGATGGCCAGGCCCAGCAGCAGGGGCAGGAGCCACCTGCACCTCCAGCAGGCGAGGCCGCACACCACCATCGTGCCCGGCCGGCGGCGCGCCCAGCGAGCCCGGGCGTCGCGGGTGTGGTGCGGCAGGGACGCTGCGCCGGGACGGGAGACTGCGAGCGTACCGGTCCGAGCGGGGCTTTAAGGCGCCGGGGAGGAGGGAGTCCCACCCACATTCCTCTGACTAAGCCTGCTGCCGCCGGCGGCCCCGACCGGTGGGGCCGGCGGAGAGCGGCGGAGGGAGCGAGGCCCTGCCCTCTCCGCTCGGCCCCGGCCCCTCGCTCGGTCCGGCCGGGCTCACCCGCGCACCTCTCCTCTCGCTGCCCGCCACCCTCCCGCGCACGCTCCCGCTCCGCCGTTCTGGCCCAGACACCGCAAAAAACCGCAAGCACAGAGAAAAACCTCGCGGTTCTCGGGGTTCCACGAGCCCTGCCTTCCTCATGGGAGCTGGAGATCATCATCCTCCTCTTTGATCACTGCATAGACCGATCAGCATTGCCCAACACTGATAATACTGACGGTGTTAGCAATTTCAGGTACCAAAGTTGCTTTGCAGTTGATGAAAAAAGAGACACTTTAAAGAAAGGTGTCACATGAGGATGGGAATATGACATTATTAACAAGGAAACCATCACTTTTCTCTCATCATGCTCAGCATTAAACAAATGCATGTTTCCTAACGGCCATATAAGGAGTGTTTGATTGCAATTGTGCTCTGGTTTCCAAGCAGACTGTGCTGGTCACTGGACAAAGCCCAGCAGTGATACTCAGGACCCATCCACCCTGATTTTTTCCCATTCCATGTCAGGAAATGTGCCCCAAGATGCCATATGACCAACATGAATGCTTCCCATCACATGGCTTGAACGGAAACCCAAAATTTTGGTCATGGGAGAAGCACTTCTCCACAATAAGATCTCCACATATCCCATTGTGTCATCCCATTGCCCAGGACCAAAGCATTGTCTGAGACACTTGCCCATGGCAGGACTAGAGGAGCATGTGTTTTGGGCACACAAGTCACACACGTTTGATTGAGTCTTGGAGCACCTTCTAGGCATCACCAAAGAGGACATTAGGAAGACAAATCTCTGAGATCTGAAAGGCTGAAAATAATAGTGGGTATGGGGGATTATATGTGTTTCATGGACAATGGGAGCATATGAGTTCTTACTGGACTGCATTAAATGGGATTTTGTCACAGCTGTGTCACCTACAATCAAACTGTGTCCGGTGTCAGTTCCTCAAAAGATATTCATGGGAGGTGTCCTGTAAGGAGGGATGGTCAACCTCGTATGAGTACTGACTGCTGGCAAATATTAGGGAATGGATTGTGATCCTAAAATCAAAACAATAAGATGATATCACCATAGGCAAGTTGCAAAAATCTCAGGGAGGGTACCTCAAATTATGTGGAGGTTCACCACTATTCTTCTGATGTTCATTCCCACGGTTCAGATTTCATTCCAAACTCATTATAGAGTTGTAAATAAAATTTGCCAGAACTACTCTCAAGCCTATGTCATCAGCACACAGGTTTTGCATAGGGGAGAAGTAATGGCAGAACTGGGCACTATGATCCTCTCTTTTTGTCACTACAGAAGAGCTTCATTTGTGCAGTGCCAAGCAGTGATTTTCCAGCAGTCTCACTATCAGCACTCAAGTCACCTCAGAAGGAGATGCAGAAAGTATTTCTTTCAGCACAGAAATTGAGAACTGTTGGAAGAGAAGTGAGATTGAATTTCATCCATTTTTCAAGAAAAAGTGTAGAAATGCACCACTCAGGAAAGTGCTGTCTTCATTACAAGGTCAAAATTTAGAGAGTTCTCCTAATTCAGATAGGAGTATAGAGCTGGCTCTGATTTTTAGTAATTGCATTACTTGGTTTCCCAAGGTTGTCCTACACCTGGAGTGCCTCAGTGCCCAGATGCTGCAGTGGTGTGATGAGAAGCTCTGAGGGCAGCCTCCAAGTCCACCTCTGGCATTAATGGCTTGTGTGGCTTTTCCTGCTGCTCCCAGTGACCCCATGAAGAGAGAAATGCCGTCTTCTCCCTTCTTTTTAAATACTTGGCTTTTTAACAACTAGAAAATCCAGTTGAAGTTAAAAGATAATACACCAAAGATTCCATTCTTTTTGAGCGACGGCCTGTAACACAGTCGATGAAGTTGTCTTCCTTCAGTCCCAATGAGACTTGGATTTATTAACAAAGAGATCTAGCAAACTAATAAACCACTGCCTCCTGCAGCAAAACAGGCAGCTCCAGCAACATATGCAGCTTTTCTCACCTCTGGGCTGTATAACCTACATCATCCCAGAGACCAGATGGTAGGAGCCAGCTCTGTGGGGCTGCAATGATACACGCATGAAAAACATGTAGTGCTTTGATTATGAGGAAAAGATGCCCTAATACATAACAAAACAACCAGGAGGTTTGCTTTACTAAACACCAGACACACCTGAATGTAGCTGCGCATTCTGGATCAAGCTCTGCCAAACATACATTATTTTTATCTGTGAACACAGCTATGTGTTCTGTAGTTATGAAAACAAGAATACTTTCCCCAATTTTATCTTTGGCCATGTTAAAAAAAATCATAAGCTTCTTTCACCACCACTACCCTTACCTTTATTTATTATGTAAATAATAAATTAATTTCATAATCTTTGTGGCCCTATAGAAATATTTTTTCTCTGCAATGTAACAACGGATATGCCTCTTTAGCAGGCAGTGTTTTACATGGAGTAAATCATTTACTGCTGCTGGCAATCATTCACCCAGCTATCAGAGAAAACCAGGTAGCACTGGAAGAAAGTCAGGGATCAGCTCCAGCCCAGACAGGTATGGCTGGGCTCTCATAGCTTTGAAATATGCCAGGGGGAATCTGCAGGCTGGTTGCCAAGAGTGCATGTGGGATGAGGGGAGGGGAGTGGGACATACAGTGGGTAGCACAGTGCCAAGGGCATCCCTCTGCCCTGCAGAGTCCCCTCAGGGATGGGGTACCTTTCCTTTATCAATTTTACCTGGCTATTTTTTCCTAGTCTGTTTACCTCTCAGATTAAAAAAGAAAAAAATAGTCCACAGACTGAATACCTGTTGTAAATCCAATTATTTTGTAATTCATGGGTGTTGTTCTTCAGCAGCGTCTTATGCTCACTTTCCTCCATGTCCAAGTGCCCCAATTCTACTTAATCTCTCTTCAGGCATCACAGCCACCTAATTAACATCACCTAAACAGGGTAGTCATTCAAGCCATAAAACAGGATAGGCATGGGATGTGCTTTGTATAACCTGCAACAGCCACTCCATTAGTGTTTCCAGATCTAGCTTCAATTTCCTCATGTGTGCTCAAAAGCTGCCATTATGTGAATTTATAAGAAAGCAATTTTTCTGACCACGTCTTGTGAGTAGCCCTCAGTTGAACTCAGTTTACATTAGAGACTCCTCTGAGGCTGGCATAGATGAAAAAAGCTGCTGCTTTGCAATGGATGTGCTGCAGAGCCTGCTTCAAAAGCCTTGTGGAAATACTAGGGCGACAGTTCGGTCTGCAGAGGTGTGACTTACCCTTTCTCATTCCTGCAAGGGACAACTTGTGTAACCCTATCAGCCTGAGATAACCTAAAATCTTAGAAATAAAAGGGTAGCAAAGAGTCCTCCTTCTGTGCACGCAGTGCTTATGGTTGCCATACAGCCGTAAAGGTGCACGTGTTTTTGTTAACTTCCGTTTTCTACATTTAGGTTGTGCAAAGGTCTCTCTATTGTCCTGAAGTTGCACTGGGTGAAATTCCACTTCTAGTAAAGGAAATGGCAGAATCCCAGGTGGCAGGGATTTTACCCCAAAGCTCTCTGAAGGCCTCAGGCTCACTTAGATCATACCCACAGAATAATGAGGGTCTTTAGACAAGTAAGTTCTATGGACTTGTTGCTGCAACTTTTCTTCCTTTGCCTCATCCTTTCATTTGCATTTCCAAAATGTAAGAAAAGAAAGCATCAAATAAAGAACTGTGTAATCCTTGACCTCCTTATTGATTTTGATTTTGTTCATAAGCCCTTTTCCAAGGTTGCAAACTGACCACCTTCATGTGAGATGTTACAAAATGCTAGCAATTGCCTGGCTAACACTGGAAGTATTCCTGTAGGAATAGGAGCTTGGTGCAGTGTGTGAACATTTTTTCCTAGATTTGCTATTACTTGAACCAGACCTCCAAGAAAATCCAAGGTACAGTGTGTACTTATGCTTGAGGGGCCAGAGGGTTTCATTGCTGTTTTACTTTTTTTTCTTTTAACACAAACTTCTGTTTATTCAAGAACAAGAAAGATTTATTAATTCTTGCAGAGCAGCATCCTTATGTTTATTCTGACTTTTGTATTCACATCTGATAAATCAAGAGAAGATGTGTCTTGGAAAATATCACATTTCTGCAATATCAGGTGCAAAGCTGGAAATCTTTTTTCGCTTAAACTCCCCTTGACATCTGAGATTTCTCCTGCGCTGACACTCTTTTATTTGAACACAGCGCCACGGGTGTCTGGGGCGGCGGCACCTCTGCCGCCAGGGGGCAGGAGACACCTAGGGATAACTGGGATCGGGATTGGGATCCTGGGGTAGAGGCACCTCGGGAAGACTGGGATAGGGAATGCGATCCTGGGGCAGGGATATGATCCTGGGGCAAGAGACACTTCGGGAGAACCACGATAGGGAATGCGATCCTGGGGCAAAGAGACCTCGGGAAAGCTGTGATAGGGATTGCGATCCTGGGGCAGGAGACACCTCGGGAAAGCCGGGGTAGGGAATGAGATCCAGGGGACAGGGTAGCCTCCCACCAAAATCGCCTGCCCGCAGAGGGGCTTATCGTGTCCTGGGACGCTCCACCCCGCACCCCGGAGACTCCTGAGTAGCTTGGCCAGGCTCAGCGGGGCCCTTTCAGCCATCCTTATTTCTGCTCTTCTGACAACGAGACAGGTGGCCAAAAAGGCCAATGGCATCCTGGCCTGTATCAGGAATAATGTGGCCAGTAGGAACAGGGCAGGAATTGTCCCCCTGTGCTCAGCACTGGTGAGGCCACACCTCAAATCCTGTGTTCCATTCTGGGCCCCTCGCTAGAAGAAGGACATTGAGGTGCTGGAGCGAGTACAGAGAAGGGCAATGGGATTGCTGAAGGGTCTGGAGCACAAGTGCTGGGAGAAGTGGCTGAGGGAGCTGGAATTCTTTAGCCTGGAGAAAAGGAGGCTTAGGGGTGACCGTATTGCTCTTTACAAGTCCCTGAAAGGAGAGTGTAGCCAGATGGGGTTTGGCCTCTTCTCCCAGGTATCAAGTGACATGATAAGAGGAAAAGCCCTCAAGTTGCATCAGGGGAGGTTTAGATTGGCTATTAGGAAAAAATTCTTCATGGAACATGCTGCCCAGGGAAGTGGTTGAGTCACCACCCCTGGAGGTATTTAAAAGATATGTAGATATGGCAGTTGGGGAAATGGTTTATTGGTGGACTTGGCAGTGCTGGGTTAATGGCCGGACTTAATGTTCATACATGTATTTTCCAACCAAAATGATTCTATGATTCTATGGCATTTAGGTGCTTATCTCCCCTGAAAGTGCAGGCCAAGGACCTAAAGTGGAGTTCCTCTCACTCAAATGTTTTGGACCAAGGCTGAAGTGGAGAGAAGTGTCCGATTGTCTCACCACTGACGATGAAGGGTCACCCAGGCCATGGTGTCAGCTCCCACCCAGACACCTGCACCACAGGTGTATGCAAGGCAGAGCAGCTCTGTGTGCCTTCCAGTGGGAGTGTGGCACTGCCTTCCATCCATGGGTTTAAGTTCATTTAGGGAGATGGAAGCCTCTGTACTGCTGTCCATTCTTAGCACTGAGATTTTACATATATACACGCATATATACATAAGCACACACATATATATATATGTGTGTGTGTGTGTCTGTGTGTGTGTATATATATATATATTTAACTCCATACTTCCAAGAGTTTTTCATTCAAAAATATCATGAAAAAACTGGTGTGATAGATATACAGTTTTTCTTTCCACCAATATCTGCATTTGCTTGCATCAATCTTTATTTCCTCTGGCCATTCCTCCTTCTTCTCTGTAAAAGCCATGTGCATCTCAGAGCTGCCCACACAGCATTGTAGATTTTGTTCTTTTCGGCCTCAGCACAGCTAGCTCTTGGAAAACAGTGTCTTGGAGTGACATCAGGAGCTTGTGGGATAAACTTAATCACCACCTGCATGTCAAGAAGAAGACAGAGTACGTTTGATTGCACGGCTCCACATCAGTGTCTCTGTTTAGCTTTTATAAATGATTCAGCCAAAATCTCAGTTCACTGAGGCCTGATTTCTGAGAGACAGTCTGGTCTTTAAGCACATTCTCAAATGAAGGATCACAACTCTAAATTAGCAGCACATGGGGACATGACGCTAGATTAACACAGCATGCATGAACGTCAATACTTTGAGTCATTATTTTCAAGACCAAATCAGGGGTGCTGCTTCTGACGCAATTTCTCCCAAGCCTTGTTCCACCAGGAGCTGTTTCTGTGTTTCTCCCTGGCAATGACCCATTTTATTCTATTATTAAGAAAAGCAATAGTTTAAATAGTTATAATTCTGAGTTTTCTCTCCCATTGTGCTGGACAGAGAGTAGAAATGTCCATCTATTTGTCCTGCTGCAGATAATTCACCTTCTTCACATCAGTTTGATCACACTTGCAGGGTTTATCTTCCCCCTGCAGAAACCATGCTGTACCTCTAATTTTAAAAGCATGTCTTTCTTGAGGCCCTTGCTGTCGTAGACAGAGCTGAGTGCAGGAAGATTAAACAGGACTGTGCAGAATATGGTGCTGTAAATGCCTAAAAAAATGGGAGAAGAAGCAATTTTTAAACTACACACAGAGTTGTTACGTACATAACCAAGACTAAGTATTGAGAGCAAGAAAGGGCTGGGAGATGGAAGAGAGAGAACAGGGAAATACTACTTGGGGGAAGAAGTTTCCATTTGAGGGATGGTTGCAGGGAAGTCTTTTAGCTCATGAAGTGTGACAGTATCTACCTGTTTCCCTCAAGTGTTGGTGAGCTTATTTTGTATATACTTTTGTGCTTTGTAGTAGCAAACACTGAGATACAAGCATTGGACCCATGCAGAAAAGAGTGAAGATGAGGGATTTAGTTTAAATGCTGTCATTGATAAAAAGTAAGCACTGAAGATATGTGCTTACACAGAAAGAGGCGAATGGTAGGCAGGGGAAAAATACCCTCATCTTTTTGCTCCTTTCTCTCTAGTTTACACATCATACAGTAGATAGCAATTACATTGAAATATAGTCTGCAGTATAGGGTGATCAGTTGGAAAAGTGAGACCACAAGAGACTTTAATTGATCACTCAATAACAGATGGGGTAATAAAACCTGGGACAATACGGAATATTTGCGGAACAAATGAAAGATCAATTCCCCTTCTGTTGTAGAAGCGAGAAAACAGGCAAGTGTTAAAGAACAATCTAAAAGGCAAAATGATGAGGAAAAGAACATATGGCAAAGATGGAAAGTGCTAAATACACACAGAGGAAAATGTATGTTTTTAAACTGTCTTTACAGCGTGCCTGTTTTTAGTTTTTGCATGCTTTTTAATGCTATCATTTGTGAAGAAATAATTCCTTGGATCTCAGTAGTACAAAGCATGAAGAAACTAGGTACAAAATATAGGCTAAGCAAAAGTTTAAAGCACAATTGGCAGAGGAAAAAGAAAAGGAGCCTTTAGGTGGGTGATCTGAACAAAAATGCTACTAAGATTTTTTTCCCCCACATATTATTGTAAAGGAGATTATGCTATGTTTAGAGAGTGAATGCAATTACAAATGGTACAGGAATCATCTCTGTCTAGCCACAAACACTATACTTTTTAGTGCAGTATCTAAACAGCAACACCCAGTGTATCCCACACTCCATTCTCCTGGGAATAGCAGCACATTAAACAGGGGAAGCATTGATAAACTGCTCAAATACTGGAATCTTTTTCAACTACTGAGAGTCTGTTTGTACAGTCTGATGAAGGCCAGGAGGAGGCCAGTGTGTGAAATGAAGGGCTAGCGCAGAAATTCAGCTGAAAAGGGCAGCTCCAAGGACAACCAGAGCTTGCTTGCTCTCTGTGGGACATATGTGCAGGCCCACATATGGTTGGCACTCCAGCAGCCCCAAATGGTCTTCAGTTTCTGGGTGAGACAGATGCGAGGAGGAGAGGTACCCAGATCAGTGCTTGCTGCCATCCCCAGTTTGGCACATTCAGAGTCACTCTGGATGTGTGCAGTCGTCCACATCCAGTAGTTACCATTCCAGGGACCCTTTGTGAGAAGTTCACTGCAGACTCAGCACTGAGCAGCCTGACTCCCGCTGTGAGCAGGAAGGCTGCCTTTAAAAGTGTGCTGGAACTGCAGATTTCAGGGACAACACCAGGCCTTCTTGTTCCCTCACTCTGTGCCCAACTCTTTGTTAGGAAGGTCCCACAGAGTTGACTAGGACTGTCCTATATTTAAAAGAAAGCCAGCTGCCAGATAGCTGCCAGTTGCAGGGGTGACGAGGCTGTGGGTCATACATAGGCACCGCACACTGATGCAGTGGGATATGCAGCAGAGACCCTCCCTGGGGCCCATAGCTGGATCTAGCCTTCTGCAATTCTTTGCAAGATCGAAAGTACAACTGAACAGAAGTGAGGTCAAAATCTAGATTTAGAAATAATACCACACCTTTTTTTTAATGTTTCCATGTTCTAAACAAGTATTTTTCTTTATGCTGCATTTCCTTTTCCTCATGTTAGTATGGAAAAGAAGAAAATGAAATAGAAACATCCCTAACTATCCATCCCTACAGCTCCATTTGAATCCATCACAGTGAATATTATCATTCATGGTAATATGAGACTGACAACATGGAGAGAACAGCAACACTGATGTTTATCACCTGGGCTACACTGCAGAACAGTGTGAGCTGTATTCTTAGCAGAGCTTTTTCTGGGTTATGACTCATGCAGAGCCCTGGTTTTCTGCTGCTCTCCCACCTACGGAGACAAACAAGAGAGCTACAGTAAATAAATAAATAAATAAATAACCAGCTATTATTATAGACCAGAATTCAATAAAGAAATGTAATATACTGGTGCTCATCCTGCGAGCAGGCACACCAAAATCCTGAATCCAACATCACACTTGTGCAATGACCTGTGCCTTTCCCCCTCCCACTCTGAAGCTTCAGTTGAAGCTATCTTATTTCAGGCGTTCTTCTCATTTGCAGTCATTTACCTATAGGAGTAGGCCAGCAAAGAGGAAAGGTTTTTGAGGACTCTACAGCCAAGGAAGAGTAGGTGGAGAGGTTGGAAGAGACAAAAAAGCCAGAGGAGGTAAGAAGTAGGGTAATGCAGAAGCAAGTCTGGGCAATGGGCGAGAGCTTGCTGACAGCAGCTTTGTCACCCGTTAAAGACCTTTCCAATGATGTAGGTAAGGCTTGTGATTGTAAGGGTTTTAATTTATTTTTGTTTTTGTTTTTGTTTTTGTTTTTGTTTTTGTTTTTGTTTTTAAGGATGGGTATATTTATGTGCCTCAGCACAGTTAAAGGCAACCAGGTGGAAGCTACAGTAGTGAACCAGAGTCTGGTGGAGAGCCCTCTTCTTCATACCCACCACAGCAAAGTTGAGCCTGAGATATTTCAGAGGCTGAACTTTGGGGACCAGTAATGTTTTACCATCCAGTGACCTTTGACAAAGTGAATTAACATAGGAGGCATCTGCACATCTGGATGGGAGTGGATATGTGGTCTATGAGCCTGCTTTGTCTATGCTGCATTTCATCTTTTTGCTGGCTTAATGAAGGGGCAAAATCTTGACATAATTGTAAACTCTTGATTACCTGGAAATAGGGACTGTCTTTATAAGGTTCACCAAAATACAGGACATCAGCGTCTGTTTCAGATAGCTGTGCACAACCAGACTTGAAACTAATAATAATACAAGCGCTCATCAGGATGCACAGCCAAGTAAATGACTTAATCTTCTATGAACCTGCTTTTATTTGGAACCCTTTAAAAAGCTGCATTAAATTCATTCTTTTGGCTGAATTGGCATAAGCACCTTAAAACATGGCAAGAGCTTTCCAGCTTCTTGAGTGTTAGGCTTTGGAGTTCATCTTTTTGAAATACTTTGCAATTTCCTCCCATCCAGTCATTTTGTGGTTTGTTTTTTGGTTTTGGGGGGTTTTTTTTTGTGGAGGAGGAAGATTTCTTTTTGGTGTGCTAACACTGCAACAGTGAAGCTCTTCCCTCAGGCTGGTTTTATTTTGTGGACATCTGAAGCATTTGGGATCAGATTACATAATGGCAAGTAGGACAATGGCATTGCTGTAATGAGCTGGAGGCTAATTCATAGGCTTTGCAGATGTGAATGCATTACCATGCAAATCATGAGCAGCTCCTGCCTATAAATAAAGTAACTTACCTTGCCAAGGATGGCTGTCCCAAAAATATAATGAGTATTATAAATTATAAGCAGGTGTCAGATTTCCACTTCCTTTGTATTCTTGTTTGGGCTCCTCTAAGGAAGCATTTAAAGATAAAATGTACAATACAGTGCATAGCACAGGCAGTTACAATCTTTGCTGCCCAGTGCTACTATCCCCTTTTGCCAACTGCCACTACTTCATTTGTTAGAAAAACAGCTAGTCAGACTTGTCAGCAGCTTTGAATAGTATGCTCCTACATGGTAGTCCTCTGAAAAGGAAGGATGAACTGTGGTGAATGCACTGAGCAGTGGGGAATGCACTGAACTGTGGCTCAGAAGTTTTCTGTTCACAGCTCTGCCTCAAACACAGCTCTTCCTCAGACCCGGTGCGTGGCCTTCGGCAAATCTTTTAAGCAGTTCATTTCATAATTTCTTTAGCTAAGAAATAAGCAACATTAAAGTTTATTTTCCCTTTCAAATATTGTTTTGGAGTAAAATCTGTCTTTGCTGTCTATCTGTGCAAGGTTGTTTGTGTTGGCACACACTGGGCACACCTCGCAGCAGAAATAACAGCAGAAATAACTTCTGAAATTGCAGCTTCAGAAGATATTTAGGAATTAGCTCAAATCCAATGGGTGCAAAAATCTAAGGTTTTTATTTATTTTTTTTTAAACTTGAAGAGAACTTAATGAGCCTGCACTTAATCATGTGACTTGCTCAATCAAATCATGAACTCATGCAGGACTGATGTCTCTATTTTTTTGCCAGCTTCCTGCCACTCCTTATTTCCCTAAAACACCTTTTAATGATGGAAGAGCAGAAACAGCAAAACTGAAGAATTCCTACAAGTTACACCAAAAAACACTCCTCCTTGTGGAGCAGAGAATCCCAAAGTATTGTCTTCCCCTCCTTAGAGGAGAAGTTCTACAGTGACCTTAGAGAGAATCTCAGAATTGTTAAATTTTGCTGCTAGTAGAGCTACTTGTTTCTTCTTAAAATTGTATTTTTGAGGTTGATTCCAGTGGAAGAAAAATCCTTCTCAAAGTGGAATAGGCCTACTGGAAACTAGGCTCACTGACAGCTTTGCTTATTTTATGGACATATTACCCCAAGCTAAGCCCTTGCCATCTGCTCTGCCACCAACTGTAAACAGAAAAAAACCCACACCAACAAAACAAAAAGAACAAATCATAAGAACATCAAGGAGATGAAAGTGATTTAACTGCCTGTATGTGCTCCACCAACAATGCAGCTTGCACTGAAGATGTTCTTTCTCATGATTCTGACACAAATCACAAGGAAACCATTTCACCCACAACATGGTAAGTTTCCTGCTGAGCTGGAATTTTCTTGAACCAGACCTGACTTCACTAGAGTGTTCAAATGTATTTCTATGAAATTATGTGAGCTTTATATGAAAAGTGTCCTAAATAACTGTTTATATTGTTTGCATCTCAGGCAGTAAGGTATGATGGGGTGTGCTCACAGCCTTGCAAATACTGCAGTGGCAAAATGCAATTTACAGGAGCAGCCTTTAAGAAGCAAGGAAGGAAGGAAGGAAGAGAATACAGGAATTGCTGCTGCCCTCCTCAGAGAGCTGAGTGTATGTACATACACTGAAGCATCCAACAACTGCATGGACTATGTGAGGTATGTTAACTTGTGTATTAGGAAGGGTTATGGTAGCTACAGGATTTGCTTCCAGTTCTGAAGGGAAAGCCTTTATTAGTGCTGGTAGGAAGATATGTCTTCATTCCATGGCCAATAACAGTAAATTAGCTTAAAACATCTTGCACAAAGCTGGATGGAAACAAATGGAATTTCAGTGTTTAATTAAAAAAATATATTTATATTGGTGGTTCAGTGGTAGAATTCTCGCCTGCCTCAGATGTTCCACTGCTTGACTCTCCTTTTACTCCCTTTGCTCTCAGATCCAGTCTTAAAGGTGCAAAACTTGTTTCTGGGCTAAACAGTTGAAATGGGGATAAAAGCATCATACAGTCAGCCTAGGACATTCATATACTTCGTACTTATAAATCATGGCTAAAGAAACATGATTAAATCCTCTCATTCTGATATCTACATCACTATTTATTAATGGGTCAATGATGCTCTGTTCTTCTGCACCATAAAGATCACCTTACCCTTGGCCTGGGCAGCAATTGGATTAATTTGTTCCCAAATGAAGAAATTATTCAAAGTAGAGTCTTGGTATTTAAGAAGATAATGTTTTCAACTTCCACAAAGATTGGAAAAGGCACAGTCAATGAAATGAACAATTTTCTCGTTACTAATGACACGTGACTACATGAAATCAATATTGTATCTGTAATACATATGTCATTTATAAAGTTGGCTGGTACTATAGGTGGCACTACCTCAAGGTTACCTGCCAACTGCCACAGTACAACCTCATTTTCACCCACTTTGTCAAATACTAACTGGGGCTTAAATCTTCCATCTAGATGGGAGCAGGGGTGATTGCTCTGCATTTCAATCAGATTAGTTTCACCATTTCTAGACAAAGGAGAGCAAATAATGTTTTGCCAATTTTAATACAATCTGATAACCTTTATTTGAGAAGGTGTCTCTGTTGGTTGTCACGAAGAATTAAAACAAAATGTAGGAGTGGCTTACGTATCTGGGTTATGCTCTTTGCTGCATGTTGAAAACTTGTCCAAATCTGCACAAGTTTCAGCAAATCAGCTTACACATGTTCAGTAAGGTGACTAGTTTTTATCAGGTCTTACAGATTAAATGTGAGAGAGCACATTGCAAAAGTAAAGGGCTATGGTAGTAAAGCTGCTCTCTTTTCATATCAGTGAGATCCAAAATCACACAGTTCTGCAATAGTTTCAATAAAACACGAGGGGAAAGAGTTGCACAGGACCAACCATGTACTAATGAAATCAGTGAGACAGTAGCACAGAAAGCAAGAGTACTGGCAGGCATATTTAAGATCAAACCATCAAAATCCATTTGTGCTGTACCCCTAAAAATAATTTTTGTTCTTTAAAGGACCACCATTTTAATAATCTCCCAAAAATTTCAGTCTTTTTTTTTCTTTCTGTTTGCCCTGTAGTACACTGAAAATAGCAAGCAGTTGACTACTAGAAACCAGATGTACCTGTAGCCTTGGGTATTAGATCTATTTTCCCCCAAGGTTTCTCATTTATAGACTGAGTACATTTGATATGGAAGCTATGAAATTTAAACGCAGAACTCTACAATGCCATTCCTTGAAATCTCTTTTCAAAATACATGTTGGGAAACACTGTATTTCTGCTTGATTTTTCATTTAATGCAAGAGAAGTTTTCAAAAATTGTACATTTGCATAGTGGTGCTCTCCCTCAGGTCCACAAGGCTGGGTGCTTGTGTGACTATTGCTGCAATAAGTGCTTTTGTGTGGTTCAATATCACTTAGCATTGGATTTTCAGATCATGACTTAGAGGCAATTACTGTCTATTCCCAGCAAGTTGGAAGCTGAATGCTTTACTCCCTCTGATTATAAGTCCAGAAAGTACATGCCAATAACAATCTGAGCATTGATTTCATGTTGATTAATACTAGTAGTGAAATTATAAAGGGACATCTCTCAACGTACAAGTTCATAGCAATCTCGTCTCTGGAAGAACATTCCAAGAAAGCTTCCAAGTATGTGACTATACCACAGGGCTACTTACAGGTCAACTTTGCTGCTAACACGCAATTTAAGTGTCAAATTCAGAAAACCAGTCCTGTGCCCAGTCAGATGACAGAGAGAGATGTATAAGTAATTGATAACCTAATTGATTTTGTGATTCTGTGATGCCTTTGACATGAAAACTAGTGTCTGCAGGGACAAGAGCAAATGGGGTGTAACAGATCCTTACACCCTTTGGAAGAGCTTTTGGAGACTTCCTTTGAAATAAGTTCCCACATATTGTTGTGAGGAAAAGGTATAACAAATAGGAACTAAACTATGATCGGAAGCTATCTCTCTTAATTCAGAACATTTTATCTTTTAAATCTTTTAAGTTGGTCTTTAATGTTGGAAAAATAAGAACCATTGACTAACAGAGCCAAACTATATCTCAGAGAGTTTGGGAGCAAAATGGAGAAGAAGGAGATTTTTTTCTTGTGCTTATATTGAGTATTATATGACTGCATAAAAAGAAGGCTCTGAATTGAATTTTGCCACTATTGCATTGTAAACCTGAGAGCACTGCCCTGAAACCAGGGAATTAATTTCAGATGGATCTGTCTGTGGCAGAACAGGATCTACATATTAACACTAGTAAACATCTATTTAACCTGTCCCTTTGTGTTTCTCTCAACTTTGCACTATACTTAACAAATTCAGGGATTTGTCACTGAGTGGTCCTACACTAAAATGTGTAATAGTGGCATGAAAATCTATTTATCTATTTCAAAAAGAGCACAGTAGGCTGAAAACTTGTATAATGTTTAGTTTTTCTAGGACTATTGCTAGTACTTCAACTCATGTATTTATATGCTAAACACTAAACAGGCGGTGCAAATCACAATCCATATCCTGGCCAGCAGAGATGTATTTAGTTAGACCTTGCCGACCTTTCTTGATTTTGTAACACAAGCCTCTGACAGCTGCAGATGCCATGATGTCCTTGTTTCCTTATAATGAGGAAAGGCCTCAACAGATTTCAAAGCTGGTTATGGACATAAATATGTATAATACATTTGTTACTTTCAGTGACCTACATTTCATACAGCTACATCACAAGTTACCAACTCAGTCACTTTTCAGAGACAGCTTCAGAGAGTTTGGGTTTGTCCATTCTGTATATTCCAAATACATGATGGCCAGATGATGTAATCTGTTTGTATTCATCTTTTGAATGGACTGCACTTTTAAGCCTTCCTTCCATAGATTAAGACCAGGGGAATCCTCTGGATTAAGGGAGAAAAGTGGGACACAAGGAGTCCTCTGAAATTTACTTTTCTGGCTGACTTGGAATTCTTGTGATATGAAGGTTAACTCCACAGTTACTTGCAATTTTCTTGCCCCTTGAAGTCTTTTCAGTGGAGTCTGATGCAAACCAGAGAGCTTTTATAGTTCAAATCTTAATGCTGACTTTACCTCACTCTTCTTTACAAAATCTTGTATTTCACGGTAGAGAAGAACTAGAATTATTACAGAGAAGGGCAATCAGAATGACCAAAGATCATTTAGGGAGAAAAAATAAATAGAATATTCCACTGTAGACTGGAATAAAAACAGCTGAGGGACAACATGCTCAATGCATAAAGAATCATGAATGATGGGGAGAAAATAGGGGATGTTTATGCAGTGCTTCTCATAGCACAAAAGGCAGGTAGCATCAAAAACTTAAGCAAAGAGAAGCTAAAACTGATCAAAAAATAATTTTCTTTTGTTTGCATACAACTTGGCTGTGGAACTCACTGCCAGAGGGTGGTTGTGCAGGTCAAAAGCATAAAAAAGATTCAAAAGGAATTAGATATATTCCCAGAAGAAAAATCTGCCAGGTATTATTTATAGATAAACATAAATCCACTGTCTCAGGAAGTGCCTAGTCTGCAATTTACCAGAAACTGGGAGAGTTTAGCAGAGGGAAGGGCACTATACTCTTTCTGCCCTTTCTTTAAGAATTCCCAACTAACTTCTGTCACAAATACACTACTGGGTAAAAACGACCTTGATGTGATCCAGAATAGCTGTTCTGTGTTCCTGCTGCCTTCTTCAACTGCCTTGGCAACTCTGCAGGGATGAAATGATTATGGTAAATTGAAGACAGTTATGGTGATTTTTGTTTTTTGTCTGTCTTTGCAGAAAATATATCTTCAATGAGGCCAGAAAGTCTTGTCTCATATTTCTACCCTGGCATGGATCTGAAGACTTTACATTTGCTTCAGCTGTTCTTCACAGAATAAATGCTGTGAGGCTGTACTGAAAAGACATTGCTGAATATATGCTGGCTTTATTTACAACTCCCACTCCAGAGGCTTTTTCTCCCTAACTCTGTAATCCTGCACTGAGCAGCACTGGTGCTTAATGTGCTCTGCCTTGCTCAGAAATGTCATACTTTGCAGGGTGCAAAAAGCAGCAGCAGCTCAGGAAGGACTTCATTGAGCTCTCAGCTCTAGCCTCTGGTAACTCGCTGTGTAATCAGGCAAACAATGACAGATGCCACCCCACCATCAGTGGTGTGCTTACAGTCTAAACAACCAAAACCTAAATCCTTACAAGGGTCTTGCTTGTCTGAGTCTTGATGCCCTCTGGGAGAGGGAAGAAAGGGTACTTCCATCTGCTATGAGTGTTACAAAGGTGATGATGAGCCCATGGTCCAGCAACAGCTCCCTTCACTTCAAATTCTTTTTAGCAATTTATCTTTCATAAGGGGAGTCACATGTACAGAGCTTCCTAAGCAAAACAGAGCCCATGTTTCTGACTGCTGGTCAGTCCTGTCATAGGGGTGCTTCTGGGAAGAGTAATTTTGAAACACCTGGCTAGGCATAATTTTTGAACCATGGAACCAGATGGTTTTCCTGTCATTAGAGGGAATTTCTTAGCATTTTGTAATTAAATTTGTAAGAAGTTCTCAGTGACACAGCCCATTTCTTTGGTCCAGTATCTGCAGTATACTATGAGACCTTAACCAAGAATATTGTTAAAAATGGCCAAAGTAAAGGTAATACATGAGTGATAATGACTAATAGAAAAGATATGTGATTATCTTGCAGTCTAACATACCTTTTTTTCACACTTTTTCCACTACACTTTTTAATTATTTCTTATGTTCCCAAAGACCAGAATTACAGGGCAGGTGTGTGCATGGGCAGTATGGCTTATGTTATCAGAAAAGATTAAAAATAGGACCACATTACCTTCCTCGGTTACTAGAAGGCACTACTAGAGACATAGTAGCATGGAGATCTTTGAAGTGAAGCAAATGCTGCTTACTAGCCTAGACAGAGAATTGTACTAATACAGCTCTACTACTCCAGGTATCTTGAGTAGCTTTGGCTTTGCTCACAGACTCCTTGGCTGTGCTCAGAGCTGTGAATGGGATATAATCAGTAATCACATAATGCAAAAGATCAGTAGCACTGGCATTGCCAGGTGAGAAATGCACACTGCGTATCTTCCACTGCATCTTGGTGATACATGACCACTGCATCCTGCAGATACCAGATCTGCATTGGAGCCTTCTGACTTCCAGTTGGACCAGGCTTCAACTGTGCAGGGGATCAAGAGCACTGATTTCTAGGTAGCCTCTACCACTGTAGAAGGCTGATTTGCACAGCCAGTACAAAGCAACGAGGATTTATGAGCTGTAAGGATGACCATAGAATGTTTCGTTTTCTCTTCATGGCAGAAGACAGTAGGCTTCATCACCATCATCCCTACTCTGTAGCTGGACTTCCAGACACTGTGACATTTTAGGACACTTGCCTGGAAACAGAGTCCAGACCACATGATTAAATAGGACCTTCTCCCTAGGCAAAGCTTATTCATAGAGTGACTTCCAGCAGGACACGGTTACTGTGTATTTATGTGCATACTATAGACAACAGACTCAAGGACTGATGGACTCCTATCCATATGGAAATGGAGGGTCTCACGTGAAAAGTTTCAGCAAGCTGACTCATGGTTTCTGACAGGCTCAGGAAGAGTCATCATGGCTTACTTGTTTCTCCTTCTGCATCATCTTACTGGCAGACCTTAAGATGCTCTAGAGAGCCTGAACATGACCTTTGTTTCTCACAAGTTGATGACATTACTACTGAGAGAAAGTGTTTAGCAGCACAGAATTCATTTTGCTTGAACACATTGGACAGTGAGTGAAACACAAATGAATACAAATCTCGATTCAGTGACATTGAGCATCTATGAAAAACACTGTAGCTTTGGTGAAGATGGCAGCTGCAAAGGCCTTCCTGTAGACACTACAGAGAAATTAACCAGTAAGCTCACGACGCATATAGCTAGAAATAATCTGAAATTAAAAATTAATTCAGTTTCATCAGTGGTTCCCTGAAAATAAGCAATTAATTATTTACTACTTACAGATACATATTTATCTTTCAGTGTTCCAGGGGTCCAAATGAACTCTGGTACATAATTTCTACATTAAAAATACCTAAATCACCATCATAGTCCTTTTTGTTGTTTTCCCCCCAGGAAAACCAAAAACAAAGCCTTGAAACACCAGAAACCAACCCTCATGCCCGTTTCCACTAAGCACAACAGAGAATAAAGAGGATGCACATGGGTGGGAAACAATTTATCATCACTTCAACTTGAGCCTTGACTTATAGCATCATAGCGCTCTAATAAGCCCAGCAACTAACTATCACAAGACTTTTCATTCCAAGAAAGGTGGCAGAGCATGGTCAGAGATAAAAAACATTTGGGAAAATACTTTCCGTTTCTGAGAGGTTGGTTTATGGCCTGAAATTGGAAGCTAAATGATATTTCTGTTAAAGGTTGGGGTTTTTTGGTTACGTTTGTTGTTTTTTTTTTTGTTTCTTGGTTGGTTGGTTGTTTTTGTTGGGCTTTTTGTTTGGTTGGTGGTTTTTCTTAATTCTTAGTATTGTAGCAATATGCTACAACTCTCCAACTCCAGCAATAATCTATGCACCTGTAGACCTTTCTGGCATCATTCTAAATCCTTTTCTTTTCTGACAGGACTTTTACATTCTGGCCTTAAAAGGCAACATTCATTATATGTCTGAACACAGGATGAGCCCTTGTAAGTATTTGGATAAGGGACAGCTTTTGAAAGCCCAATATCCTATGGGAAATGCTATGGCTGATTCACCAGATGCCAATATCCTGTCTGGTAATTCACTATTGGTACTCCTCCAATTAGCAGTAGGAGACATAACCGCTAATACTGCCAGCTGCTACCTGGAATGCCTTTCTTATCTGCTGTCTTTTTCTTTTCATTGTCTGCTTGTTTTCTTGTCTGTTTTAAAAGAGATTCTGTAAGACGATGAGGACGTTGTAACACTCAATTAACCGATGCAGTCACAAAAAGGGCACGTAGCATTAGAGATAAGGCTGGGAAACAGCAAACTAAAACTGAAGAAGACAGGAGGTTTGGTGGGTAGGAAGCGTTCCGAGTATAATGAGGAAGGTCTGAGCTAGTGGAGTGGCTGCTCTTCCTCCTGGAGACTGCCTTGTTGGGGACATTAAGGTGTGCGTTCCTGTGAAGGCACAGACAGGTAGCTTCTGACCTTCTGCACCTGCCAGCTAAGGAGAAAGGCACAGATCTCACAGCCACTTACTTGACCCCACTGGTTTCAGGGTATACCCAGCGCTGGCACTCACGCCAGTGTGCTGGCCTGGCTCCCTGCGTCCGGCCCGGTGCGGGAGCGCCCGCCGCTCCGCAGGGCGCTGCGGGACAGCGAGGCTGCGCTGCGGCAGCGCCGCCGGGAGCGGAGCGCCGGGGAGCACGAACCTGCCCCGCAGGCCCGGGCTGCGCTCAGCAGCTCAGCAGCAGCAGCAGCAGAAGCCCCAGCCGCAGGCGCGGGCCGGAGCGCACACNGCCTGCCCGCCTCCCGCGGGGCTGCTGCTGCCGCCGCAGGGCCCGGCCCCGGCGGCGCCGGCTCCGCGCTGCTCCGCGGCTCCTCCAACCCCAGCGCCGGGGAGGGACTCCCTGCGCTCCCGCGAGCAGAGCCAGGCCCGGCCCCAGCCCCGCTGCGCCAGCGGGGC
>WEKY01062152.1:76362-93277 GCA_013390045.1 Picathartes gymnocephalus
AGGGACTCCGCAGCGGCAACAACTGACGTGTCCCCGCCATGGAGCTCGGCGTGATTCATCAGCGGCAGCGGGGCGGCAGCGGAGTGCCGCGCTCCGCTCCCGCGTAGGCACTGCCGCGGCGGGGGCAGCCCCGGCACCGCTCTGCCGCCCGCGCCGCCCTCCTCCTCCTCCTCCTCCTCCTCCTCCTCTCGTCTTCCCCCGCGGCTAGGCGAGGATCCCGGGGGAGGCAAGATGGAAGAAATCCTGCGAAAGCTGCAGAAGGAAGCATCGGGGAGCAAGCACAGGGCTATCAAGGAGAGCTGCACCTGGGCCATCGGTAAGGGGCGCGGGCAGCGGCGTCGGGCCGCCCCCGGGGGAGCGGAGCGGGGCTGGAGCCGCCGATGGAGAGGTTTTGTAACGGAGGGGGCAGGGAGACCTCAACAAACTTGTTCCGCGCCGGCCGCTGAGCCTCCAGCGGCTGGGAAGGGAGCGGAGCACCTGGGCCGTTCAAAATGCCCGGGAGCTCCGCGCTGCTGGAAGGGGCCGCGGCACCTGCTGCCGGTTCCGGAGAGCATCCGCGTCCCTCGCCTTCCCCACCGCCTGGATCTGCTTCGTGGCTCTTGCGAGGCAGATATACGGGTGTCAGTAGCTGTCAGTTTCCGTGTATGTTTTGGAGGTGCTGTCTTTTCCTTAAAAGGTCCCCTCCCTCCCTTAAATCATCGTAAAAAGACATGCAGTACAGTTTTTATGCTGGCTTATGTCCGGGAATCTATTTTAACAGCTAGAAGTTTTATTTTACTGGATTTCGTGAGTTCTTTTATCCTTACTATATTATGATCAGTATAACGAGTTAATCTTTTAAGGGAATACAAGCTTAGGTACATTTCAGCATCCACCCATTTTCAGAGATTGTTTGTGGCTTCAAGTGTTTTTTGACACTAACAACCTGGAACACTGATCAAGACCCTTAACTTAAATCAGCATAACTGGAATATGTTCAATTGCTTTAAATTTTTGGTTTTCATCCATACATAGCTACAACATTCTATGGTAAATCAGACCTGTTGCTGTCTTATTGCTGGCCTTTCATCTTGATGTTGCATGGGTTGCTTCATTAACTGTGTGTTAGTCGTGCACAGCAGCCATGCAAATATCCTTTATACTGTTCCAGTTTTGGTGGTTGTGCTGCCGAAGTGCTGATGAGTGAAAGGGAAAAGATGGTACTCAACGCCTTCTCGTTGGGCATCCAACGTCGTGACAGATTTATGCAAAGCTTTGGCAACTCAGAGCAGCAGTGGTTCTTCTGTGAGCTGGAGTAGGTGTAAACTTTAGGATCATTGGCTCAGAGACTGTAGCCAGATGTATTACTGTGGTCGAACTCAGAAGTTTCTTTTAAAAGGCCTGTTGTTTCCTTTAATTATACAGAAACCTTGGATTCTCCCGATGCTGCTACCAAGATACCTCCGTATCAGCTGAGGTAAGAACACTGAACTTGAGTTCTGTAGAGCTGGTGAGTGTTTGTAAAATTGAAGCAAAAATTTTGAATTAAAAGTGAGGTATACAGAGGAACAGGCTACATCTATGTGATTTCTATAGTTTGTAGATATACACATCTAGGCTGGTAGTAGTAGATAATCTTCTGATGAGCCCTTGGCCTTTGGGCCTGAATGAAATGTAAGGAAATGTGTTAAAATGGGCATGAGTATGTATAGTGGTGACATTGGTTAGAAAGGAGGGTTCTCTTATGGTCTAAAGAGTTTCCTTGGTAAATTCCATCTTTCAGTATAAGCAACGATGCTTCTTAGTTTTTTCAGCGTGCTTGTGTTCTCTTAAATCTAAATCAGTTTTTGTTACTGAAAATAAATATTCTAGAAACTGAAAAGTTATATCATCATATGGCTAGGACACTGACTAGGAGCTAAAATAATACAGTTTCTATGCCTACTTCTTCCTTTAGCCTGCTAGATTATCTTGAGTGAGCCTTCTTCCCACCTCCATTTGAACATATATGGCAAAATGGGAGAGTTGGCATGGCCCTCATTTGTCTAGCTATTTAAAATCTCATTTTGGAAATTGTGATTGTTATGGAGTAAGTAAATAGGCAAAATTATTCACTGTACTTTCTGACGGAACCATTAAGAATCGTCAAAAGAAGCTAGCAAGTGCACTGTTTAAAGCAGAGGCACACAGCTTAACGGTTAAGATGTGAAATGCTTAGGCTTGCCTTATTAGAGAATGTAATGGATGCTGAAAGATTGCATGCATGCAGAAGGCACCTCAGCAAATCCTTGGAAGAAATTTATTGAAATCTATAAGATGCACAGGTACCCTTCTTATTCAGAAGTACTTTAATCAGAGGTGATCGAGTGTATAAAGGAGTGTGTAGGAATGTTGCTGTATGTTTGGCCTGTCCTATGGTCTTCTTAAATATCCACTGTGAGCTGCTGACAGAGGGGACATTTTTTTTGCTACAATATTGCTCTCCTGGGAGTGTTTTTATCACCTCATTATCCCCTGCTGCTCCTTTCAGATATGCTTTGCAAGGAAGGTTAGGAATTGAAGAGCTAGTTATTCCAGAGCAGTCACCAAATAGGGAAAGAATAGGAGCAGTTCTTTTGGCACTCTAAAATCCTGTCAGCTGCAGACCACAAGAGGCCTCAAGTCAAGGGGGAATGGATGTAGCACAGGTCTGACATGGCCACTGCCAGACACAATCATTTCCAGCACAGGATGGAAACAGCTGGATGACTAATTCCCACTAGGTCCATTAGAATTATGGTTACTTGACACTGTGGCTGGAGAAAATTTGGCCCTTCAGCTTCCCATTTATCAGCCTCTATCTTTAACATGGTGTGTGGTCTCTGCTTTTTAAGTGCTATTGTCATTCCCTATGAATTAGCTAGCTGTTACCACATTGCTTCCTTTTTCACTTGCCTACTACTCCTTTACAGAGAAGCCTTTTTCTCTTCTTCCTCCAGTGTTGTTAATGATGTATTTGTTTAGTTGGGGTGTTTTTTTCCCACTGTAAATCCCAAACCTTTTAAATAAAACTAATACCTTTGCAGGTGTTGCTAAACTTACCCTTCACTCTCTGATAACAAGCTACTGCCAGGCTCCAGATCAGCACACTGGCCCACATCTTGGGCTGGAGTTCACCTGCACAACGTGCAAATTAGGTAAAAGTTCTTCGCTTGGTATTTGTTAAAAAGCAGCGCCGTGATGGCTTGGATCCTAACACTGGAAAAGAACAGCCTTGAGAGTAGAGCAATAGCTGTGACCAGAAACACAGCCAAGATACAGGATGGAGATGTCCTGGCTGTGCCTCTTTTCTGCTTTCATCTTACACCGGGTGCAAATTCTATCAGCTGCTGTAACACAGATCAGCCTCTGGCTGCTCATCCACTTGGAATCTGAATCTACACTTAACACTTAGGTTCTTTTCTTTCTAGAACTGAAGAATGAAGGCTGCTCACAAGAATGAGAATGTGTAAATTGTATACTCACTTCTTTTTTACTTACAAAATAAAAAGCCATTTTCTGCTTCTGACACCCCAGTTCTAGATGAGTAGAGGTTCTTCATAATGTTTTCTTTTGTAAAATTGTGGTCCTAATGTGAGAATGGGGAGGGCAAGGCATCTCTGCTTTTCCTCAGACTATGACCATTTGCGTTCAAGGGGTTTTTTACATGTATTATATCAGCTACATACTTACCTCCACTGTAGTATTTGGATAGATGACTTGTGTGCCCTGTCTTGTTCCTGACCTATCCATAGTTGCATCTTGTATTCTACTTGTTTTGGTGAACATGAGGCAGAACACATTACATTTCCCTGATGTCTGTGCAATTAATTGAGTGCTTCAGTTGTAGCAGTTTCATTGGGAGCTGTTTTCAGCAGTTGTCCGGTAGCAGTTTAGATGGCACATGCTTGCTATGTTTGGGAGCACCTGAGGTACTTTCACCCCAAGGGAGTCCCAGTGACTGGACATCCAGGCTGGAATGTAATTCTTTAATTAGTTTGATAGAGATCTGTTGGGTATATCTTCACTTAGCTAGATGATACTATTTTGCTGTTCAACTTCCTTTGATGTTAATTGGACTTATGAATCCAATCCCGGTTAATGACCTTGCATATTGATTCTAGTGAGGGGCATTATTTAAATGTCTCACTTGGTAAAGAAATACAACTCTCCAACAAATACTAAATTTCTGATGGAGTCTTGTCAGCTCTGCCTTGAGAGAGAAATGAGTGTGATTTCTCAGTATTTTCAACTTATGATCAGAGAATTGGGTGAGGGTGTTAGTAACAAAGATTAAAGTAGGTCAAGATGGAAATGGCCTTAGGTCAGTTAAAGGCTTTGCTATAGATGTTCCATGAATTCTTGAGAAGGGAGAGTCACATAACCCATTGGGAACTGATCTCTTGTTACCTGCCTAGTATAATGATACTTGTCTCTGAACATGAGTTGTGAAGATTGGATATATACTAAGGGCTTAAGGAGGCTGGGTGGCTGACTTATAAATAATGAAGTAGATAAGAGGAATTGATGTGCTGGTGTTTTAATTGGTGAATTGAGCACATGAAAAATAGCTTAAGAGACCTTAGTGTTGTCTGCCAGCAAACAGTTTCTTGCTACTTAGTTGGACTGCATTCACTTGAGTGTTTTCAAGATGGCAAATTCTCCCCTAAGGCGAACACTATACAACACTATATATATGCTCTATACTGAACAAGGCTCTCTTCTTGGCTTGTTGTGATTTTAGAGGCTGAAATACGAGCTATAAAAGGTAACGGAACAGACACGAGAAAATGAGCTTTGAAAAAGAATGTTTGATCGGAGCAGTTTAATACTCATGAGGATTATCTACATATCAGAGAATAAAATAAGAGGCTAGACAGCACTTGCCAGTCACATACTGCTTTGAAAAAACTTGGGATTGCCAGAGTTTCTTGGAATGCATTATGTCATTAAGTCATGCCTTATAGGCTGTGTAAAACTTAGTGACTAGCTATCAGCACAGACTTTGCTGGAAAGAGGAGGTTGGTTGGGACTTCTGAAGGAGCTTTCTTTTTGGAAGAAATGCAAATTGGGTTTGCATGGCCAGGTTTTGGTAGCAGGGGGCCTACAGGAGTGGCTTCTGTGGGAAGCTGCCGGAAGCTTCCCCCATGTTCAGCAAAGCCAATGCCAGCTGGCTTCAAGACAGAAATACCCCTGACCAAATCTGGGCCAATCAGAAATGGTGGCAACATCTCTGTGATAACAAATTTAAGAACAAGAGGAAAAGTTTTTTGGCAGATTTAATTGCTTCCAGAGAAGAGCACGGTGAGAACATGTGAGAGGAACAACTCTGCAGACAGCAAGGTCAGTGAGGAAGGAGGGACAGGATGTGCTCCAGGTGCCTGAAGCCCATGGTGCAGACCATGGGGAAGCAGCTGTGTCCCTGCAGCCCATGGAGGTCCATGGGCTTGCAGAGATCCACCTGCAGCCCATGGAGGAGCTGGTGGAGCAGGTGGATGCCTGAGAGGAGGCTGTGAACCTGTGGGAGGCCCATGCTGGAGCAGGCTCCTGGCAGGCACCTGTGGACTCATGAAGAGAGGAGCCCATGCTGGAACAGGTTTCCAGGTGCATCCTTGTGGAGGACCTATGTTGAAGCAGGTGGTGACTCCTTTTCCTTAACAGTGACAGGAACAACGTGTGATGAACTGACCATAACCCACATTCCCTGCCTCCCTGTGTCGCTGGGTGAGAAGAATGGGGGGAAGTTGTTTAGGTCTTATTTTATTTCTCATTATCCTGCTCTGGTTTTGTTAATAATAAACTCAATTAGTATCTCTAATTTCAGTCCTTTTTGTCTGTGGCAGTATCTGGTGAATGATCTCTCTCTGTCCGTATCTCAAACCATGTCCCCTCCATTATATTTTCTTTCCCCTGTCCAGTTGTGGAGAGGAGTGACAGAGTGGCTTTGGTGGCAGTCTGGCATCCGGTCAGGGTCAACTCACTAAAATCCCTCTTATATTTTGCATTAGCCTTTTAAAAATGATCAGTATTTCTGGAGATTACAGCTGGAAGGTCAGAAGTCAGTGAGGAGCAGGGTCCTGTGCAGTAAGCAGTTAATGTCCCGTTCTGTCTCTTCCTGCTTGTGTCCCAGTACTAATCATATTGGTGGTAGCTTTTGAGGGCAGTTTGTGATCATTTTCTATAGTCATGGACATTTGGGGATGAAAGTGGTAGCTTTACTTTTTTTTTTTTTTAGTCTCTAGATTAGCATCTGATATTCTTCTTGAGAAGTATGCAGTTTATAATCTCTTAAATAAAACAACGTGCTCACTCATTTTACCTTATGTGTGCTCAACAAATAATAAAAGCAGTAATTGTGGTGTGATCGTCCCCAAACAAACAATGCTATAGAGAGTTTCAATCCACGTAGCTGTGCAGGTAATTCATCCACTTACAGGATATTGAGTCTTGGGATGCATTTCGACTTCTCTATTGTGAAATGTTTGTGATTTCATCGTTTTTGTCTTCTCCCATCTCTTAATTTTGTTGATGTTTTCTGTTACTTTCTTTCAACTGGGAGAGAGTGGCAAGAAAAGCTGATACATATGTAGCAGATCCCCTGAACAGAAGTAAGGATTGGGGAGGGAGGAGTGTTTGTCTCTGGGGTTTTTTTCTGGGGCATGGTTTTAGCATATCTCTCTCTATTTTACTCTTTCTCTTTTTTTAAAATTATATGTTTCCTGCTCTTGCTGCCACAACCACCTGGCATTAGGTGCTCCTGTGCTTTCTTCCTGGATGTGACTCATGCTGCTCAACCATTACATGGTCACTATCTGACATACAGCAAGTGAATTATGAGTTCTCTGGCAGGCAGCTGCCCAAGAAGAGATTCTAGGGGCAGTGTGGATTACTGACCTGCATCTCCCATGCTGGCAGTTTACAGCCTGGATCCAAACTTTTGGGGGCACTTATGTAGTCCATTTAGTGTTTTGAATGGTCTACATGCACTAGTCTTGATTTAAAATTTTGCATTCCCACTTCTAATGTTGAGGAGTAGATGAGGGAAGGAAAGTAGCGTTTAGAAAGGCAATGTGGCACTGATACAGTATTTGGATCAATATGCATGTTTAATCTGGAATATGTACATGGCCCTATTTCTTGTCGAATGGGCAGATATTCTTTTCTAAGCAAAACTCTGCATCTGTTCTGGGACCGCAAAAGACAGTAGTGTTGGAGAGAAAAAGGCTATGTAGGGTCAGTTTCCGTTGAGTGTGTCTGAATTCTTGCTGTCAAGATAAGATTCCAGAAGTGTTGGAAGGCCTCAGGATTCCCTGAAAACTTGTTAGCTGGAGTTCTGACTCTTGAATGTATCGCGCAAAGTTTGGCATTATTATGAAAAAAGGTGCATGGTTTCTGTTACTCTTGTGTGTTTGAGTGAGGTTTTTTGTTTGGTTTGTTTGTTTGGTGGTTTTTTTAAAGGGCAGTGCTTGCTCTTTCTGAAACTAACTTTCTGCCCTCCCTGATATTCTTTGTATTAGTAAACAATAATTATCACCACTGCCTCGGGTCTTTGTTCCTTTTATAGACTCTTCTAAAAATTCATTCTACTTTTGTGACAAAAGCCCACAATGACCTAGTGTTGGCTGGGCTGAAGTTAATTTTCTTCATGGGAGTGGTGAGCAGCTGGGTGGGGCTGAGGATGAGAGCAGCTGTAGTTTTAACTGTTGGACTTCTAACAGCAAATGCAACTGAAATGTTGACCTAAGAGTCTAAGGATGATAATGGGATAGCAGTGCGTGTGTTTTAAACATTTCACTGTCAGTGCTTGCAGAAGAGAAGAAAATGAGAACATCATGAGGCTTTTGATAATTGCCTTAGAGAATGAAATATGGTTGGGGGAGGGAGGAGGGGTGGAACTGAAACGGAGAGGACTGTTTTCCTGCTAAACGATGCTGCTCTGGTCTTTGTGTGATGCTGTGCAAGTCATGACTTTTCTTTGTTTTGAAAATGAAGGGGTGAGTGGGAATAATGAAAGTCTTTTCTCACATTTCCTTTATTTACGTTCCATGAAAAGTAACAAAGCTTCAGGAAATTCACTGCTTTTCATTTCCTTGAATGTTTGTTTGCTTAAGAAATTGAATATGCTTAAGTGCAGTGAGTATAAAATTACGTAATGCATTGCAAACGTGGGGATATTTTTAGCAGCCATCCCTTAGGTATGCAAAGATTTAGCACTGAACTGCTGTGGAAGTTGAAGGGCATTGGAGGTTACAGCAGTGACTTTCAAAATGTAACTAATAATGACCAGAAATATACCTCATTCTCCCATTTCTTAATCTGATTTCTGTAACTCACAGCTGCAGTGGAGAAAATAAGGTAATTTGCAGGATGTCTGTGTGATAGTACCTCTGTCCCTTTTTCCATTTCCTCAGCCCTACCTTCTCCCAGCATTGTAAAACTTCTCCTGATGGAATTAATTCTGATAAGACACTTTACTTGTTATTTTCAGCGTACTTAAATTTTGAAACAAAAATGTTTTCACTAGACAAATCCTTAGCTTTCCTTCCAGACTTACCAAATACAGGGAAGAGAGGTTTCATGGAATAATTTGATAAGCTTTCAAAGCGTAGGCTGAGCAAGTCCAGCTTGTCACCTCATCCTCATACTCCAATTCAAATTATAATGAATAAAATTGCCTAAAGGATACAGATTGCCTTATAATTAAGACCTGGTGAGGTTTACATGTGTCATCAAGTTCCTTAAGAGCAGAGTTTGTAAGTGACTATGATACCTTGTGCACAAAGGGCAAATATCTATGGGGGTGGATGTTCTAGGGAAAGCAATGATAACATATCAGAGAGAGATTACAGTAGAGCTTTGGAGACTGGAAGCGTCTGATTATTATTTTGTCCTTGTCCACCTTACTTTAATATTGTGTAGAATCTTTTGCTGTCTCTCTTCCTCTCCTCTCAAGTAAAGGTACGCCTTGTGCTTATGGGTTTTTTTTATTGTTTTGTTTTCATCTTGACAACAGTGTCAGGCTCCTATCTAGGAACTTCGTGTTTCTGTTAAAATCAAGATGTTATTAGCAAGTATAGCAGGGAGGCGAATGACAGCAGTGCTCTCCAGCTGAGTGACTGTGCTGAGCTACTTAATTACGATTGTATGAATTTTGTAGTCTTGGCTGCATTGCATTGGCTGGAAGATTAAATTGTTCACGTTTGCCTTTCCCATGAGTAGAGCTATGCCACTTCTGTTGTGGCAAATTCATTTATCTTGGACAGGATGTAAATAAAAAAGATTAGAAATACCATTGTGTCATTTTTTTAATACCAAAAAGTTTTAAATTGCAATCTCATTCAAGATTCCAGGTTGAAAAAAAAATTAATAAAGTTCTAGCTATGAAACTGTGTGAAATTACATTTAGGCATTATTCTTCACTTTTTTTTTCCCGTGTCATTAAACATCCTCTGATAAGCAACTCATATTTCCCTTCAAAAGCAGGCTTATTTAACTGTTAGATGAAGACTTTATGTCTTGGTTTGAAAAGCAAAAGAATTGAAGGAAAGAGGGAATACATAAAAAAAAGAGGAAGGAAAAATGAAACATTGAGTTGGATGGAACTCTGAGAAAGAGCTGATGTCAGCGGCTGAGGTGAGAAAATTGGATATGGAAAGAAAAGGACCGTTAACCTTAAATCAGAGGAGAATAAGTCTTTCCATTGTAACTGGATAAAAGCGAAGAGTTTTGTGCTCTGTAGGAAGGAAAAGAATGAGATTTTTTAAAAAAAATAAGATGCAAGTGGTGAGACAGAAAAATCAAGATGCCTTCAGCCAGAAACTACAATTTCTTTAGTTATCAGTAAAGGTGGATGCTCACCTGATATTTGCTAATATATGAGGCAAATCTCGTGATACGGGAAACATGCCCACAAGTGTCTCTATGCTTGTGAATAACTGTAGTGAAATCATGGCCCTGTTGATGCAAGTCAGCATTTATATTTACATAGTTTGACAACAGTCTCCCAACTCTTTTTTTTTTTTTCCTCAGGACCTGTAAACTGCAACACTGAGTGCTTGTTCATTCTTACATAGCATGGTAGCACCAAAGTTGTCTAATGGTTCATGATCATCTTGTAGTGGCACAGTGTCATAAAGATAATTTGTTGTTTTTTTTTTTCTTGAAAAGGAGGGTTCTAACTGGAAGGCTTCAGATTTTGTCTTTTATCCTATTGCTCTTCTATGTCTTTAAGTACTATTGACAAACTTGTACTTGCATAGAGGTACAAATTTTAGTGCTGAAGGGGTCTGTTGTAATCATCTGGTTTGATTTCCTGAATTGTGGAGGTAGGAGAACTTGCCCTATATTTATATACTGTGGACTCCAAACCTCTCTGTCAGCTTGACTGTAATTCTCTTTGTAAGTGGGATGATCATATTTCTGCAGTAGTCATTTCTCTAGAATGTGACCAAGGACTTAAAACCTTCCTTCTTCTTGAAGAGCTGTTACTTTTAAAATGATGCATTTATTCTGTGTTCCTTGTCCAGGTTTTAAATACTTCCATTATGAACCCTAAAGTTGTTTGTGGAATCTTTTATCAACGTTCTCTGAACTAGCAGAGGAAAAAAGATTTTTCTACTTTTATACGTACATGCATTCATATATAGAATACTAGAATTTGTTTTGTGTAAATTAAATCAACCCTTTTTGTGCAAGGACAGTCTTTACTTAAGGGTAGCAGCTGTGGGTACTTGCAGAATTCTAAGAATTCATCTCTACCATTTGTTTTCTCATTATGGGCCAACTCTTTTGCTTGAGTAAATGATGCTAATAATATTACAGTGTGCTACTCTGTTCTTTTTAAGCAGCCAAGATGGCGAAAATCTTTTCAATTGTTGGTTACTCTAACTAAAACATGTCAGACTTTGGCTATGACTGTTATTCTGCCTAATTAACAGTGTCCAAGAAAGTGGCAACAGTGGTGAAACAAATTCTTTTCTGTTCTTTGACTGGTCTGTGAATTATTCTGTGGAATGCAAGCTGCATGCTGATAAGGCCTTGAGGTTCTGAATTTTGCTTCTTCTATGTAATTTTCAGCAGGAAGATAATGCAGAGAGCTGTCTTATTTATAGTCTTTAATTTTCAGAAATGGGATTAAAAATAATATGATTATCACCATTTGCATGAAGGGAAAAGTGCTTCATTTATCATGTCCCTTTCCCTAAGTCAAGGAGGGGAAGGTGGACTGTGAGACTGTGTCCCAGGCACTAACAACAAGAAGATTAGGCACTTTCCTATCTTCATTATGGTTTTTATCATTAGAGTGAATTAATGAGCCATTGTTCTTTTCTCACTAAAGGCTTTTTTGTTATTACAATGAGAAAAGAATGATTTTTATTATCTTTCTACTTACAGTACCAATTTGTCTTGCTCTGACCTTTCTGGCAGTCTGTTTTGACTGACCTGCCATAACTTCCCTTATTCCAGACCTGCAGGGAAAGAGGTAGGTTGATAGGTTGACGAGCCACAGCAAGCTTGGACAACTAGAAAGGTCATTGTAACCTAGCATGCTGAATATAAAGCTCTGGGAGGTACTGGCCCTGGATTATGCACTTGGTTCTGTCGCTGAGCTTTTTTGCTTGCCCTGGCACGTAGCTCCTCCTCTTGCAAGTCAAAGGTGTTCCCTTCCTTTCATTCTCCCTCTGTGTTGTACTTGATGTGTTTCAGTCAGGGTTAAGTTGGTATTTGTGTCTCAAACCGTACGTGTGTGGGTGTCCCCGCCAGCATGCAACAGTATGGATACTTAAAGAGTTATAGCGTGAAACTACTTTCTGTGTGTTATGTAAATGGAGAATGTTCTTAAACATGTTTTGAAGTATACTGTTGTGCACCAGCTTATTCTGAGAATTTCACTTATGTAAAGTGTCTTACATGTGTAGCACTACAAAATCTGCATAAATTGTCACATGACAGTACAGAATTGCAGACAGTGCAGTAAGCAATGAGATCCTGTGGAGGGGGACTGCTCAAAACAGGGTGGAATTATAAAAGGGCTGCAAGGTGTAAGAGGAAACCTCATTCCCTTACTTCACTCTGCCCAAACCCACTGAGCTAATTCTGATCTGCATTCCCTCTTGTGCAGCCTTATTGAACCCAGTTCTTAAGACTTTAGAAGGGACTGACTATGTTAATTTAGATCATTCTCTCCTGTTCTGCCTGAGGATTATCTGCTGTGTCCTTGATGTTTGCATGCTGTCAGATGATGCATTTAAATGGCAGGTTGAACTGAAGTGTGGAAGGTGCTCAAGCTAATCAAACATTGTAAGATGTCTCTGCAGGTGTTTTATAGCTGTAGCATGGAAATGCTAAAGGTTTAATTGACTGAGTGTGTAACAAGGACAGGAAATGACACAATGGCAATTTATTTTCTCCAGGAATACAGTCGGAACACAGTCTGCAGCAACCTTAATTAGATTTTCAGTTAAACATTTTTAGCAAGGATGGGAAGTTCAGCTAATTGAATCTGTTCTAATTTCCATCCTCCTGTTTGTCATTTTTTGCTCTTCTTTTTGGGACATATCTCAAAGCTCTCATTGTTCTCTGCTCATTGCAGTTTGTGATGACAGATGGCAGGCAACATGCTGATGTGGGGGGTAGCTACACATAAGCCATAGGAGCTCCCACCTGTCTTCATTATCATGAAACTGAACTGGATCCACTCCAGTGACTTCTGACTTTCTTCATTTTCCCCTCTCCTCCCAGTCTTCATCCACTTTAATGTGAGAATAAATTCATTCTGTATTAATAATGTCCCAAGTGTTTATATGCTGTTCTAAAAATCTGTAGAAAGTCTAAAAAAAAAGTGGTATTCTGCCCAGAAAAGATGCAGGTCTAAACAACCATCAGTTTTTAGCATCCTTCAGTTAGTACTATACTCTGTAGTAATTTCTTTTCCTTCTTTTTTTCCTGTCTGTGTCTGGCTGATTGAGTATCAGTTAATGCACAAGTACCTTGTTTTGGCACCTGTCGATCTGCTGATTTCAAATGCAAGTTCTTCCCCAGAGGGTGATGATGAAAACTTCTTTAACAGAGGGAGTATAACAAAAACAAAATGTAAGAGTTAGCACCTAAAGGTGCTTTCTGGATTAGAGATGTGTTGCTGTGGCACCTCACTATCACACTCTACCTGCATGCTGTATACGTTCCTGGATCCAGGAAAAACTGGCATTGGATAAGTAGGTGATAGCCAGCTCTGTACTGGCTAGGAGGTTGTTGTCTAAACCATGGAATAGATGTTTTGGCAGCTTCTGTAGGTTTGGATCATATGACTTTCTTAGGAGGGAATATTTTCTAGATGTTCTGTAGTTTTGGATGCTACGCTCGTAGGTTTCAAGAGTCCTTCTAGCTAAATTGATTCCAGAAACATCCAAGAAAAGAGCTTCTGAGAAATTTGGGCCTTGTGCCTGCCTGTTTCTCAGAATATCCTAAATGAAGCAAATGGTTAGCTTTTAGTTAGAAACCTATTTTAAGATATACATGTAGTCTGCTTCAAGTTCTTTACAATTCATGTTTCATTTTAAAAGCTACTTTTAGTGTTATGCCAAGTAGCCTTTTACAAGTTCCCATAACCTGTGAAGAATGTAAAAATTAAAAGGCCTGCAGATTCTTAAGAATATTTGCCTAGTATAGAAGCTTGCTATATTGCTTAACTGAGCCATGCTTGTGACTCTCAAGTCTTTAATTCATCATTAAAGGAAGGGGTTGCATTTCAAAGAGCAAAGAGAAGATTTGTGGCCCTTGGGGTAGCTTGTGATTTGTGGTTTTTGTGGGAAAGGTGGAGAGAAAGGAATAATAACTGAACAAACCAAAAGAATTGATTTTCAGAGTGAAAAATCAGTCCCCTCTGCAAGCAGGATCCACTGGATACGTTACAAGCTAGATTCCCCAAAGGTAAATAGTGAGTGTCCAGTAATCTTCGTTTATGTTTTTGTAAAAAGAAAGTTCAGATTGTAGACTGCCAGTTGTAGAGAGAGACTGGTAGGTTATGGGCAGACTGTGCATGACTTTGAGTAGCTTTGACAATGCCTCTGAATCTCCAGAAAGCACTATTGCTCTAGCCTAGGGCTTCTCCTTAGCTAGCTGTGAAGGATTATTGGTTTCTAGCTGGGTAAGAAGAGACTCACATAGTTGTTTTCTTCTTGGCTTGCACACGTTTGTCTCCATGGGGAGGAAATCATTGTGATCAGGGCTCCTTGGGTTGGAATGCCCGATAGTTGGAGTACTGAGACTCTTAAGGACTGGCACAAATGGTTTGCCATAAGCAAATATGTCTACACAAATGCAAAAAAATAGGCTCTATGAACGGATAAGTGCCTATTATGGTAGTAACCTAATGAAGTGCAAACCTTCAGGGAGCTGCAATTGGACATGGGCTCAGTATATCTGATGAGGAACGAGTTTCCTGCCAATTGCTTAAAGGGCTTATGGTTGGTAGGTGTTTGTCAGGTGCTGCAGCCCTTCTCTAATATGAGTAAAGAGAGGAGTCACAGCTCTGGGCACTGATTTGGTCACCTAATGAAATAAATTCAGCATCCGAGCACTGAATCAAAAGCATCTAAAATAATATACTATTTAATAATTTACATTAATGCTAAAATTGTGATATTCTGTAATCAGAGTACAGCTAAGTCACAGTTGTAGCACATACTAATTCAGGTGTAAACGAAAATAAGTGTTAATTTGCATTAGTCTACACTACTTATAGTTGGAGGGGTCTAATAGGGCACACTGTACTGTAGAGGAGACCATAGACTAAAAATCAACTAAGAGAAAGTGGATTATGAAACTACTTTTCTGGAAACTAGAATATTAAACAGAAGGTAAGTGCCTGAACATGGGCAACATGGTGAGTTGACAGACCACTAGTGAGCTGTGGATCAGTCCCTTCTTTATGTTTAGCACATTCATGCATGCACACAGAGGGCTAACAGTTGTGAAGTATTTTGTGAAATTTCAATTAAAAGGCCATTCTTAGCAGTGTGTGAAGAAATATGCCAGCTTTCTTTGGAGGGTAAAAGTGCTCTACAGAATTGTGAATTTATGTTTGACTGCTGTATGCAAGTGTGGTCTTTCTGAAACTGATACAGCCCTTCTGGAATGTTACTTGAATATCAATTTTAGTTGCATTTTTCCCTCTCACTTTTTTTTTTAATTTTCCCTAGGGAGAAGTGTCTCCTTCCTCTTCAGCTGGCTCTGGAATCAAAGAGCATGAAGCTGGCCCAACAGGCTCTAGCAGGGATGCAGGTATGGCTTTTGAGTGGGAGTGTGTTGGCAGGCAGTGGGTGTCAAGAAAATCTAGGCTTTTCTTTTGAAAAATACTACAGAAAAGGCATCTGTCCTCGGGTGAACCTAAGAATAATGTTCGTGTTTCTGTAACAGTGTTCAGTAACAGAAGTTAGGATGCAAGTAAAGGCTGGTGACTTTGTAGAAGCTAAAAATCTTTTGCAGATAGATGGGAGGTCCTGGATTTTAACATTGAAATGTAGATGTACTCTTCCTTGTGGGCCCTGTGTTACTTCCAGAAAGTTTGCTACTGCTAAGCGTCTTAGAAATTAAGCTGAGAGTTGCTGTTTTCTTTGATTAGAAGAGAGGACAGCAGTGCTTGGAAGATGGAGAGGTTAATAGAGGATCTGGGAGCTGCGTTCTTTATGTGTGGGCACTTTTCTGGGTTTTTTGTACACTGAAAACAGTAGAAACAACATCTGATTTGGAAGTTGCAAAAGAAAACAGTAGTGCAGCACAAGCAACAAAAATACTCTCCTGGGTTTGACAGTATAAAAACTAAAGTAGTTTATTCTTTTAATTGCACAGATGAGTATGAGGCAGTAAATACTTATCCTTAGGGGGATGCTAGTTGTGGAAAAGGCTGGCACACTGCTGAGGTATAAAATACATTTTCAAAAAGAAATTTTTCCCTTGGAGGGCAAGAATGAAGTTGTTCTGGGAATATACGGATGTAAGTGGATCATTCAAATTCACTTAATCCAGCATATGAGGTGTCAGACGGTTAGAGAGTGTCCCATATTGGGGCACAGTGTGGCTGTAGAAGGGAAGGGCTTCTAAGATAACAAAGGAACTGGAGCATCTCTCTTATGAGGAAGGGCTGAGAGCTGGGACTGTTCACACTGCAAAAGAGGTGCCTCCAGGGGTACCTGGAGGTACACCAGGTACACCACAACCTCTCTGGACAATCTGTGCTTGATCGCCCTTACAGTAAATTTTTTCCTGGTGTTCAGAGGAAACCTTCTGTGTTTCAGTTTGTGCCCGTAGTGTCTTGTCTTGTTATTGGGCACCACTGAAAATCTTCTGTCTGTTCTCTTTGCAAACACTCTTCAGATATTTATATATGGTGATGAGATCCTCCCGGAGCCTTCTCTTCTCCAGTCTAAACAGTCCCAACTTTCAGTCTTTCCTCATAAGAGACATGCTCCAGTCCCTTTGTCATCTTAGCAGACCTTCCCTGGGCTCTCTCCAACAGCTCCATATCTCCCATCCTGAGCTAAACATTCTTTATGTAGAAAGCCCCATTATTCTCACTGCAGATTGAATTAAATGTCATCAGGCTGTACAGTGCTAAAACACTTGATGTTCTGGTATGTGGCAAATGCTTTAAAATGTTGTGAATTAAACCCTGACTGACATTTCAGCTTTACCCACTCACTCCTTCCCTCTCAGAGGTATGGGAGAGAGAATCAAAAAGGTGAAAGTGAGGAAAACTGTGGGCAAAAACAAAGTTTAATGGCAGAAGCAAACCTGCATATGCAAGTGAAAGAATATGTGGAATTCATTCACCACTTCCCATGGAGCAGCAAGTGTTCAGCCACTTCTAGGAAAGCAGGGCTCCATTATGTGCAACAGTTATGTCAGAGGACTGTTTAGA
>WEKY01062153.1:0-24167 GCA_013390045.1 Picathartes gymnocephalus
GCTCAGGCAGTTTACTCAGCCAAGAGGTAACAAGTGGCCTCCAGCCCAGCTGAGAAGGTTCCAAATAAATCATGCCACAACGACTGACTGTAGCAGGCTAAGGAAAAATGGTAAACTCATTTTATTGTGCATTTAATAGACTGAATTTTGGTTTATATTTTCATTAAATACAAAACTTACTGATGCCTGGGAAAGATCCATCGTTTCAAAAATAAGAGTCATCTGAGGGGACATTTGGATGACTTCTCCACTCATCAAACAAAGCTTAAAAGACAAAAAATAACATACAATATTAAAAAAAAAATTAGTATTAAATTATACTTCGTATCACAGGGGAGTTCTATATGAAAATTGGCAAAACCAAATAAAATCAAAAGTAAGGTCAACTACATAAAATGTTTAACCACTTGTAGCAATAGATTCTTATGAAGTTTTAGCTAAATTCTTCACTTAAACCATAGTACTCCATATTAAACTACCAGTAGGCTCATTACAATCAATCTTGCATATGACAGAATAAAGAAAAGACAGCAAGATGAAAGGACAAAAGATATCTGCAGCTATTGTTGCTAATACTGAAGCATTCCAGCTGGAGGCACACTACCCTTTCGTACTAAAGTAAGAGTCCAGTTTGAGTATTTTGACACATTAGCATCCAGAACCTAAAAGTTCTAATGTCATCTCTAATTTTTATATTTGCTTTGAGATTCCTAGGGCCCATTTACAAAAGTGGTGTTACAATTTTGACTTCAGAAGCCATTATTTAAAATTCAACCCTTTGTATCTTGGGATTGTCTTGAAATATAAGTGTCTAAGTTTGTGCAATCTTAGAAATAATGGGGTTTATAGTATATAATTAATTGTAATTTCTGACATTTAAATTTCAATTATGTTAGAAAATTACATTATGGCATTAAGGAAATACTACGTAATTCAAGTCTTTCAGAAATGAGTTGATACTGTGATTATGATTCCAATACAGTGAAACAAAACAAGCAAAAAAAACCCAAACAGCGCACAAACTAAAAAACAATACAAAAATGTGACAACAACAAGAAAAACACCCTGCAAGTGTTGGGGACTTGTAAGAAGCTACAGTTTCAATGAGTCCTTGAGTATATTGGAAAGCATTTGCTAAAACTTTGGGAATTGGTAACAAATAATGTAAAAGAAAAGCTGCTTTTTCCTGTTAACCATACTTCGGGATTTTTCTTGTTTTGTGACTTCTTTGTCCTTCCCTTACATCAGCATGGCAAGTACATTTTGGAACAATCAAACAAAATTTATCAGGATGTGGTCAGCAATCTGTTGCAATTTGTACACTTTTGTTATGTAAATATTTTCAAATTAATATTTGTTAATTTAAATTCCAGAAATAAACATATTCATCAAATATTTTATTACCTCATTGTTTGAAACTGTAAACTGTAATTATGAATTCATTCATAAATTGCAGCCATCAGTGCAACTGATTAGGGGTAAATATGCCAAAAACTTGTCCACTATAAATTTACAAACAGTGGGAAGTATTTTCTACTAAGTAGGGAAAAGATCCTTTTTGAACTGTTACAGTTTGCTCGTCTCCTGTTTGTAGTTGCTCTCCAGCTGAAGACCTGCAGGGAGTAGCATAACATGGGTTTCTCAGCAAATGTAAATGCTGAGTAAAAGGAGGATGGTTTTGGTTGTGTTTTCTGAAAAGGTAATAGATGCTTCTAGATCACAGTTCTGTTTGCTTATGTCAGTCAGTAGGGGAGGATTAAGAAGAAACTGCATTCTGTTGGTTGGTTCAGCTGTGCTTTATGGAGGCACAGTGTATCCTGGCAAAAAAAGTCACAAAAGGAAGGATGGTAAACTAAACGCTTTACAATTAATTAAGAAAATATCTTTCTAATGAGATAATCAGTAGAAGTAAGAAACAAACCAACCAAACAAAACCAATAACCCGTCCCCAAAACCCAACACCAAAAAACTCCCAAGTGCTCACTCACCACACACAGCAGAATTGTCTTCGCATTCCCAGTGGTAACTTTCAGTCTTTGGCTGACAGCCTGCTTGTTCTGCCCTCCCATAGCAGCAGTCGTGGTGAAAGCAGCACCTGAGAGGAGCAGAAATGGTGATTTATGGTCACACAATCTCGGTGGGGTTTATCAGTGGGTTACTACAGCTGTCAACATCAGTGAGTGTACATACATTACCTGCTCAGGAACCAAACCAGGGTAATTGTTTAATAGATCACCTGGAAAAAATTATTACTTTTTCATGTAATAAGTGATGAGAAAATCGTCTGATATACATTGAGCTCGTTGAATCTTCAGAGCATTCTTGGTTATATGGGCATATGCCTTCCTCCTAGCCCCTTCCACACAATGAACAACAGTTCATCAGAAAATTTGGAAAGTTGCTCAGAATTACTGTTTCAAAATTGTTCTTGTCATAATTGGCACAAAGAATTTATAGACTTTCTGTGACATTGTGAGCAGGTAAGAATGACATTTTAATGCTTAAAAAAGACATTAAAATATGGTGGTGTAGTGTCTCTGGTGTGGAGTCGTTGCAAGCCCAGAAAAGCAAGTAGAGGAGGTAACAAGGAGATGAAGTTAGGCAGCTTGTAAGTTTTTGCTGCAAACTAATTACACTGTTTCTTTTTGACTTGATACACAAAGTATTCATTCATTCATTCACTCCATTATTCCTGGTAGACTAAAACCATCAGATTACAGTAGGCACATGGTGTTTAGGTTGCCTGAGGAATTTGTCTGCAATAGGAAAAGTTAATGCTGTGAGCATTAACACTTTGCAATTACTGTTTTTTGCTATGCTTATGAAGTAGTTACCTGGTTATTCCCCACAAATCACTGTGGGGAAATGTAAAGATCCTGTGGTACATAGCAGTGGAACAACACAACTCAGTACCTCCATTTCATGCACAGAAATTTTGAAAAAACCTAAACCAACAAAAAACCAGAACAAAACCTGGAAAATCATCTTCTTGTCAGCTACTGTTCATTACATTGATGATAGTCACTATACTGAGATTTAGTACTAAATGGAAAGATTCGGTTTTTAGAATTATTTTTTAACAGGTTCCACTTTGTATTATTTTTTCTGTATTATTTTGAATACTAGTCAGATAAATAGTTACTCTCACCAGTCTACTCTGTCCTTGGGCCATCCTTTTCCTCCCAGGCCACAGTAGCATCCATAGCGTAGGTAGGCAAAAGGAGAGCGCCCTGTGGTGCATCTGATGGCTCCAGCTAGTTCCAGAATTCCTCTTCGGTTTCTCAAATGGGCTTCCCCAAAAGTGCCTTTATAAACTGTGGAAGAAAAACTATTATTGAATCCAACATGCAAATATAAAATAGTTGGGATTGTTTGCATTTTTTAAAGCATTGATAATTAATGACAGTACTTGAAAATACTTGAGAAGTTTTATTTTTGACACTTTGGGGCTGCACTCCTTGACCCAGTCCCTTTGTCCCCAGTCCATAGTGAGCAGAATACTGAACACTGAGAACAGCTGCAGTGGTTTCCTCCCATGGAGGCAGTGTACAATGGCAGACTTCAGTCATTTCCAGTCCTCCAGCTGATGAGGGCCAGCGTGTGGCCTGTGGCCCAGGCTCACCCAGCTGCTAAGATTAGCTGCCCCAGGATTGCAGCGTTTTCTCCTTAACATAATGTGCTATTTTACCCATGTTATTTTCTAGAATATAGGGCTTTACATTGGAACAAATAGGTCCTTTATGACAGGGTTTTGGTTTTCCTCATTTTTAGACAAAGCAGCCAAATAACTGGTGGGGATGGTGTGGTGGACGTAAGGCAGGGAAAAGGGTGGGTGCTTGGAATCTTTTCCAGGGAAATTACAAAGGTGGGGTTTGGTTATTTTCCTGTTTTCTTTTGTTTGGGATGTTGTTGTTGAAGTGATTCTCACTATTATTTCTCCAGAACAAAATCTTTTTTGGGAACTGTATTTTAACTATCCCATGTCTGTACTAAAGCAAGAAGTCCCAAGGAGCAGAAAACTGTTGAGATTCTGGGTGACATTTGTAGGGGTTCATTCATCCTGATAGGTTGAACTGAAAACACCAATGGTAATGAGCAGCCTCTCCTTGCAGTGCAGGCTCCAAGCTATTCACAGCAAATTTTAAGAAGCTGAATGACTACAAAACAAATTAGTTTTAGAATGTTTCTGATTAGAGTTTCTTATCAAATAAACTAATTACTTATTTTGGGATGAGGAGAACAGTTTATAAACCTAAAGTCTCAGTACTGGTTACAGATTGCAAAAGACATTAGGATTTAATAACTAATAATACCTGTGAGGGACACAGACAACAGAAAAAAGTAGTTCGGCTTTGTTGTTGAAGGCTTTGGTAGTTATTTTCCTACAAAATAACGATATGATTATGCAGTTTTATATAATCCGTATAATCACGTAATCTATTATAATAGCATAATAGAGTAATCTTTTGTAATAGATTATATTATAATAGATTATATGATTAACTATAATCAGTTAATGAAAAATCTGACAGAAAAAATACTGGTCCCAGCACAGTTGAGTATCTTGAAATGTGTGGGATGCTGATGACCTCTACCACGTGTAACATCATGAAATAATGGAATTTAAACACTTCATGAAATCACCTCAGTAAGAAAGTCAATTGGTTTGTGTGTGAGAATGGTAAAAAAACACTTTAGGAGGAATCCTGAGGCAGCATTTAGTATTTTCCTGACTCGTGACCACTCCCAGATTTTGTCCCTCCTGTTTTTTGGGCATGTGATCTAGGGGCAGAAGTGTTGAAACAAGGGTGCTTAAACTTGCACATGCAGCTTTGGCCATTGATTAAAAGCAATCATATCCTAAGGAATTAAGGAAAGCTTCCTTGTATGTAGTCGATTGCAGTTTCAAAACTGCTGAGTTGGCACTAAACTTCCTTGCTAAGATAGTGAATAGTATCTGTTGTGCATGGCTCCTATTCCAGAACATTACCTGGATGTTTAGTGTGAGATTTTGGTTCTGGGTAGCAGAAGCATCCATTTGGTTATAAACAGATCCATTTTATGATAGCACTGAAAGTATTATCTTCTTTGTCAGTACAGGTTCAGTAAATTCTGAGCTGAAAACCCTGCAATAAGGCTGCAGCATTACAAGTGACAACTGGTTATACGCTTCAATGTTTAGTAATGGTTACTCTTGTAGAGAGCCAGTAATGTCTGGAGGAACCATGGTTAATGGCAAAGCTGGGTTTGCGCTGCATGACCTTGGGGATTCTGAAAAAAGTGAAGAATTTTTACATTGTGTCTCAGTTCCTGGCAACTGGGGAAGGATGGTGTAGGAGAGATACAAGTCAGGAGGAAAGAAATAAGAATTTCCAAGTAATATTCCTAGTTTCATCAGAGAATTGTTTGCTAACTTGGGACAATTCCCAGTCCCTTGATTTAAGTCCATGGCAAGTAGAAGTGATGAACTGTGTGGTACCCGAGAAGTTAAAGTATAATATGCCATGTATCTTGAAGAAAAGGACATAAACTTTTTGTCCTAGTAATTTATTTGTGTTACACCATCTGGACATCCAGTTGTAAACCAGCGTGGCAGAGATACTCTGAATATGATACTCTGTCACAGCAGCTTTATGAGCTGAGTTAATAAAAGGAATGAAACACCATCTGAGAATGCACAGAACTATGGAAACAGAGTATCAATATGTTGCTGATGATAGCATTGGTGTGTTTGCCGTACAACAAAATCTCCAAAGTGTTTTATCAGAAATGTTGTGGAATACAGTTAGAGACTGAAGTGAGGTTCTGCTTATTTCCAAATATTTTATGATTAAGTTTTTGAAATCTTTTGTATGGTTTTGTTTGTTTTTATGAAGACTTTGTGAATGAGACATTTGATTATGCATTCCTGAAAGCAGTGTTACCCCTCGATGTCTAGTCTGTTTTTTGGATTTTGTCATGCAGATTGTGTGCAGCTCTGTCAAACACAACCTTGTAGGTGGAGAAAAAGGGAGTGAGCTAGATTGGATTTATTTTAATTTCATTGCTTTATAAGGTATTTTAAAAATCTACTCCCTTAAATTTCCATATGCAAAGAGGGGAAAAAATTAGAAACACACTAATTTTTTATGAAAGGTCATATTTCCTATGTTTTACTCTTTTCAGTGGGCTCAGTGCAAAGATAATGATTATTTTTCCAGATACATACTTACATTTTTGTTGAGATGTACAACTTTGCATAATTATGATACCTAACTACATTATTAGCATCTAATACAATGTATGCTGTCTTGTGGGTTTAAAAATAAATTTTAAGCCATTTTTTCAAAGACTGAGGGTACAGAAACATCTTTTAATGTTAAATATGTGTAAACTTTCCTATAGGGATATGTCTATGCAGTCATAGTGCTCCAGTAGTTCAGAACTTGAAACTTGGGAATAAGCAGACTTTCTGATGCACCTCCAAGATCTTGCAAAAAAGAGCTCTATGCCTTATAGAAACCTCTTTGGTTTTGCTTAGATTTTTACCTCTTGTTTCATAAGCTATCACGAATGGCCTTTTTCACCTCATTTTATTGCCCAAACAACTTACATGCGGTCTCCACAAACTCTGGTCACATGTAAATTTTTTGAAAGGTTAAACTTGCCCGTTTGGCTACTTTGGACCAATTGAGAAACAGGTAAATTGCATTTCCCGTGCTCCTCACTGCCCACGGAGTGGGTGACTGAGGTGCCTGACTCAGAGCTATCAGAACACAGACAGGCTCTCCATAATGAGCCCTCCAAGCTGGCAGAAGCAGTGATTTCATTGCTTTCCTTAATGTTCTTGCTAAGGTTTGTGCCATGCAAAGGATGAAGTCTGGAGGATGATCAAAATGCAGAAGGAATCATAGGGGCAATCTGAGGTCAGGAAGTAGATTTGGGGCAGGGATCTTGGTGGGGCCCTAAGTTGGCCCCATTATGCAAGCACCTTACCTTATGGGCTTTAATCACGACTGCCTTTCCCCAGACCCTGCTCCGTTCTGTGCCCAGAATCTGTTCTAGGAATGAATTGAGGCTCTTTTCTTTAGGATCCTGCTATTTGCAAGATTTGGTGTGGTGAATTTGCAAGCTGTGGAGGAATGTATAAAAAAAAGGTGCAAGAGAATCGTTTACTTAAGGCAGCTGATTGCTATTCTGGAAGATAGGATTTTATCCTTACAGCTGTCACAAAGGTTCAGCATGAGGTTAATTTAATCACTTTAAGACAATGCCTATTGATGTTTACTAATAGTAGGCTCCCAGCCTGCTGCATATCCTGGGGTTGGAGTACCAAGCTACCACACCACTCAGTGAGAACCAGGTTTTGAGCAGTTGAAGTTCCACATCATTTGATGTAGTTGTAGGTAAAATTGGGTTCTACCATGTCACCATAGGAACCTAAAATTAGAGGATGCTTTTTTGTGTCAGCCCACCTACCTATCTGAAAAAGAGGGATGATAATATAGTTTCAGAGAAATGAGTACAATCAGATACTGTACTGATTAATACCTCGGAAAACCTATGAGGAAATGGATTGTGAATTGTTACAACTGGTCTTTAATACTGCTTAATAAATAGGATGTAGGAGACAAAATAATTAAATATTTGCAAAGTGAGTAATTGGCTGTGTGAAGGTGTGAGGCAGGGGTCCTTTAATTACATTCTCACATCATAACTTATTCATGAAGACTGATTCATTTTTCAGAATAACCCATTTAGGGTTTTGTAGGCAATCTCAGTTCTAGCAATTCCTGCTCCTGAACTGCTTAGTGACTCAAGTGCTCCGCGACAGCTCACTCCAGTACCCAGAAAGGAGTGGGGGTAAAGCTACCGGCTTTATAGAAACCTTGTTGTTGCACTTGCAAGCTGCAAACAGATTTGAAACACGGAACTTCGTTAGCAGAGTAGTACATTACTGATGATCTTTACAGAAGTAATGTGCGCCCCTCCAGCCCTGCTTCCATGTGCAGGTGCGGTCTGAGCACCGCCCGGGCTGTCGGGGCAGCTGCAGCCGCCGCTGGCAGCGGCAGATCGGGGGTTCCCGTGGGCGAGTCCCACCCAGCTGTGCCCGAGCGCTGGCCACCTGGCACAGGAACTTCTCTCCGGCGTGGGAAGACAGGTACTTCCCGTGAGTGTTTCTCCTAATACTCCTTTCTGTACCCCTCTTCCCACCCGTCTCCCGACGCTGCCAAGCCCCATCCGGCCGGGTCCGGGCAAGTGAGCGCGTCCAGCAGAGCCTGCGGAGGCGCCGCAGAATGGGGCCGCTTCCCTGCCGAGGAGGACCGTGTGGATGCCGAGCCCCGGCCCGGGGCCCGGCTCTACTCACCGGCCGCCGGCAGCAGCAGCAGCAGGAACGGGGGCAGCGGCGCCATGGGCAGCGGCGGGCGGGGGTGCGGGTCCCGGCAGCGGCGCTGTGCTCGGCAGAGAAGTGTGTAGGTGTGAGCCGCAGCTGCGGCGTGCCGGCTATAAAAGGCTGCTTTCTGCCCCGAGCCGGGTCCCCCGGAGCCCAAGTCCAAGCTGTGCTGCCCATCTGGCCAGAAGGGAGGAGCTGCCGCTGGAAGAGCCGGCGAGAGCTGGGACCTGTCACTCGGGCAGCGGAGTGCGGTGCAAGCACAGGGGGTCACACCCCGCAAGGTCTCTGGTGGGGGCCGCCGCTCCTCCACACCTTCCTGCTCTGGTAGCTATATTTTCTTGAAATACGCAGTTCCTAGGTAATTTAATCTAGATCTGAAGAGGAAAGCAGGAACTGTGTTCTAAGTTAGCCCAGTGGTTAATTATAACCAGTGCTGAAGACGTGCTCTATCTGGAGTCAGCATCAGCCAGACTTCATCTACTGATTGCTCCTTTCCTTGGATGACTAAAGAACAATCAACTCCTAAACTGGTTACGGATATTTGTAGCTTGATAAAAACTTTTTAATTGTATCTCAAACAAAATAGACTCTCAAAGTGAGTATTTTTTTGTGCATTGTATTATATTTGCATATTTTTCCATTCCAACTCTTGTATTATTTTGTAAAAGCTTCAGGTAGGTGTCTTATTACAATCAGTTTCATTGCCTCTCTCAACACACAGACAATACCACTTGTTTTTATGTGATATTTTTTCTGTCCTCATACTTTCCAAGTATTTCTTCAGAACTTTTATTATTGCACTGAAACCAGTGCATTTCCTGTCAGTTGTTTGAGCAACCAGGAGCCTTGAAATTTAGAGTACTGATTTTGTGACCATGTGTTTTGTCTTGTGATGTTCATCTTTTTTTTTTTTTTTTTGCATTATTATATTCCAGGATATTACCCCCAGAGGATCCCATTGAGGTATACACCTCTAGGCTATGGAAGGAGAAATAAAACTAGTTTTATTTATGGAACTTATCAAGAATTTTTCTTGGTCATGTCATTTTACTATTGGAGAGCAGCTAGTAGTTTGGTGGGGGGGGTTTTGTGAATGGTATTTTCATCAAAGAAATAAAATAGTTTTTTCACACACATACTGAAGGATAATTCTACTTTTGCATTAAAATGCTCTGATTTCTGTGTTATAACATTTTTCTTTTTTCAGGAGAGGTAGAAAATGGTATGTGGTGTAATTCCAAGAGACAAAAAGCATGCACAGACAGATCAGATTTGTTTTTGTTATGCTGTCATTAATCCAGGCTCTCTGAAATGTTTGTGTTGGCACTGAAGTGAGGTAGCATGGGATAAATGTGAAACATCAGTCGGAGGCAGGATATTGATGTGCCATTGTACACCTGATAGGCCTTTGTGCAACCGCGTGCAGAGCACCAGGCGAGGTGTGGCAGCTCAGCCAGGATGGTGCATGGTACCTGGCAAGGCAGAGGGTGCCGGTGTGAACCCCACACAGCAGAAATACGCAGGGTTCCCAGCCGAGTGCCAGTGCTCTGCAGAGCGGGGAAGGTTGCTGGAGGCTTCCTGTGAAGCCCCGATGCCTGGCAGATCTGTACCAAGCAGCCACAGGTACGGGGAGCTGGGACAATGCTGCCAGCCTGGCTCTGGCCAACATGGGGAGCACATGGGACATTGTGTGTCCCAACACAGCTGGGCTGGCATACTAGTGAAGTGGGTTGTGTGGCAACCAGAAAGGCTGTCCATGACCCTTATAAGTGATGGTAGAAATGCATGTATTGGGGATTTTTTTTTTTAATTTTTTTTAGAATTTCATTGCTATTGCCATCAACCGGGTCAGGGTAATTTTCCTGTTACTCATGGAGTCACATCGCTAATTACTGGTACTCTGGTCTTGTACTGTCACTTATACTTCATTTGTTTACCGACTCTTCCGGTCAATAAGTCACACCTATTAGAACACTTTAATGGTGTCCGAGAGCTGGGTAATGAAACTTCCAGTTGAACAGTATCCCATCCAGCATACCATTGCATATGACAATGAAAACAGTATCCAGGGGAGCAAGAAGAATTACATTTCATTTTGTTCTTCAGGACACTGACTGATGCAATGTGTTAGTGCAGCTGATGTGTTTTTCTCTGAAGAAAGGAAAGTAACCTTAAAACCACTGAAAAATCAAATGAGACTGAAATGCTCAGACTACAGCATCTTCTGTCAGAAAGGACACAAAGAAGTGTAGGGAAAAAATGTGTATATAATGACGAAGTAAGGAATGCAAGTAATGAGTTCTGATTCCTACGAGTGTAGTAAAAATTCAAAGGAGAACATCTAGTGAAATTGGTGAGAGGGGAGGAAATCTGATAAAAGGAAATACTTTTATTGAGGGGGAGCTAGATTGTCTAGTTAATTGTCAGGCATATGGCTAAGAAAATATACCAGTAGCAGATTGGAAATTCATATGGATTACGATAAAGTCTTTTTTTTTTTAATTAGACTTACTTCCCTTTAAAATTTTTAATTAAAAACTTGTGTGGCAGTGTAGACCTGTCATATTTCTTTTTGTAGTGTTTCTTTTCTTCAATTTGAAGCACTTGGAAACTGGCCTAAGTCATATGTGACAAATGGCATTTTCCCTCTTACTGATGAATCCTTTCTGTCTGTCAATTGGAGCTGTGCATGGGCGGGGAGAAGCATTTGCTTTTCAAATATATTTTCTCAAACAAGGCTGCATGTGCCTTATGATTGCCTTGTTTTTAAATCTGAGAAAAAGATTAATATAATTGAGACACATGGCTATACTGAGGAACATTCTCACAGCATAACACTGTTATCAGCAAACTTGTTAAATGAGTTCTAATAGCCTCATTTCTCAGTGTCCAGGATTATGTACATGCAGGAAAATGACAGAGTATAATAACCCAAAATGTTAAAATGTTTATGAAAAGTGGTAGAATGGTTTAAAATATAGTCAATGTAAGTGCAAGTTATCCACTACCCTGTGATCAGGTGAAGGTAGTGATCTTAAGAGAAGTGTAACAGTAGATTTACTGCTGAATAAACAGCTGAAAAAGCCATATTTTTGTAGTAATAATAGTTCCATTAAATTTTTTTATTTAGTAAGAGCAGTTATTTTTCCTGAGAAATGAAAAAGCATGGCACCTACCTTGGTCAAATTTTTATATACTCTCCATTTAACTATTGTGAACAAATGTAGTGCTGCTGCTGATGAGTACAGAAGTACTACAGTCTGTAGGAGTGTAAGCAAAGTCCTAGAAAATGCCTACAGCATTAAGCATGTGGCAGTTAAGCCATAGGACATACTTGCTGCCCCACTGAATTAATGAACTAATAAAGAAGGGCGAAACAAATTCCCATTGTTAGAGATGGGAATGGAGACAGGATGATTTGCTTAAGGTGCTTTACGATGGCTGTAGCAGAGCTGGGAAACAGGAATCTGATGTTTTGTGTCCCAGGTTAAGACTGGGTTATTCGGCGGCACTGACTCCTGGAGGAAAATAGGGAAAGAAGCATGTGTCTTACTGTGAGGATATCAGAATAATTAGAACTGAAGAGTTGCTTCCCAGCAGTTAAGTCAAATGACTGTGTTTACTTGTTACTATACTTGGTAAATGTCTCTGAGTTCTCACATTTTCTTAAACATTGGATTGGGACACAGATTCTGCCTGGAATATATCCTTTACAAGTGTCTGTTCCTTCAGATACTGAATGTCCAAGTAGTGCAGAACTTCTTTATCATTGTCATTTTCATAAAAATACCAAACCAAACAGCCTTAATTATCTGAGTATTTTTTTGGAAACATTCAGTGCCTTTGTTCCCATTTTTGGAGGTTTGGCTGGGTTTCCTCACTTTCATGTCCTTCCATCTTCTCTTACCTCCTTTTCACAACCAATGCTTCCTGTTTACCAATGTTTTCTTCAGCTTATGTTGTTGGAGATGTTGTCCCAAAATGTACAAGAGTTATAAAGCCAAGTTTGGAGAGACAAGTTCCATGTGGAAGATTAGAAAACTTTCTTCTTAGCCATTTTATAGTATTTTTGAATGTGCACATATTATCTCAAATCCAGTTCTAGCATACAGAACAAAATCCAACTCTAAGACTATACCAGCCTATAGCATAACTTGTAATGTCTCTGGTCATAGTAAGTCTCTGAGTAGCACAATGTGTCCTGAGAGAATTTTGGGGATCACATCTGTAGCGTTGTCCTTTCCATGTCCCTTTGGCAGCAATGTAACTCTGTCTGTGCTGCAAAAACACCATGCTAGTGTGTCACTGCCCATAACAGACAGTTGTTGGAAAGGTTGTTATTACAGAAATGTTCTTGAAACTGCTATAATGTCTGCAGAGGAGCTGACTTACTCCTACAGTTTTCTTCTCCCTTCCTTCTAGTTTTGTTTTTTTCCTGATCCCCATTCTCCCCTGTGCTCCTTTAGTACAACAGCTGCTATCATGGAGTCCATTCTATGCATACAACCACCCAAACAAGTAATGAGATTGCAAGAACATCCCCAGAGCACCACTTATTTACCAATGCAGTTCTGTCCAGTGTTACGGCATGGAAGTATATTGCCTGACTTTGAGCAAACGCACACACTGGAGATGTTGGGGAAAGAGTCTATAAATAACTTCCAGCTTGCTTAGCTCTTAGGTTCTGACAGTTATCTCTGCCTTCCAGAAGATTTGCACTCTCTAAGTCAAGTTCTACATTCGGCATTTGCATCCAAAAAAAGACCCATGGCTTGCTTCTTGTGGATCCCAGGACTAGTTCTTATTTTTATATCTTGAGGAAAAAAAGACTTGGCAATGCAATGTGTGCATGTTTCTAAAACAAATTTGAAGTTTCCAGCATATCTCTGGAAGGATATTTGACTTTTTATAGGTTACATCAACTTTGATTCTTGAAATGGCTGATGTAATGACCAGGATGATGGGATAGAGTGACCTCTCAGCACATTTGTGAGTGATATGAAATTGAGGGGAGTGGCTGATACACTGGAAGCAGGGCTGCTACTCAGACAGACCTAATCAGACTGGAAAAATTAGCTCTTGGGGACTTCACAGAGTTCAGCAAAGGCAAATGCAAAGCCCTGCAACTGGGATGGCATAACCTGCAAGTGGGACAGGCTGGGAACTGACTAGATAGAGAACAGCTTTGTAGAAAAGGAGCTGAGGGTTGTGGTGGCCAAGTTGAATGTGGGTCAACCATGTGCTCTTGGAGCAAATGGGCCCAGCTGCAAACTGGGCTGAGTACCACTGGTGGGTTTGCAGGGAACTGATTCTACCAAACTGCTCAGGCAGCTGCAGTTCATGACATACAAGAAGATGAGAGAGCTGGATTTTAACAGGTTTAAGGAAGATGGTGAGTGGAGATCATCATGCTGTGAAGCACTTCCACATGGAAGGGTGTAGAAGAGATGCAGCCACATTTTTCCCAGAGGTGCTCAAGAAGCAATGAGCACTGCCCACAGCAATTCAATATAGGAAACAAATTTTTTAATTTTTTTTTTTTTTTAAAAGGATCAAATACTGAAAAAATTTGCCTGGAGAGGCTGTGGGAACTCTATCCTTCGAGATATACATAACTCAATTGAACATGACTAAAAGCAACGTGCTTTAACAGGACCTGCCACGAGGAGAAAGCTGGACTTCATAACTTGCAGAAGTCCCTTGCCACCTACATGATTCTGATATTGTGATGTGATAGCAGATACCTTCAAATTAGTAGTTCCACCCTGCCAGGGAAGGATACTCCAATATCACTTCCTTTTGCCTAAAGGTTTTTATGAAACCATGGCCTGTAGGCAGGGAAGGCAGTAGGCTTGTTCTACGATAACAAATTGATTGATAATAATTTTTTCCATATATCACCAAGTAAAATATGCAAATGCACTGGGGAAATATCTGTACTTAATTCAAAGAGACTTGAGATTTTGCCTGTTTTTATTATCTAGACAGCTTTGTCACAAACAGAAGCAGTGCTCTTTTCATAAAGAACTACTTTCCTACCATTTTAACTCACTGTTATGAAATCCCATTTCTATGCCTTTGTCCTTGTTGACCATTTCTAAATCTTCCTCCAATTCTGTTTTTACTGAGACTGGGGGGAGGCTGCAGAACTGAAAGCAGTATTCAGGGTGGAGACAGAACACAGATTTATAGAGACTGCAGACTATATTTTATTTAAGAGAGAAGAAAAAGAAATGCACAGTTTTGTGTAACTTTTACCATGTCTACTGGCTTTTCATTGTCTCTAAATGTTTTAAATTGCTTGAAAATAAAATGAAGGATTTTTGTTACCTGTTTATTTGTTCACCTCTAAGTTGTTTTTTTCTTCACCCTGTCAACAGTGAACACCCTATTGGCATGGTCTGCTTGTCTTGCAGCTTTCTTTCAGGACCTGTCTTTCTTTTATTCCTCAGCTGTGTAGTTTTATGGCAACCGAATGCCTGTCAGGATAAAATCCCTAAGTAATGTGTCCATCAAAGGAAAGGTGAGTAGAATGTAGCCCTTGCGTGTTCCAGGCTAATCTGCATAAGAGCCCTCTGTCTTTAAACACTATCCAGACTGCTTTGGGAACTGGGAAGTTACTGAATTTATTTTTGAGGGTCAAAAAATCCTGGAAGTACTGAGGGGTAGGGAACACTGGGATTAGCTAGAGAATTTAGGAGTAGGAAAGAAGTGAGTATAGGAAAACTTGTATCTTAAGACATGTAAGATCAAACAGGCGCTAAATAGTGCTGAAAAACTGAGTATGTGTCACTTGTCAAGCAGGTTCTGAATCTCTCATCTTCAAGTCTCTCTGGGATGGTCTCCTACTTTTATTCTTTGCTTTTGCGGAGTGGTTGGGATGAAGAGTAATTGAACCACAGAACTATCAGCACTAACATCATGATTTGCTATACCTGAAATAAACCAGATATTTAAAATCAGCCAAAAGATGCAAGAGTCATTTGCTGAGAGTATGCACAGAGTGTCAGTACACAACAGGAAGGCCGATGTTCAATAAAATGTTGTTTAGGCACCAGCAGCTGTTTGATTTTCAGTAAGAAGTGAGCACTGAGTCGAAGGTAAGAGTTTAAATGCATTCTCAAATCTGGGCCAAAATGACAAACATACTGTGTTTTCTATGTAGGCCTATTTTCCACTGCATTGGAAAGCAACAAATGCCATGGGTACTATACAATATAAACAAATTAGAACCATTTACATAATCTATAATTATAAAGACTTAAGCTTATGCTTCTTTGGAGTATCAATTACAGGCTTAAGAATAATTTTTCCTAAAACTAAGAAAGATTTTATAATTCTATAGATTTTATAATTCTATAGATTTTATATTTCCTTTTAAAAGATCAATTGTGGACAAAAGAAGACATATTTAGGATACTTACGAGCAGAAGACTTGTAGATTCACTGCCACAAAGAGCTAAGGAAACAGCGGAGTGTGAAAGAAGCTGCTGAATTGCAGTCCCAGTACCTTGTACATGTGACAGTGCTCAGGGAAGATGGTATTTAACTCTTACAGAGTTCAATGAATCTTCAAAGACAAATAGAAATGTTGCATAATTTCCATAGTACAGATTGAAAACTAGCACACCAATGGGTTTGGCAGTCTACAGACTTCATCACCCTTTTTGATTTTATTTTAATACAGGGAAGATGATCTTTGGGTGACTGAACACTAGAACAGATTGCCCAGAGTGGTTGTAGAGTTTCCCTCGCTGGAGATATTCCAGAACCAGCTGGATGAAATCCTGTGCCATGTACTCTAGGATGACTCTGCTTGAGCAGGGGAGTTAGACCGGATGGCCCACTGCGGTCCCCTCCAACCTTATCCATTCTGTGATTCTCTGACCTGATCCAAATACATAAATTGCTTCTTTGGTTTAATACAAAACAAATTCCTCATGGTGATACTATATTTACAGAATTCCATAGCGAGCCATCTAGAAATACTCTTACCTACAGATCCTGTGACTAAGAAAGTTCATACCATCCTAAACACGTAGAGCTGTATTCTTTAAAATAACACATATGAAGACTACTGTTCCTACATATAAAGGAGAAAAAGTTCTAATTGCATATGAAATGCCATCAAAAAATGAAGAGACCAAATGCCATGAACTACCACATTTGTATCAGCAGTGATGGAACCACCAATTCTCTTTGCATTTACTATATAGGATGAGAGAGTTTGCTGTACTATGTGTACCAGTCCTTGCTAACTGGCATCAGGATGTGCGAGACAGAAAGGAAAAAAGGGAGTGAGGAACCAGTCCCAGTAAAGCTTTAAAATGAACATTTTTATCTTCAGCTGCTGGAGGTGTGAATCTCACTAAATGGATTTAAATTCTTCTGAGTACTTATCCTACAATATATATATACAGCATCCAGTCAAGGGTGATCTCAGAACCAGCAATCAAAAACTGACTGGGAACAAAGTAGTTCATTTCTCTGACTCCTTCTTTGGTAGTTTTCTAGTTTCAAGATAAGGTTATAGCTTTTACTGATTAGCCTTTTAAATAAACAGACATTTTCCCAAACAGCCATTTTAGAGTCTTCATGAAAGTCTTTCAGATGGTAGGTACTAAATATATTTTTACCTTTTTATGGTGTAAACCAGCACATTTTAATTGTGTCTCAGTTACTTTACCATAAATTATGCTGAATCATAAAAATTTTGTCTAGCTTCTTTTTGTGACTATGATACCCCAAAAATAGGAGTAATATGGTGCATACAAAACTTTATGCTGACCATATTCAGATTACCTTTTAAAATAAACAGCCTATGCATATTTGACATTTTTACTTCACAGAGCAAAACAGTTCTGCATACACGGAGTAATCTGGATTTTGTGTCTGCACATAGGATCTGCATTCTTAAACTTAGTGGTGATTTGATGCTGCTGGGAGACTCACAACCACCTAATTTCCTAATTCCGTTTGCAATTCTTTAATGACACATTAATGTTTTAATATTCCTCTAGTTATTACCTCTCTCAGAAAGAAGAAAAGATAAACCCTTATTAGTTTATGCACCATGTAATCCCTAGGAAGGATTTGCCTGGGACAGATAATCTTTCCTTGTGTTGAAGTCTTATTTAGAATGGAGGGTCAACTTAATTACACAAGCAAGCCTAATTTTTATTCTGTAAAATACTACATTGAATTTTTGTTTGGATTGGTTCTTTCTGACAGCTGCCAAAAAAAACACTTATATAGTTTTTATCAAAAATCCAACCGTCAATAGTGCACATCACTCTTCCAAATGCATGGACATTCACGGAAAATTGTGTGCAGAGATGCTGCTGAACATCCATTTTCTTCCCATCAACTGGTCTTTCTCATTTACTTATTTTTGTTGAAGTAACACATAGTATGTCTATGGATGTGTGCAAACGTGTTGCATGTTCATACAATAAAGTAGAATTAAAATGTAAAGCGATGTAAAGTAGTTAATACTCTGCAATGACTTCATTCCTGTTCCTAGGGGAGGGAATGCATCTTAAGATCTAAAAACTACAAGCACTAAATGATCACTTTTTTCATCTAAGGAGAGAAACATTTTCTACCATAGCACATATATTGCATCCCCCCCCCTCAGTTTTCTGCAATCAGCATAATTGGCTGATTACTGCACAACTGGTAGGACTGGAATTAGGTGGGTCCTTTTATGATCATTATCACAGCAAGTGGAAGGAAGAGGAGGAGCTGCAGCAGTCCTAATTTTACTTGAAATACTGGACTTAGAAACCTATGTGAGAACACCAAGCAGCACAATTCCATAGAGCAGGGTTGCCCTTGAAACAAGTGTCACTGCTTACTGCTGCTTTCAAGTTTTTGGTCTTTGAAATTTGTTTTTCATCAGTTTGTTCTGGCCTCTGTCCATCATCTTTTGATCTTTGGCTTCTTAAGTCACTTGCCATTTGTTCAAGGAGCTGAAGGGCAGATAACACAATGACTTGTATGCCATAGGCTCTGGAATTTCTTGTACCAGCCCAAATAATTTCTCTTTGAGCGAGGTATATTTTCTAACTGCTTAAATCATATAATTAAATTTGGAGTCACACAACATTAGAAGATAAATAACTTCCTGTTCTGTTGTTGGAAGAGAATCTTGTAAGGGGCCTGTGTCTGGAAAAAGGCTGAATGGAGTCTACCAGAGGTAGAGACAGGACAGCCTAATTAGGGAAGGATTGATTTAAAACTGATTGACTTACAGTAAGATGGGACTACAGACATTCGAAGTGTGTAATATTTTTATAGTAAAAACAAAATTTAATAAACACAACTTTTTTATCCCCTCAGAAAAAAGATGGGCTATTTATTAAAATAACTGTTATAAGCAATAATTTGGGCCTTTGAGAAAAGGAAGGAATGGTAGTAAATTCAATACTAAAATGTTTCAACTGACAGTTAGAAAAGGTTTAGTCTTCATAAAATATAAATAAAGTATAAACAGCATTTGTTACAGGTTAAGTTCTGACCTCAGTTAAACCAGTACATACCTAAAAGGTAACAAAAAGGTATAAAATTATCTAATGCCTGCGATTCAGCAGTTTACAGAACAAAATAATATTTTAAGTAAATAAATAATCACAGCTGCGTAAGTCCTGTTTTACAAATTTAAGTAGTGACACTCGGGATAACTGAAGCTCTCTACAAAGCCAGCAGCAAGGTGCAAATTTGAAGAGCCCAGCTGCTTGTCATTTTCTGTAGTGTTGCTTATTGATCAATAACAACGCTGTGGTTTTAAAGAAAGGCTGACATGCCCAGACAACATGAATATAGAAAAACTTCAGAAGGCAGGCAGCATTTCCTTTTAAAATAGCTTCTAACAATGCTTTAGTATAATTACACATGCTCCAGACGGAGGTTTGGAAGAATGTTAACTCTCCTGTCAATTAAAAACCTCCATATGTATGCAGCCAATGGGTGGGGTGCTACATTTGAGAGTGCAGCATTCAAGGTAAAACCTCAACCACCCAAGTTTTGCTTTGAGTCTTACAGCACACAAACTCAATCTCAAATTTTGTGGAAGCCTACGTTGTTAAAAACACAAAAATGGATTTATAAAACATTTCAAAAGCATGTAAAAAATGAAAAGTTGATTAGAGTGAAATATGAAAAACAGCAGGACTCTGCCTGTTGTAGCAACTTCAATCTTAATGGCAGCGCAATTCTGTTGCAATTGCAACTGTTTCCTGAAAACATTACTTCATGTATCTATGTCCTTACTTTGCAATAGCTGCGTGGACTGTGTGAAAGGTCTTGCTGCTCCATCAGTGCCATTATTTGTCTTGGCTACTGTAAACTGTGTGTTCTTCTGGATTCTCTTCCATACTTCAGAATTAGAACTCCATGAAGCCAAGGAGACTGTGTGAGTCTATTAGTCCACTACCATGGAACTCTCACCGCTTCTGAAATTGCCTGTTTGTAGGAGTAATCCGTATATACCTGGATGCTTCCAATCCAGCTGACGGCTGTAGTTATGTCAGCACTACTAAATTAGGCAGTGCTAACACAGTAGTTCACACTTGCTTCCCAAAAGTCTTGAGCAGTGTGCTTACTAGGGAATACTGACTCTTTCAAGGAAGAAGAAAATGTGCTAACCCTATTTTTGGATATATTAATTTCTTCAGAATAATTCTCCGAGGAACCACTATTTTCCAAGCATTGTGTTGCCTATATGGCAAATCAATTTTAGTCTGAGATTTTGTAACTTTAGGGTCATATTGGTTTGAATCCTGGGCAAGAGGGATGCAATGTACAATTCTTCACAGAAAATACTTTCCTAAGGTATCTATGGCAGCATTCATAGGGTCATGGAATGGTTTGGGTTGGAAGGAACTTTGAAGATTATCTTGTTGCAACCTCCTCTGTCACAGGCAGGGACACACTACACTAGCACAGGTTGCTTTAGGGATGCATTCAAAGAATTCTCATGCTTTCCTGCTCTACTTGCAGGATTTCCTTAAAATGCTAATCCCTCTAGTTTGACAAACAATAATTGAAATACTCTTTACCCTTTTTGTATTTTAAAACACTTGCCCAAGAAAAGTCAAGAATTGAAATGAAGATTGCCAGGAACGAATGAAAGGTGAATTCTACAAAGAAATTTTATCTGAAAAAGCATGAGTGTTATCTGGAAAAGCACAGGAGGGTGGGAAGACTATTTTTTCCCCTGCCCTCTGAAGAAGAGGTATTTTGAATCCTGTATTTCAGTAATGGTTGTAAAGAAAAGAAAAAAGCTCTTATCAGTTTGATGCTCAGCAATATTATACCAGAAGTAAGTACACTGAATGCATCAGCTAACTTCATTCTCCTTGTGCTTCTGCAGAGGTATTTTCTTTGAAAGACCCTTGTCAAGTCTGGCCACTCCTTATCTAAAATTTTATTTAAATTCAGAATTATTCAGTGTATATATAAAATTCTTAGTTTCGTAACATGGCTTTTGTTTCACTACATTTCAGGAGACATTAAAATTAATTTTTTTCATTATTTTCTGCAACATGAAGTGAAATGATAGAAAACAAAAAGCAGACATTACTGTTAGGGACTTGAAACTCCAATTGCTTGCAAAGTGTCAGAGGTGAATCTCAAGAATTTCTTAAGTATGTTTTCATACCCAGACAGCTTGAAGCTACATTGCCATTTTTACTAGTGCTTGTAAACCTCAGTTTCGGATGACTCCTTGACCTTTTGGAATAAGCATGACAGTTAAGATAAGCTGATGAATAAATGCTTATCCTGTTTGCAGGCATTAGGGTATTGGTCTATAACTGAGCTTCAGGGTGGCATTCTGTATATGAAGGGCCTGAGCTTACTCCATGGTACATGGAAAGAGTTGAGAATTCCTAAGAGCCAATATGATCATTGGGGAATTTCTGCTTAAGCCACGTGGATATGGTTAAGCAAGGCAGAGAGGTGTGACATTTAGCCCCTTTGACCTAAGACTCAGGGAAGCAGACTCAGTGATGATGTGTTAATAGCTTTTAGGATATGAGAGATACAGTTTAGAGGCTTTGAAGATGTTTAACCTACTTAGCTCACCTATGAAAAGGATAATCTGATTGCCAGCTTCAAGAGGATTGTAAGCAACCCTTAGCAGTCTCCTGCAAAACTTGCTTCAGAGACATCATTCCTGCTCAGAGCAGTCTAACTCAACAAGTGTGTGTTTGATTTAGCTCTTTATTGTGGCTCAAAAGTCAGCCAAACGGATTGTCCCCATGCACTGTGCTTTGGTTCATTTGATAGAGCACTTTCAGCTTACTCCCTCGGGGAATAAGCCAGGAAGGTGTGCTCCAATCATGACATTCAACCTGTGTGTTCAGACTAAAGCTATTCCAAAGTTAACCCCTAAAATGTGCATTGGGGCTGAGCATTAGACAGGTACACAACATTTGCTTTACAAAAGGGCTTCATTTGGATGAGAGTCTGCTTGCACACAGCCATGAGCATGTGCAAAGCCAGCAGCACCAGCACACACCTTCCTCCCCGGTCTCTCTTGGACAGCTTGTACTAAATATACACTCCTAAAAGTCATACAAACTTGCCTTTGACATAACCAAGAGATTGAGGTCTTCTAGATCTTGGCAAAGCTAAAAAACAAAGAAAGGTTTATTCTGGCAGGAAACTCCCTGTGGAGAGAGGTATTCCTCAGTTCTGCTGTGTTACGTGGCAAAGCACCATTCTTTAACTGAATTATACTACAAACCATTGTTTCTTTATGGGCAGATTTAAACCTCATATATAACCTGTGATAGAAAAGAGATCAATTCACTTTACCACTATTTCATCTTTTCACTTACAGCAGAGTTCCCTAGCATTAAAGACCTGTTGTAGTTAACCTCTAAATAGAAAGCAAAGCAAATATGGACAAGGTCAGGTGAGAAATCAAGATGTTGAAGGTAACTGAAACATAACTTTAAAGTACAGCTACAACAGGCATTATGCATTGAATAAAACACTTCCTGAGTTTCATGCTAGCAGTGGATACAGTGACAGTCTGTCTTCCAAAGGAAGTAATCAGACACACCTTCTATTGCTAAATTAGTCAGTGCAGCCACAGTTACAGAAAAGAAAATGATAAAATTGAGACATGATGTAAACAGCTGAAGCTCATGATAATGGGTTAGCTAGTTACAACAGTGAGGTAAATATTACATTAGCAAACAGGTCAGAAAATAGGTGTAATTGTCCTCACCTTAATCTCCAAAGCCTGTTTATTACATACAAATAAAACAGCACTTCTGAGAAAATGGAAGAGAATAAACTAATCAAATAGCATAGGACATAGATTGCTACATTTAATAATTCCTAACCATAATAAATAACACGGAAAAAAAGGATTATTTTCGAAGGGTAGCAAAAGTTCTAGTAATTTTTTTTTAGAGAAACTGAAAGAATAACAGAATATTAACAAAGTGAAAAATGTCTCTGAAAGAAGAATTGACAAGCTAAAAACTTTATTATGTGCTTTTTTTGAATCCCTGAAGTATCTTGATACAAATAAAGCAGTATCTCATTTTTCAAGACAGATCCTGCACTTTCAGAAAGGGTACTTATCTCACTGGACATGAAGAGAGAACTGCTTACAGAACTATCTGAACTCCTGACTGCTCATTACCTATAATCAGCTAGGATAGATAAGTTATTGTTAAATCAATAACTGAAGCAATGTATATATGATTCCTATTGAAATACGCCTTTTTGTCCACACAGATACATTTCTGTGATTAGAAGAAATTTTGCAAATGTATGACTCTCTTAAGCAAATAGTAAAGCATCTTAAAAGATTTACAGATCTTAAGAGTATGCAGTGCCAAGGCTCAGTAAGGTGGAAAACTGAATTTAACCTACTAAGAGCCTGCAAAACAGAACTTTTATTTCTATCAGCCTATCAAATTTATTTACTCTTTAGTATTCCTTGTTTGAATTAATACAGAATCTTCCATTTTGTTTTTAAACCACATTTTCAAAGCTCTGTGTGTTGTGGCTCTGCAAATGAATCTTGAATTTCATAGTCCAGCAAAAAGCTTTATTTGCAAATTTTTACATACTTTGGACAACTAATGCTTAGGAAGACTATCTTAGCTAGGCACCTTGATTGTAATGATTAAAAAATTAACTACTGCATTTTTGAAACTGTGATTGAAGAGACATTTTCAGGAATGGCTTCAGTTTTGCCACTCTTCCTGTCCAAGTGTGTGTGTCACCATCAGGAGACAGTCTAAGCTGTAACACCACCCACCACCTAACGATTCTGTCTCTAATCCTTCCCCCTGCCAAAGTGAGATGGTGCAGTTTGATTTGTTGCCAAACATACTGAGAGTTTTGAGTAACTCAGATACCTCAGGGAGTAAAGCTAGCTGGGAAAAAAGCCTGGATCGATCTCCTAGCTGCCCATTGTAACTGTTACCACCCTTAAGAGAAGGTTAAACACAGAGATTGGCAGTACCCCACACCCTTTTTTGTTTTCTTCTTCTGGCTAACAGATGATCTCTAACCAGTCACCCATTTGAAAAACGGTTTTGTGTTTTTTCTGCTCACATCCTCATTAGAGCAGTCATCCATGACTTTGTCACAAAGCAACGTATTTTACTCATGACTCTCCTCTGAGGCTATCCTGAAGTCTGAAGCTAATGGTCCTGATGGTGGCTGGCAGGAACACGTTCCAGCTTAGCCCCGCTTAGTATGTCTGGTTTCTGTGTGCTTAAACACTGCACTGAAATGGCTTGACGACTTTTTTTTTTTTTTT
>WEKY01062153.1:28692-39749 GCA_013390045.1 Picathartes gymnocephalus
TTATCGCCGGCGCCGCTGCCGCGCCCGTCCCGCCGGCCCCGCCTCCCGCTGCGCTCCCGCGGCCTCACAGCAGGTACGGGCGGGGTGAGGGACAGACACACCGTATCCCGGTGCCCCCGCGGGACCCTCCGCCCGAGGAAGGAGTGCCCAGACGCGGCCGGCCCCGTTGCCGTTCCGCCCCGCTCCGGGCGCGGGGAGCCGGTCCCATCTGTCCCCTCCCACGCCGCGAGGCCGCCGCTCCCCGCTGAGTTGGAGCCGCGGAGTCGCCGCGCCCCTGCCGCGGGGGGTCCTGTGTCCGCTCCCGGTCGCGGCCAATGTCGGTCCCGCCGGAGCCGCGGTCAGGCCAGGCCGGGCCGGGCCCCCCGAAGGGCTGTCCCCGGCTGCCGGAGCCGCTCGGCGCGAACAAAGGCGGCAGGCGGGCGCGCTGGGGCAGCACAGCCGGCGGGTTGGGAGCTCTCCTGTTGCGCCGTGACTGGAAGAAACCCCGGAGAGCGCTGACAGTGGCCGGGCCAGGGCCCGTCCTCTGCCCGCGTGCCCCCGGGAGGTTTGGGGCTTTCCGCGGTAAGAAGTGCGCGGTGACTTCTGTCGTTCCTCCGGCCCAGGCCAGGTGCCCGTGCGCCGTGCCTTCGGTGCGCCCGGGCAGCAGCGCTGGAAGCGTTCTGTTACCGAAAGTCAGAACTGTCTTACAGGAAGTGGGAAAGAAACCCCAAACCAGCCCCAGAACCAAAACCGGCAACGAAACTCAAATATTGTCGATCGTAGTCATCAAAATCGAGTATCAAAGCTTATCTTGGTTTAAATCCTGTTGATAAATCTGGATTTATTGGTAAGATGCTCCTCCTTCAGTTAGGTTTTTGGATCTGTTCTTTACTGAAATATCTGAGAGAACCATAAACCGAAGTCTTCCAGCCCCACTTCTTAATTTCCTGGGGAAATGAAGTGACTTCACAAAGCGTCTTTGTTCTCTCCTGTTTTTTAAATGGATTAAAAAAAATGTAGGAAAGCCGTGAAAATAGAAAAAATAAATCATGAAAACTATCTTATTATTTTGTGGATAGGGAAGAAGTGGGAGGAGATGCAACTAAATACTGAAGGTAAGTAAAGAGTGGGAGATGAATAGGTCTTAAATTACTGCTGTATATTCTGTTTACTGTTATTCAGATACTTCATTTTGACTACAGTCAAGTTCACTTTTTACAAATAAAAAGTGGAACTGAATTATGTCTGTGTTAGGTGGTTTTTTGAGGTGACATAACAAAATTCTGTGATTGTGGCCAGAAGTGTTGGATTAAGCAGAGGAGTTAACTCGGAACTGTTGAAATGTATGTTCTGTAATGTTTTTCCTGTTTCTCCCCCAGCATCTTGCATGTTTGAAATGTCTCATATAACAGCTCAATGATGCGTGAATATGAATATAAAATCTTTTGTGCTTTTGCGGTCTGAGGAACACATTTGTTTTGTACAGATTTTGTATTAAGATTTCTGTTTTCTCTTCCTTATTTTGATGAGAGTCCAAGTCTGATGAGCAGTTTACACTCTCTGTCAGGCACGCTTTGGCTTGCATTGTAGTTTATTATCTGTAACTATGCTTTTAATCTGTCAGATGGTTGGGATGGGCAATAAAACAGCTTTGACAAGTCTGCTTTCTGACAAGGGTTATTCTGTGATGGCACTTGCTCGATGTCCAGGTGGGTCCTTGGCTGGGTTGGAGCTGGGGATAACAGAGATGTTTGTGTTGGTGGCATCTCTTGAAAAAGTAGTTTGGGTATAGCTGCATGTGTGCCACTTCTCACTTGGCTCTGTCGAGGCAGAGTTCTGCATTCCTGTGCCCTTGGGGTGGGAATTACACCTATATAGCTTTTGGATCCAAATGCCTGAATGTATTGTTCTTGTTACTGGTATTAGTGGTGCAGGAGGTAGCAGCAGAGATAGGCTTTTGCTTCCTGCAGGTGCAATGGATTTATATTGCCTACCTCTTAGTCATATCTTCACTCCCACTGTTCTGTTTTGTTCAGTCCTGCTCTTCTCTTTGCAGTATTCCCTTTATTCGAGGGTGTAACTTCTCTGGAGTACAGTTTTCCTATATGGAAACATTGGTGAACTGTTTGTGGTGTTGTTTTATACACAGGCTTCTGGTTTCACAGCTTCTGACTAAAGTTTTGCTGTATGCTGGTGTAGATGGTGGGTTGATTTCTGCCAGAATTGAGGGGGAGAAGGCTGATGCTAGTATACAGAAGGGGTCTCTTCACTTGGTGTGATTCTATTTGGTAATTCAGCTGAACTACTGGGGCTGGTAGAGATCTATCAACCACAATAATGATAAAATTTTCTTTGTGCTTTGTACTGTACAGAGATCTAATTTAAGATTCCTGTAACCCACTAATTGTATTAATAGTGATACACAGCAAGAGGATATCCTCCTGTAATTTAAAAGTACACATCTATACACTGTCCTTGCTTTGTAAGTTTTAGTTCTGTGGAGAGAGAAGTGCAGCCAGGATCACTGACTTCCAGTTATTTTCAGCATTTAGGCCTGAAGGTGCAGAGAATACTTACTTGAAGTATTTATAATAGCCAGAGCCATAAATATCTATAACAAACAATAATGGAATTATTTGGTCAGCTGGAGGTCATTAATTCCCATGGGGGGTAGTTCTCATCCCCAGATGATGTTATGCATTTTCACAGCATTCTCCATTCATCTCTAAATAAGCAATGTGCAAAACTCTGTGCAACAGTAGAGAGGATCGGTCCTTCCCAGTTCCCTGACCTGTGGGACTGAATTTTCAACTGAGGGAACTTGTGTGCGTGGCAAACTGTAGATAGTTGCTCTCTGGTCTTGGAATTTAGAAATGGAAAGGCTTGACTCTCGAAAGTTTTACACAGTAGGGCCTTCCTTTTTGGAATAGCCAAGGCCTGTATTCCTTCTACAGAAAAACTCAATTTCCGTATTTTGTATGAATTCATTCACTTATGTTCCAGAGATTTGCTTTGCAAAGGTAATCTAGCAATTGTACTCAAAGCCCTTGTGCCTGAATGTGGCACATGGTATATGCTGGATAGTGGGAATGTCCTTTAAAATGTATCTTGAATGCCTTAGAAGTGCAAAAATACAGGAAAGAAGAAAACTGTCTTGCCATGTGCTGGAAGGAAGGCAAATAACCAGTAAGAGGCATAAATGGCTTTGTATAAGAGAGAAGTGGAGGTGTTCCTGCCTGCCTGCCCTGGCACAGACCTGCTGTCCTGTGTATCTCCTGTTTGTATGAGCGGAGCAGCATCTGTCAGGAAAGGTGTCACTGGCTCCTGCAGGGTCCTTTCTGTCATTTGGCTTCTGCTGCTGGGAAGCAGGATGAGTTAAAGCTTGTGATACAAATAAAGCAGGATAAATTGTTCTTTAAAAAAAATCTGGGTTTAAGCAGCTTTTATTTTTTTTTCTTTAGTACATTTGGTAAATTGAGCTTGTATTGGTCTTATAGTAGCAGTTGTAGAAATACTGAATTTAATGCAACAATTAGTTCTGCCTGTGATGTTAATTAGTGGTACATTACTCTTTTTTTTTCAGCTCCTGTACTATATTTTCTTTATTTTAGGTTTTTTCTCTCAGTGAATTGCACGAAGAGTAAAACAACAGTACAGGCTTTGCTTTTCTTGTAATTTTTCAAGCAGCAAAACAATATTTAGACTGTTTAAATGTATGTATGTACATAACTTTATTTTTCCTTAAATTTTGCCCCTGAAAATGGAGAAGGGCTGCTGGTACATAGTTTGGGGTTTCATCTTGGAAAGTGGATGGATGACATTAAAAGGCGAGACATGATTGTTATTTGCCTTGTATATAACTGAGTTTTAACGTGTTTCTGGTTGCTTCAGCAGATATAAGGAAAATTTGCGTGGAAGAGATACTGTTAAAGGTGCAGTCTGAAAAAATTTTAAATCCTCTGCAAAACCATCGAATATTGGAGCAATTAGATTGTCAGAGTATTCCAAGAAAAGATAATTTTTGCCTGAATATCTTGTGGATGCAAATGAATAGGAAAAAACTAGAAAACTTCTTTGAATAATAAATTTTAGCACACATATGTTCATTACTTGCTAGCTATTCTTATATATGCAATGCCAGTTTGTAGCATAACCATTAACTTTATTGTTGTTGAGAAATTGGATCTGCACATCCTCAAGTTCAATATATCATTCTTTAATGTTATGTTAGAGGTGATATATAAGTGCAGATGTTACTGTGTTGAACTTTCTTCATCTCTTTGCAAGTTAGGGTGGAATACTGGGATTTCTTAGAATTAATAAGGCTCATTTTAATATTTGCCCAGATTGTGGCATGTGCAAGACTCTTGTGTGGCTAGGTATTACATTGTCAGCTGGTAATTCACAGGACTGAAATGTGTTTTTCAAAGTTTACTTCTGAGGGAAAGCATGTGCTAATATTCCTGCTTTCTTTGGTTTGTGTGAGAATTTCTTGTTCTTACAAGACTTCGTTTGAGTTCTAAAACCTAATCCATGAGGGACTAAATAAAAACTATTCAGATGCCCAAGAAAATGTCTCTTAGGTGTTTATATTTTGATTTCTTCATAGATATGCTGCTATTTATTAAAACCTTTATCATATAGTAAAAGTCTTTATTATATTGATGCCAAAAGCACAGTACGTATTATGAACTTATGGAAGAAAAGGTAATGCATAAAATGACATGAAAAACAGTTAGTTTCTCTTCTGGAGAGTAGATTACTGAGGGCTGTTTATATACCCAAGCCAGCAGTATCTGAGATACTTCTGTTTGTGATCTATCATGGCTGTCCATGATATTTATCTAAAGACTGAGTTTTATTTTCATGTTTTTTATAAAGCTTGCTCTTCCTGAGGTCACAGTGGGAAGTGAGGTGAAATGGGGACCTTGGAGTGCTTCCAGTAATTTGTTTAATGACCTTAAGAAAACTACTCATTTTTTATGCTCATTTTAGGAATGTATTACAATAGGACTAACTCGTAATGACTTGAAGTAGTCCAGACTTAATACATTTGTTTAAGGGGCTTTGAAAAGGTTTGAAAATGTTATTAAAACTGAAAATTCTTCAGTTTGTCTCCTTATTCCACGTCATTCAGAGCAAGTAGGGTATCTTCTGCAGCCTGTTTCTGTCCTCAGTTGGGATTTTGCAGAATTTGCTGGGCGTTAGTTTGTTTTTCATTTTACTTTGTTTTCATTCTTCTGCCACTGATGTGAAATGGCAACCTGGCACGAAATACTGGCTTTTTTAAACTTAGTTTTAAGAGTAACAGAAATGTATTGAGTGCAGTTTAATTTTTTTAAACTATCAATTCCTACAAAAAGTAATTTTCTTCACAAAACATACGCATTTCCTCTAGATAAAAGCCTTTCTTCTGAACTTCAGTATTTTCAGAATAAAATTTTGTCTTTGTCCTTGTCCTTTTTTTGGGAAAATAAATTGTATTCTTACGTCACAATTGGGCATAACCATGTACAGTTGTGATAGCGTACTTCAAATAGCCTTATATTGAAGGTTATACAGATCATTTTAGCTTGTTTAACTTGCACATTTGTAAATCCAGTAAATTAAAGACACAAACTAAAAAAAAAAAATCACCAATTGAGACAAATTGAAATGTCAAGCTGATGATGTGAAATTACTTTGAGGTAATTCCGTTTTTCAAGTGAAGTAGGTAGTCTTTGCTACTGATGAAGTGTCCAAGGTTTTCACCTTGGCTGACTGGTAGATATTAATAAAGCAGTAGTATTTGCTTCTAATTTCACCTTAGTGCTTGGGGGATGGTAAGATGCTCTAGAACCAGACTTCATAGTAGCTTTCTCATCAGTTTGGGTTTTGTTAATAAATATGCCAGGATCTTGAGTTTATTTCCACTTCCAACAAGCACATAAAAGAAGAGTAAAGCTATGAAAAGGGAACAGTGTGGAACTTCAGCTCAGTTTAGCAGTAATCCCTGAAAAGCTGGGCTTGTAGCTTGGTACAGTTGCACTAAGAGGACTCTGCATCCTTTGGAGGAAGTGAGTGGAAACCAAAGATAAATTAGAAATTGGAAGAAAGGTGCTCTGCAGAAATGTTGTGTGACTGGGCGCTGACAGGGGGTGTTGGTTGTGACCTGTGGCTTCTCCCTCTGTCACTGTGGGTGCTGCAGCTGTGTCAGGAGTTTCTGCAGTGGTCTCTGAAGCTGGTGCAGAATCGTCTTTGTACAACGGACTTAGTGTTGATGTGAGAGTGGATCCTTCTGGGCCCAGTGCACACTGAAATGTATTATAACAGCCATTTATTTCTCTTCTTTTTTGAGGAGTGGCATATCCGAAAAGTGGATGTTCAGGATAACATGTCCAATGTGTCGGAAGAGAGGAGCACTAGACAACAGGACATTAAGAAAGGACTCCAGTTTATAGAGTATGATTTTGTGGTTTTTATTCTTGTATGTTCATTCACATGCATATATATATTTCTATGAGATGGATGGCTCTGGGAAAGGCCTTTTGTGTTTCTCCTCAGAATACTTGCTAGCACTAACATGTTAAACAGGGAGTGGCTTTAAAGAAAAGACAGCACTCTTCATTGTTCCTAAACTGAGCAAATTGAAGGTGAGAGGTTACTCCTTTCCTGTCTTTGAGAAAAATTAGCATTTAATCTTTTTTTTGTGGGTAGAAAATGTTGCTAGTCTGATAATCCATTTTAAGAATAGCTAACCTGAAACTATGTTGCTAGTGAAAGGGATGGGTTTGCTCACCATTAACCTAAATGTTTTAATTCTCTGGAGCTAAAATTTAAGATATTGAGAAATCGTCTGAGTATTTAATTTTCAATTGGGTCAATGCCAAATTCTTTTGAGGGTCCTGGCTATCTTAACACAATTTTGAAATGTCATACTAATTCACTGCTCATATATGACATTCTTGGAAAACAAAAAAAGTCAACCAAGCAACCAACAAAAAAAACCAACAAAAAACCTTCCCCTTCAAAACCCTGGCTATTTAAAAACTATTTAAAAACAGAATCTTAGTTAACCTGTATGCAAAAGGAAAGGATTTCTGCTGTTCTTCTGAAAATGTAACAGTAAAGACCTCTTTTCTGTGCTAGAGGAAATCTCTGTTGCATGTCATATGAAGAACACTTAAAATTCTGGTGTGTCATTGGTATGACTTAATTAAAATTGATGTGGTTTTTTTGACAGATAATTTGTTGTTTTATAGTACTTGCAAGAGGGTTTCAGTTCTCCTCACAATATGGTTCTGCACAGGGGAGGAGAGGAAGGAAGTTGCTTTTAAATAAACAACAGTGATGTCTAAAACTCTCAAAGCATTCAAAACCTTAATACATTTTGAACAGCAGAGTTCAGATCGACCATGTAACTTCAAAAGAAAGTGAGCCAGTAGTAATAAGAAAGCTCAAGTTTTTTAAATCAAAACTCATCTACAGCACTTTTCCTTGTTCAGTGCACTCTATGGACAAAATTCAGATATTTGCCTGTTACAGAAGCAAGGCTTCTTTTACTAAGAATCAGCATTCCTCAGTGTGATTGTCTTTTAAGCAGTATGTATAATAAGTGAAGCTTGTAATTTTTTTTCTAGATCCACTTTGCCCTATCCAGGGACACAAGAACAATATGAGGTAATGAAATGACTTTTTAATTTCCAGAAGGGTTTTTAACATGGACCCATATTATTATAGTTAATCTTGGTTTTAGTCATCATTTAGGTGGTGATATAATATGAATGGTAATTTTAAAAGTCTCAATATTAGAACTGGACAACTACTAACATTATGATACAGGTATTCAGATGTTGAGATGTCCTGAATGTACTCATACAACAGTTGAGATGAAGTCTTTCTCTTCTGATGTTGGGGATAAATTTGGGGCTTTAATGGAATAAAACAATGTGCTATTCTGAGTAAAGTTCAGAGTAGCACAGCAAAAGTAAGATAAAAGGACTTCAGTCACAGAAACCTTCAGAACATACTTTGTTTCTCTGTGTGTAATGATTTTGTATAATTTTGGCTTTTATTTTCAGGCTTGTCTTTTTCCAGTGGTAGGTGATTTCACTGGATTTAGGAACGTATTAGATAAAAATGCAGTCATGCACATTTTGATGAAAAAACCCTTTTTACAAAGTAGCCCTTGTGTTCTCCTGCTTTGTCAGTTGCTATGGCTGCTGTTTGCTGAAGGAATATGTAGAACATACGTAGACATCTTTGAGATTGTCTTGGAAGATTGTCAGAAGAAAAACACTAATGTAGACAAAAGTTTTTCATTTTGCGCTGATTCCATGAAGTTACAAGTATAAATTTTCTATTTGAAATTTTCCTTAGAAGTATGGAAGATAAACAAGCAGCTGCTGTTGATGAGTTTTTCTATTCTTTGTTCCAGTTATTTATACGAGATCTTGTTAGAAATCTTTTTCATGAAGGAAATGATGTATATCGAGAAGGAGATTGGAGAGGATCACTGAGTCATTATACTGAAGCTATAAACATAGCTGATTATGCTAATTCAGAAGAAATCCATGTTTCTGATGATGTTTTAGAGAAGCTGCACGTGAACAGGATCGCGTGTTTTTCAAATATGGTAAGTTTCTGTTTAAACTAGGATTTCTCCCGAACAGGATGCAAACAGGGTATGGAGACACAAAGTCTAGTGAGTGAAAAGCTCGTGATGGCAGTTTGAGGATTGACATGTTTCAAATCATCACTTTGGCATGTTCTTTAAAATCTTTTTACATGTATAATTGAGGTATTTTTAGTTACTAATACTAGAATTAACATAAAAGAGTCATGCTAGGGTTGGAATTTGATGGAACAGTATTTTTATCCATTTACACTGCTGACTGCACTGAGTTGGCTGCTTTCTCTGTGGAACAAGATGGCTCTTGTGAAAGAGCTGTATTTTCTTTGTGACTGTTACTGGATTTTACATAATGATGGCCCTGCTTATTTTTACTTGCCTAATTTGGTGACTTAGCAAAACTTATAAATGCACTGTGCAGCAGCCTTGGTGAATGTTTGGTAGTGTTTCAATACGTTTGTCTAATACAATTCAAATGCTCTATTTCCACGATAATAGTTCTGATTGGTGGCTTTTTTTCTTTTTTCTCCTCCTAGGGATTGCACGAAAAAGTTCTAGAAGACTGTGAGACAGCATTAAGACTGAATGAAAACAATTTCAGAGCTCTCTATCGCAAAGCAAAAGCTTTGAATGAACTGGGAAGCTATAAGAAGGCTTATGATGCTGTAGCAAAATGTTCTCTTGCTGTGCCACAGGTGGGTGAATTATATATTGGTGATTATTTTTGAAGTTTTGAAACATACACTTATTTCAAAACCAAGGTTGTTTCTTCTGGTCTGGGTTTTTTTAATGCAACAAAATATTTTTTATTCCTCTAAACATTATTTTTTCTTGTGGAAGTGCAGTCTGAGGGCAGAGATTAGTCCCCAAGCTCACCTTGTTGTGTTAACTTGCAGCAGAAGAAATGCAGCGGGGGTCCAGTGCCATAAATGTTTGCAATAAGAAGTAGAACCACTGAATTAATTGTTTAAAATTCTCTAAAACATGAAGAGAACTCCACCATAATTATAATGTACATTTATTCTTTTGATAACTGCATTTTAGCTTTCCAAGTGTTTCGTAACATTCTTACCAGTGCATTGTCCTCCCTGTGAATCACTTGCTGTGCACCATGAATCTTGGGCTCTGTGTTAACAGGCACTGTGTGGTGTAGGAGATGATCTGTAGACTGAAATGCTGGTCCTGAGGATCTGCTTTCCATGATTGTTTATGTGATTGGATTTGGTTTTTTAGTTGTTTGTTTTTTTTTAAGAGCTGGAGTGCATCAAGTGCATTCCTGCAGGGCTTTAGTTTCATCCAAACCCAGTTTGGTTCTCTGGGACCCTTCATAATGCAAACTAAAATGCTGTGAATGAGGATGATTAAGAGATTTCACTTCAGAAATATATTCCTGATTTGAACCTAACATGCTGATGGAATCTTTACATGCTTTGCTCAAAATAGACTGATCGCAGGATAAAATAGTGACGTGCTACTTTTTCAGCTTGCTGCATCAAAACTACAGTGAGACACTAGACAAAGTTTATTTGGGGCATAGTTTGCATCTTGATAGGGAGAGGTTTCAGTTGTGTGTCCAAGGACATAAACAGTTCATCTGAGTGTATAACTTTGGACTTTGGATCCTCACTTTGCACCTCCAGATCTGAATGTTTTTGCTTAAGGTTAATATACCCTTATGTAAGTTTTATAAATAGCTTTTTCTAGCTGTAGGGCATGATCTGAATACTAAATCTTAAAATAATTTAAATGGGTAGTTACAACTGTAGGACAGAGGGAAATATGACATTTTAAATTCTAGTTGTATGATGCAATTCCTCCCAAAATAGAGTGCTTATTAAATATTCATCAGTGTCATGTAGTATTCCTGCTAATCAGGAATATGGCCCTCAATTTGTGTAAAAGCAAAACAGCAGAATAAACCCCAATCCCCTTAAAGAACAAATGCCCTCCTCAAATAAACAAAAAATGCCCACTCACTCAAAAAAAAACCCAGCAAGACACTTCTCTGAATTTCTCTGGGTTTGGAAAGTCTTTACATTGTTTTAAATCCAGATAAAAGGAGAAGGAGGATACTGTCCATTTTCTGTCGACATAGTTTTTGCTTGAGGGTAGCAGTATTTTCAGATTTAGGTTTCAGTCCTGTGTTTGTGAAAGAATAAAGCTCCATTTTGAGACATCCTGCATATAGGGATCTTGCAGAATAGAGACAGAGATATAAACAGATGTCTGTGCTTGACGATAGTACATGGAAATGATGAAATTCTATTTGTCTTTTAGGATGAAAGTGTGATTAAGCTTACCCAAGAACTAGCTCAAAAACTAGGGTTAAAAATAAGGAAAGCATATGTAAGAGCAAAGGTAAGATTTTATTTTAACATTTTATGTTAAGGTTTCCCTCTCTTGATATCAAACTTGTATTTAATGAAAGTGTCTTTTCTTTGTAGCCACCCTCCTCAAATTCAATTTC
>WEKY01062153.1:39779-56785 GCA_013390045.1 Picathartes gymnocephalus
TAGTGATGTATCAACTCAGGTAAGGCTTTACATGTTCCAAGTGCAAGCTGACTGTAAACTACAGGGAATAATTGTTTCATAGTTTCATGATGATAAAGGGACAGTGGTGCAATTGACATTATATATTAGAGGCTGTTATTTGGCACTTTAGGGTTCTTTTGGTCTTTATGTTCAGTTTTGCTGTATACTTATGGCAGACTAGGACATAAGATTATCATTCAAGTTATCTTGGTAGATTAAATGTTAGCTAAAAGATTAAATCCAGTGCAATGCATGTATTTATTTTTCATGTCCTGAGGCAAGAGCGAGGTTAATGGGTTTATTTTTTATTTTATTTAGTTGACAGTTATCAAAATGAAGGCTGCTGGGATAAAATCCCTTTTACTTATATGCATTTGTCCAAATTTGATCTTCCTTAGCAGCTGAACTTGAATTTATCTTACTCTTTGTAATGTGTCTGAATAGCAGTAGTAAAGAGGAGTTCATCTTTATCTTACAGACTTCTTTCAGAGGAACATACACAATTGAGCTGTAAATGAATGAGGAAATGTAGGAACAGCTCATTTAAGATACCACTTAGTCTTTCATTCCCTGAAGTATCACTCTCACTTTTGTTGGTTGGTTGCAAGTTTTTATTGATACCACAAGTGGATTTCAGTCTGCAGATAGATGCTTTATCTAAAAAACTGTTTGACCTTTAAATTACATTAGACTTCATAAATTTGAGATTTTATAAAACCTAGATTTGAGAGGGCTTACATTCTGTGTAAATACATATTTGAAAATTTTTAATGGCTCTTGTGGAAAGTGCTGAGAGGTATTTTTTTTCTCATTTACAGAATTCTTCTGTAGAAGATATTGAGTTAGGTGAGTCTTATGTTACATTACTAATGCTAGGGAGCTAGATATGCCATACATATCTCATTGTATTAGGAAAATTTGGGAGAAAATTCATCTGGTCATTTGAAAGTACTGGGCTAAAAGTCTGGTCTGTTTATCTCTAAAACTGCATATTTAAGTGGCTGAGCAAATTTCCTTTTGGACTCCTCAACCTGACATGATTGTAACTGCTCCTGTAGTGATCGTCTCCATACTGTCCTCTTTAACTTGAAAAAATAGGGAGGGAAGAATATGCCAAAGATTTAGTAAAGTATCAGGTCTGTAACTTCTTCTGTCTGTTTTGGCTTGAGTAATAAATAAACACTGAGACAAAGGTACACAGCATTTGGAAGCTGAAAACATTTAATGTGGTTTTGCTTAAACATTCTTCACATTCTTCCCTCCCTCACCCTCCACGTTATCAGGGTAAGAGTTGTGCAAAAACTTCTCATGTCTTTGAACAAAGGTTCCAGTCAAATGAAGGTTCCCATCTTACCTATTTCAGATTTATCTGATCAGAAACAAGAGATGGTGTCTGCTGCTTCTTCATCAAACTTTGTTTCTGAAGTGTCTAAAGTGTCACCAGTACCTGTACCACCTTTACCTACTGTTATGCCTCTTCAGATGGAAAAGGTTCCTTTGCCTTCTGCAGTGTTGGCAAATGGAGGGAATGTTTCTTTCTCTATGCCAGAAGCATGTTTAGATTGTGGAGATGGGGATATAATTATTGGAGAAGAACTTGATGAGTTACTTGATTCTGTGCCTGATCCAGATGAAAGCATGATGGTAAGACTTTTTTTGTCTGTTTTCTTTCTTGAAAGACTCTGTGAGTGGGATCTCATATTTTTATCAAGTGGGCTAGTGGTGAAGTGTGTGTTACCTTTCCTAGTTACACTGAGTTGTCTCTGAGCATAGTCAGGTTGATTTTTTTTTTTTCAGGTGTGGATTCGTGTAAATGTGACTGTAAAGATAGCAGGACTACTACTACTTCAGAAATATTGTTATACTACTACCAATGCTACTTACAGGAAGTACTGTGAAAAGTGAATTGGACATTTGAAATCTGGGCTAGTGTGGTTTTTCGGGGGGGGTTTTTTGTGCAAATAAACCCTCTTAGAACCTGAAGAGTGTGTCAGAATGCTCACCCTGCAGCTGTAGAAACTATAGTTAAACAAAAAGCTTTGCAGCAGAGTAGTACTTGGGCAGTTGCCTTCTAGGGTGCTCATTGGTATCTCTGCAATCAGAGCTTTGTCCAGATCCACCATCTGGCTGAACAGAAATAATCCATCATGAGCCTGACTTTTTGTATTTTTAGAAGAGATATTAGAGAAATTGAGTTTTATGAAATGTTGTTCCTACTTACACCATTATGCCAGACCTAGAGCAGACTCTGAAGCCTCCAGAGTTCCTCAGTTTTTAGTCAAAATGAGAGCTCTAATTGATGAGCAGAGATGTCTGAACTTACTACCAAGGTTACTGACTCCCTGCTTTGGCCCTGCCAGTCATCTGGAGTATTTATTTTGTATTGCATTAGTACTGCAGTGTTAAAGGAGGCTATGGCACATTCAGTTCTTCAGTTAGTTGTGATTTTTAATTCCTCATTCAACTCTGATTTACAGTTGTAAATCTTTAAATCAAAAATGCTTGGGCTTCTAATTTTCTATTTTATGCGCTTCATATTTTAGAAATGGAGAAAGTAATTATTTTTAAGAGATCCTAGGAAATTTGCCATATTGAAAGCCAGGAGGAAGCGCAGTCTTCCAGGAGAGACTGCAGTCTCGTGGAGTGTAGAATTGAGTGAGCTGTACAGCTCACCTGAGTGAATTGCAGACTGATAACTGGGGGAACATGGAGTTTCCTGTTGGACAGGCTCTGTGCAGACCTACCTCCAGACAAGGAGGGAGCTCCTTGGGATGGCAGGAAGAAGGGAGGGGAAACTCCCCTACTTGGTAGGTCCTTAACAAAAGTGTACAGGAGGATACATTATTTTTCACGGGAGGAAAGAATGTGACCTGGCCTTTGCAGAACATGTTATCATTTGATTGGATCTTAGGATTTACCTCAAAGCCAACCAATACCTCTTTGCTGTACTATAGTTTGAAAGATGTTCTCAAAACTGTTGATATCTGACTCTTCCTACTTTTCCCTGTTGTCTATGTTTTTTAACATAATTTGGAAATTCAGCTATTATCTGATCGATAAAAAAAATCCAAATCTGTTACTAACTTAGTAAATGTTTGGTACCTGAACCTTTAAAGTGTTTGATCAGTGGGTAATGCCTTGTACCTAGGGCACTGTTAAGGATTTGGTTACTGCAGCTCTGTGCAGGACTGTAGTGTACCTCTTATTGATGTTTTTCAGTAGGTTTATAAAGACTCTGCAGAAACCTGACTAAAAGAAATACTGTGGCAGATTTATGTTCTTGGGGCCTTTCTTGCTTGGTGTGAACATTCTTTTTAAATTTTTTTTTTTTCAGCAAACTACAGGAGCCAGAGGACCTATTCCTGCAGGGAGTGTAGCTCCCAGTGTCCCTTTCTCTGCCTCTTTGCTGGGGACACTGCCAGTTACTGCAGGATTTGTTCCTTCAGCTTCTCTGTCAGAAATCTTTTCACAGCCTTTGGCTTCTTCGCTGGAAAACTTTTGTTCACCATTAAGCACCTTTTCAATCAGTGACCCAAAAAGAGGTAAGAAATTAGTTTTAATATTTAAGCTTTGATGATGAGAGTTGTGCATGAGCCAGTTGGCTTTTCTTTTTAACAGATTAGTTTTCACAACTATTAGTAATATGTAACACATAATATCTGAGCTGTGCTAATAGTTTTTAGTGTTGGTTGTATACGAATTCGTAAATAAAGCTTTTGTTTCCTTGGGGTCTGCATAAGCATGATCCAAGCTCCCTCTGTGTAGTTTTTCTGTATCTGTTATGTAAATTTATTTGTTTCAGGTGAATAAGTTTAAAGAATAGACAGTATTCCTTCAAACTTTTATTTTTTAAACAAACTTGCTCTTACAGCTTAAACCATTTGACATGATTTGGTAATAAACAAGACTTCTAAAAGGGTAATGTAACTGTGTAGTCTGAAAAGATACCAGTATTACATGCATGGATTCAAACTACACAGACTATAGTTATGTAGTGAAATCAGGTATGTGAAATAACAAGATAGAAATAACGAACTATAAAAGATAAAATAGAGTTTTGTCTTTAGTTACAAGTGTTACAGGACTATGCTGTCTTCTGAAGAAAGTCAGATTTACAAAATAAAATAAAAAATTGAAGAATCCTCCTACCCCTCTTTCATCTCCTCATTTTTTCACAGTCAGATACTGCTTATCTTGCTACCGTTTTTTGTACTGCACAAATATCTTCATGTTGCTTCAGTATCTGCTTGTGAAGCTACTGCTGGTGTATATTTTGAAGATGATTTTCTAATAACTTTTCAGCCCAGATGTTTACAAGGGGCTTTTACATATTTAAAAAAACCACTTATTTTAGCAAACAAAAAAAACTGCAGTGTTTGTCAAAAAACCCAAACCTCTGATATTTCTCAGGAATGATAAATTATTTCTTGCATGGGATGTTGTGGGGAACTCATTTCATTAAAATACCTTTTTATTCCTTTAGACATCTCAAGTTCAGCTTCTAGAGATGGAACACCAACACTTAACAGCAATAATTCCCCATTGTTTGTACGTATTTTTTGTGTTTTTGTTCACACCAGTTCAAATGTTAACACCTTGGAGGCTTTACACAGATCTGAATTTTTACAGCTGAAGTTTCTACTTTTAAAAAAACGCACTCCTACCATTAAAAGTGGGTTCTGGCTTGGAAAATGCTTGTGTGGGAACTCAGAGGAACAGTAACACAAGAGAAAATGTACGGAGGTTGTTTTATGTATGCAAATTTTGACTACTGTCACAGCCATTTTTCTGTTCTGAGGAACTTGCTGTAAAATACTGTTGAACTGTAAAATAACCAATCTAAAATCTGTTATGATCTGAGTACCAAACACTAGGCATGTTGAAGAACTGTCCTAGTACAGGGACAGAGCAGATGCCACCATGTGTCGGAGGATCTCTCTGTTCTCTGTATTGCAGCCGTGTGGTGCATTTTCAGTCATGCTGCAGGCATTGATTGCATGGGGAAGGGTGGCATGAAGGATTGCATCCTTAGGAGCCAGGAGGGAGTAATAATCAGCCTGACAAAGACTGCTGTTCTGCCTGTACCTGGTTGGCTCTTGTTTTGTGCTTAGTTTGTGCTGTGTATGTAGCCTTTGTGTCCCTTCTCAGACGTGTGTTTGAAGTTCATACTATGGCTTTGAAGAAAAATTTCAGTAGGTTAAGTTGTAATTGTAGATAAATAACTTCTATGTATCAAGTAAAACATACTTTCTTTCAACAGATAAATGGTCCTAGTAGTTTGTTTGGATCCGAAAATTACATGGGAATTGCAGGCCAAACTAGAAATGACTTTTCCAATGTTTTTAGCAGTACAGCTGCTAATATACCTGTATCTCCGGCACTGGCAGGAAGGAACCCACTGGAAGGCACACATGAGCTAAGACAGGCGTGCCAGTTATGTTTTGTCAAAAAAGGTAAGGGGCTGGCTATTGGACTTGATGGGGTTGATTTTTTAAATTAAAAAACATACATGTAAAATCCTCATAATTTAACACTGTTGGCTTCTAAACCATGTTAATCCTGACTTGTTCTTTGCATATGTAGCACGATCTTATGATTGGTGAAATATTTCAACCACTGTTTTATCTTTTCCTCTTGTCTTTATTTCTTGTCCTAATAGATTCTTGATTTCTAAACCAGCACAAATCACCACACGCTTTCCCTGTGTGTAAGGTCATTCACATTCTGTATCCGCTTTCCTCCCAAACCCCAGGGTACTGTGAAGAATGACACCTTTGCTCAAGACTAAATAAAACTTGCAATACTCTCTCTGATTGGCCATGGGGAATTGAACTGCAGTTCAGAGTACCTGGTAACCTTCACATCCCATCTATTTTATTGTTCTTTCAAACTAATTCTAAATCATAATCATGAGGCTTCCAAACCTTAGTAATAATTAACTCCACTGTATTGACTTAAAAGAGCTTAACCAATATTGGACATTAATATAACTAATCTTTTAGGCCTGAGCTGTTGCTGGTAAACAGAGCCATATTCTAAAGACAATAGCTTCTATTAAAACTAATCTTAAAAATAAGGTGATATTGATATACTAATAAAGAATTGTATCGAGACCTTTAGGAGATGACTACTGTACACTTAAGAACTTCTATACTAGTTTAAAATTATTTTTACTAGAAAAATCCACAAAGTGAAGTTTGAAAAACCACAGAACATCTTATGCTAAAGGTGGAGCTGTAAAATATTGGTGAAAGTACTTAGTATGTTCCTGGCTTCACTTTTTGTGTCAGTGCATCTACTTCCTCTGTTTCTTTCCATCTCTAGCAAAGCCTTTATGTGTCTCCTGCATTTACTGCCTTTTGAAATTACACTGTTTCATCATCTTCCTGTCCAGAGAAAACAGGGTCATGCTCTTATTTTTCAGTCTCACAAATAGCAAAATTCACTGATCATTGCTCATCTTCAGATGTTCTTCCTGTTGTCTTCATTTAGTACCATCCTAAAGACAGAGTTTGAAGCTAGGCATATTTTTGTTTCCAAAATCACAAAGTCCTGGGATTGGCATTTATCTTTTTGGCATGAGTGAACTTCTTACCAAGTGTGTTTTGACTCTGAACATAATACCTCTCCTAATAAAATAAATGTTGATGGTTAAGAGAGCCATTTACTGATCACTGGAATTCACCTGCATTGATTTACTACGGATAAGAAATTTAAGTTTTAAACTAGAGTTATTGGAAGGAATACTTTGGAATTTGAAAAAATGTAGCAATTTGCTGACCCAAAGTAACCTTAAGGTTGTAACACAGCATCCCTCCTCAAATATAAAATAACGTGTGGGTTTTTTCTTACTGAGACTACCTTTTGTAAGTATTTGGTGTTCTTTTTCTATTCTGCTCAACATGGTGGTTAATGACTTTTGGTTCTTCAGAGCTGCTGGTGCAAGTAAGAATTCTGTACAGTGTGTTTGTGTACTTTGCTTTTGGGCTTCTATGCCAGTCTGTGTATGGACATGTTAATGTTTGATGCAATTTATGCAAATACAAGCAATTTTCTGTGATTGTTTCAGGTCCTAAACTGTTGGATTACGCTTACCATCCCAATTTAGAACATAAATGTAAGAAGGATATTTTAATTGGCAGAATAAAGAACTCTGAAGATAAATCATGGAAAAAAATACGTCCAAGACCAACAAAGACACAGTATGTGGGACCATATCATATATGTAAAGGTATGTGTTACAGAGAGTAAAATGGTAATGCCTACACTCAAAGTAATATAGTTTAGCTTTTCCATACTGGAGTATAGAAGAAGTTTTAATTTATGCTTGTGTGAGGTGGAGATGGAAGGTCTGGGTTGTTTATAATTTCAAAAGCTCTAGGGAGAGCCATATTTTAACCATTAATATGATTATTTAGAGAACAGGCAGTATACTTCTTTACTGTTCTTCATCAGGAATAATTTTGCTTTTGAGTGTTGGATGATTACTGTTAAAAACAGCAACAAAGAAGCAATTTTATTAGACTTTTGCAGTATGAACCTCTACTTATGATGTAAGCAAGATGACTTGTGGATTAATGAGCAGTTTTGTTTGAGGAGAGGGTGTTCTGGGTTCTCAGCATAATTGCCCTAGATTAGTGCAGGATAGTTGATGGAGGTGTGCATTTGCCATTTTGAGGAGTATTACATTTTCAGCAAGTTCATTCAGCAGGTTTTTGCTTGTGTTCGATTTAATTGACCCATTTACAAAAGATCTCTGTAACTTTTTAATAAAAAAGTATTTGAAACAGATACAGTGGAAGTTTTAAGACAAATTTGCAATAAAAGTTGTGTAAAAGCAATGTCCTGTTCACTGCTGTCCTTTGAGATGTTGCTGCTGAGGAGGAATGCAGGTACCCAGGCCATTGCACCTTTGCCTATTGCCAAGAGGAGATCGATGTGTGGACGCTGGAGCGCAAAGGAGCCTTCAGTCGAGAAGCTCTTTTTGGAGGACCTGGAAAAATCAACTTGACTGTGTCCCAACTGCTTCAAGAATACCATGGATTATTTATGTTTCTTTGTGAGGTGCTGCTTTATTTCTCATAACACAATAAAAGTGGTAATAGATAATTAAACTGTGTGGGAAGAAATGCTTTGGTTCATGCATAGCTATTTTGTAACTTTTGAAATAGATTTTCAGTAATAATCTGGCTACTTTTAAATTAGAGACTAGATGAAATATCTGTTAAAATCCTTAAGGCAAAGTATGTTTTTAATTTTCTAAAATATATACTGTATAATTACTTTTTTTTTGTATTCCAGAAATGTTTTGATCACAAGCCCAGAATAATAAGCAAAAGGAACAAAGATAACTCCTCTTCTTGTTCTCACCCTGCTATGCATGACTTTGAAGATAACAAGTATGTTTGAAATACCATCTCTATAAGTTGCAATTTAAAAGCAAAGGCAGTTCTTAATATTGACATTCACTTCTTACCTGTTGGTTAACTTCTCTTCCCTGCTGACTGTTATGCTTTTGGCAGCATAGGCAAGACAGACTTAAAGAACAAGGGTTGACAAATGTAACTAAATAGAAATGAGCTATTTCTATATCAATCATTCAAAATTAGTGCTGTCTACGCTCATCTTTGAATCTTACAGGATTTGGTGTCAGGTCGTTAATAGCTTATCTACCTGATGAGCTGTATTGATGTAAATAGATGTGTAATGTTAAATTAAAACAGGAACTCCTAAGTTTGCTCTGTCTTTGATCTCTTTTGCTTATTTTGCTGTAGTTTTAACTGAGGTTTACCTTAAGTTCAGTGTATGAAATAGACCATAGTCTTTATTAACTCAGTTGATAAAAAAACAGTGTGAGGAGTGTCTTTAATTATTCCTGGAAAGTTAAAAAAGTTTTTATTGTTGTAATAGTCAAAATAAGTTTTGGAGAAGTAAGAGACTTTTGTCTTTGTATGATGTAAAAGTAAGTGGGAGCGTTGGAATTGCTTTGTTTGTATTCCAGTTCCCTGTATTGAGGAAGCACTGCTCTACAAGGGCTAGGCTGTTACTGTTCTGCATCAACTCTTCCTTATATGGTGCTAGATAAAGGAATAAGTATGTGGGTTAGTAATTAGATCAGGATATATACTTGAAAGTGGATGTGATCTGCTTTCCCTCTTGGAAGCCAGTGATCCAGCTGGATTAAATTCAGTAATGCTTTGCAGAAGAGGGACTCTGGATTCCCAAGAGTACTGTTTAGTGCTGTTTAGTTTGTCTGCTCAGCCTAGAAATGATGCTTACATGTGACCTCCTTCTGGGAACTTTTCTGACTTTCTGATTTCAAGTAAAAAGTGTTTAACGGATATTTGAACAAGCTGTTGTGAGGGATGGTTATTTTAAAGAATATCTAAAACTGACTGTTTTCAAAACAGGTGCCTTGTCCACATTTTGCGAGAGACTATGGTGAAGTATTCCAAAATCCGCCCTTTCCAAGTTCGGTGTCAGCTTGACCTGTGCAGACATGAGGTGCATTATGGCTGCTTACGAGAGGATAAATGCTTTTATGCTCACAGTCTGGTAGAGCTTAAAGTCTGGATAATGCAGAAGGAATCAGGTAGGTTTAGTGAAATACTCGTTTCACTATTCATTGTGTTGCCACTCCTTTCTTTTCTTGACTCTCTCTGAAATTAGCAACTTGAGATCAGTGCAGGAGGCAAGCAGGAGCAACCTGGTGCCTCTCAGCTTGCATTTTGGAGAGGTTTTCCATGGTACATACAGTGTAGATTTTATAATTAGTTTGGCATTAGAGCTCTAGTACACTATGTTTAAATACTGAAAGATGCACCTTAACTTATGGGAGCAATCTGTAATTTAAAAAAACTTGTATGCTTTCCATTGGGATGATATGGACAGTATTTCTGTTTTGGATGCCCTCATGTTTTTTTTAAGTGTGTGTGTGTATGTATTTGTGGGTGTGTATGGACATAACATCGTATCTGTGATGTATATCACAAGGGTGTGGATATTTACACAACATACAAAAAGAAAAATGGAGAAAAGCTTTGGGGCTTCAGTAGCGTCCCAGTTTGAATGTGTCTGTAAGGCTGCAACTGTCCTAAGTATTCAAGGATTGTTCCCTTTCCTTTACAGGTATTTCACATGATACTATAGTTCAAGAATCAAAGAAGTACTGGCAGAACATGGAAGCTAGTGCACATGGATCACAGGTATTTTCATTTTTCCATTCAACTAATTCTGCAGTGACTCTAGAGATAACACTTTTTTTATATGCGTATATAATGCAGCTTATTTTAGAAATTACTTTTTTAGTGATCTTCAAATAATCTCTTTCAGTGTAGGCTTTCTTCAGCTTGCTCACTTAGACTAAAATAACTGCTTCTCTGCTGTGCAACTCCTTTCATGCTTTGCTTGTTCTGTCCCAGGTGGAACATAAAATGTAAATATAAGTTCAAAGTCAGCTGCTCTAGGGCAATTAATTACCTTTTCAGTATGTGGCATTTTTATGTGTTTAGTTTGCACATATTATCACAACTTCAGGGTTACATATACCTAAATCAGAAATAAGTTCAATAAAAAAATGCATTTGTTAGGAAATGTCTAGTTTGTAATGACAAGCTGAGCTATTACAAGGCATGCAGTGTAATATCTGCTTCCCAGCGTGTTGAAACCTCTGCCTTAGGGGATAATGCATAATTATGTATCGATTTCTTTGCAGATAAAAATACCTTTCATTGTTTGTTCTTTTTTTGGCTTAAGGTTCTTGGGAACCAAATGAAATATGGATCACTTAATTTGAAGATGAAGTTTGTTTGTGGGCAGTGCTGGAGAAATGGTCAAGTTAGTGAGCCAGACAGAAACAAAAAATACTGTAGTGCAAAGGCAAGACACCCGTAAGTAAGATCAAACAGTGAAAATTCTACTCTTTTGTCAGCCATTTAAATAAACCTTCTTTTTGAGAAACTGTTGCTTCTTAGGAAAGAGTCATACAAGGAATTAAAAAAAACCCCAAACATACTGAAGTAAGACAGAGTTATCTCTTTGTAGTATGCTAGTAATTGGCACTGAGAAACACTTTAGTGGCTACCAAAGTGTTTGTGTCTTGGTTTTGGATGGTTTTTCTGAATTAACAGTTTTGGTCAAGTTTCAGTAGAACTTCATTGAATTTTAAATATATGGCAAAAGCTTTAAAAATAACCTCCCTGAGCTTTCCTGGTTCTGCTTCTGTGCATAAATTGTGGCTTTTTTTAATAGTATTTCCTTTCATTGAATGCTTGTGGTTTCCAGATGGAGCAAAGATCGCCGTGTGGTGCTGGTAATGTCTAATGAACGTAAGAAGTGGATGACCATTCGTCCTCTTCCTGCAAAGAAACAAGTGCCTCTGCAGTTTGATGTATGTTAACCTAAAACTGACACTTTGGTTAAGAAAATAGATAGTAGTAACTGGAAAATATTAGTAATTGGGCTGGTTTCATCAGCTCTGCAGAAATTCCCATGGGAGTTGGTAGGAAAATGTTTGTAGTGTTTCTACAACATTCAGCCTTAGAAAAGCACTGATCTCATGTTACTGCTGAAGCCCTTATTTTTCAGTGGAAGTAAATATATCTGAAACAATTTATACATATCTGTGATCTGGTATTGTGGTAGGAGGAAAAAGCACTCACAGTACTTTCTTCCAGCAGTTCGCTTTTTCTAACTATAATAAATGAGGTTTTTTGTAAAATAAACATTTTTATTTTTTACATTATATAAATGACTGGGAGGGGAAACACTATCCAAGACTGAAAAAAATTAAAAATTCTACTAGCATCCATTCTGCTTCATATTCTTAAGGATTTTTTTTTAAATTCGTGTTCCAGTTGTGTAATCATATTGCTTCAGGCAAGAAATGTCAGTATGATGGAAACTGTTCATTCGCTCACAGTCCTGAGGAGCGAGAGATGTGGACCTATATGAAGGAGAACAGCAGTAAGTAGAAGAGTAAATCTAATATGTTGTATATTTAATTGTTCTGCTTTTCATTCTTATACTTCAATTACTTTATAATTTACTTTCTTTCATTATCTTTTGTAGTAAACCTTTCAGGTGCCCTTTTCTTTGCATTTAAATAAACCCAAACCAGGCATTCAAAAACAGTATTAAATAAAAATAGCTGTATTGTGTATTCATTGCTTGATGGGTTTTTTAACAGGAAATAGTTTGTGTTGTTTTTTTAGGTGTCTTAGAAGTATTGATCCTTGCAGCAATATAAGTTGGGTTTTGTACTCTCTATTGCCATGTGCACACAGATGGATTCATGGCATTACATACGGGGAAAACTTTGCAGAATAATCCCCCCAGTGTATTTACTGGGAATCACCATTCACTTTCTGTTGTTGACTTCATTGTCCTATCAGTGTTACTGGGGAGAAAGCACCAAAAATCAGAAGTAATAAGTCACGTAAATGATCAGATCATGGTCTGCAAGAAAGCAAACTAAATTTACCAAAAGCTGTAGCACACATGGGATTAGTTCTTTGAAATTCAGGCATTGATATGCAGCAGTACAGTTGCTATCTGTACTTTGGGTGCCCCTTCAGAAACCTGTAACCTCTTGCTGTCCCCTCGAGGGGCACAGGACCTCTTGGTAAGTAGCCAGAGATGCCTCTTCCATTTGGCTCTTAATCTCTAAACTGTGTAACTGTCTACATTTGTTTCCTTCCCTTTTTCTTTTTAGAATAGGTGGGGACTGAATTATGCTCACAAATTCAGTCGTTTATCTAGTGTTCTCAAACTCTTGCCTTAATTGCTAATTACTTATTTTAGCTTCTGCTCTCATTAGTTCAAGACTTGGAGCAGTTGTATGACATATGGCTAAAAACTCAAAAACCAGAAAAAGGAGATGATACAGCTGCTCAGGCAAACAAAGAAAATGGGAAGCAAATACACATGCCAACTGACTATGCTGAAGTTACAGTAAGTAATCATACGCATAATCCTAAATCCAAGCATGTGGACGTTTGTTGGGCTTCTTTTTTTTTTTTTTTCCAGTCAGTAACTTAGGTTGTTTCCCTTATTTTCTTGGTGCTTCCTTACGCCATAGATAGCCACACTAAATGTAACTGACACTGTACATCAGTTATTCTAAAGCCAATGGAGATAATAAACTTTAAGTGATTGTTTAAATAACTATATCTGTTTAGGTAAACAGTGTTCTGCAGGCCAACTTAAAGAAACCATTCAAAATGTATTAAGGGAAGTTCTGTCCTTACAGCATTGAATTCTCAATGTTCTGCTTTCAAATTCCTTGTAAAACAGGTGGATTTTCATTGTTGGATGTGTGGGAAGAACTGTAATAGTGAGAAGCAATGGCAGGGTCACATTTCTTCTGAAAAGCATAAGGAGAAGGTTTTCCACACTGAGGATGATCAGAACTGCTGGCAGTATCGCTTTCCAACCGGATATTTTAGCATTTGTGATAGGTATGTCTTTTTTAAGATGGCAAAAATGCTAAAAAATGACAGTTCATAGTTTAAATAATTAAGGCAGTAATTAGTTTTGACAAAGTTTCTAGTATTTCTTGATTTGCTTACATCTTTCAAAAATAAATTAAGTAATTAACCGTATTTTAACATGTTAGAACTCAGGGAGTGACAAGGTGCCTAATTTTGGGACCAAATTAATTGCCTGGGTGATGTTAATGAAAGGTTGCAAGTTCATTGCAGCTGTGTGAAGTGAATATTGTTGGTAATATTACAAGTTTACTTAGGCATCTCCGTATTAGTTAGAGCCCAAGAACAGTACCTAGCTGGACAGTGATACTGGAGCTTTAAGGCAGGTAGAAATGTTGTTAGCATCAAACCAAATTTGTTAAAATTGAGTATTTGTTACTAGAAATTTTTTATGAACATGTGGAAGAGAACTTCCAAGATCTGTTGGTTTTCCCCAGCACTGTTTGTATGTTTTGCTGCTCCCTTTTAGTTCTTAAGTGTAGCCTGTTTTACCTGACTTAATAGATTTTTTTGTAAATCTGTTGAAAATTCCTTCCACTGGTGGAATCTATTTGGAAGGCTGAAAACTTTGGAATCACCATTCTGGAGTTTAAGGTTCAGTTTTCTGGTACAGATACTTTTGTTACTCCATTTTCAGTTGGAGATTTTGAGTGTCTTGGAGATCTTGCGAAACTGCATAGCTGAAAAAGCAAGTTATTTTTCATTTGCAGTCTTTGCATGGAAACTTACATGTCCCTTTATTATTTTAGTCGCATTCTAAATGTATTTGTTCTGAACAGAACAGACCTTGGATATGCAGCATAAAGTGAATACATACTGGCATATTATGATGTTCTGAGTATTCTGATCTCAAATTTAGTTAACAAGGGTAATTAATTAGTTGGATTTTTTTTAAACAATAGTTGTTCCTTAGCTTAGTGAGTTAAATGATAAGGTATTCATTAACATGATGAACTTGAAGGTTTCAAGCATTAAGTGTCTCAGTCTAAGTAGGAACATGAAGAATAGAAAGAAAAGACCCATCTTTTGTCCTCTCTAAATATTTGACAGCTGGGAAAGAAAAATGCAACCAAATGCTGAAGAGTTAGTATCATCTTAGTTTTAAAAGTAAATACTCTTCCAATTTTTTTTTGGTCCTTTTTATGTAGTGTATTTGAAAAACATGACCTGAAGAAAATATAGACACAGTAGTGATCATGGTAATTCTATGAAAACACTGTTTAAAATCTGTCTTAACAGATATATGGCTGGTACTTGCACTGAAGGAAACAACTGTAAATTTGCCCATGGAAATGCTGAACTCCGTGAGTGGGAAGAACGAAGACAAGTTTTAAGAATGAAACTCAGCAAAGCAAGAAAAGACCACTTGATTGCTCCCAGTGATAATGACTTTGGAAAATATAGTTTTTTGTTTAAAGATTTAAACTAATACTGAAATGACACATACATGTTATCAGCTGGAAGCATAAACCAGAAAATTTGACAATAATCAAAAGCATGTGACAGAAAAGCTGCAGGTTTTCTGCTTTTATTGGCATACATTGTTCCTCCTGAACAGCAAAGTATGGTAGATTTAGGGGGATTGAGCAGACCTGTCTATGCTCTCATGGAACAGAGTGGTGATTAAAAAAATCTGAAGTATTATGTGCTTACTCACCTCCTGTTGGACAGAAAGTTAGGAAATAGAACGGGGGAAGAGTGGTTATAATATCTAGGAAGCCCCCTAGTCTCAGACCTTCAGTTGAAAAACTTTAAGGTATCAAGATATTGCAAAAGAGAGTGTTAGTGGGCTAAGAAAATGATGGATGAAAATTCTTCAGATCTTTTAATGGAGAGGATTTGTTTAAAACAAAGTTTGCTACTTATCTATATGTAGGTTGCTAAAAAGGATTTTCTTATTAAAGATTTTAAACAAAATAACCATTTAACTACATTATACGTTGAATGGGTATTTTTTCTCTATTTGTATGTTTCAATATAATTTACTGAAAAAGGATCTTGAGAGGAAAAAGTATTAATTTTTGAAAATGAAGTAGTTAAAATTCTGTTTCTTGGTCTTTGCTGTTTAAATGATGATTTTGAAAGATCACACTTGTATGTCAGTATTGTGTATTATTGTATGGACTAATGTTGCCTGTAATAAAGAGAACTTTACACAAAGCTGTTTTCTGCATGTAGCCTCTCAGGATTGAGATTTTGTAAAAACAATGATTTGTCAGTTAGCAAAAGCTTGAGCACCTGTAGCTAAACATTTACTGAGTTGGTATTTGTGTCGCTAGCAGCTCGTTTGCAGTTTTCGTATTGTCATTAGCTCATGGCATCACTAAAGTAACAGAAATGGCCAATAAGTTGTGATGTAGACAAGCAGTTTGGAGCTACTTGGTGCCAGGACACGTTTTCAGCCTTGGACATGGACACGAACCATTGCTTCAGCTGCACGGTGGATGGTGCTTCCTGTTGCCTTTCCTGCAGAGCATAGGAAATGGAAAATAATTTGTGGGCTGAGGTGACTCCTGACTGCTGAGCCTTTGGGCTTTCCCAGTCAGTGGAGCTTCTGTTGTGTTTTGGCTTCTCTGCAGATCCTGCTTTCAGCTTTCTTTGTGTTTGCCTATTTATTTTTATTTTTCCAACTAAGTTTCTTTCAGCCATTCACTCAAAATAACTAAACCTAGGTTTCTTCTTCCCTCTCTCTTCCCCACCCCCATCTCCCGCCCCGGTATTTTTCTCTGTTCCTGGCTGACCTTACATAATTAGAAGAACTTTAACAATGACCTCAGTAGTTCGAATGTAGTCATTGGGCATACATTGTGTGTGTAAAAAGTGTTGAACCAAAGTTAAACGATACCCATACACGATATGGATGCTGTGTCCCTTTCACTTCACAAAAGCACAACAAATTGAAACCACCACCTTATGTGTGCTTCAGCCATAGCTTGGGGATCTTACTAAGTGACTGCTCCTCCCAGGCTGGCCTGCAGTACATTGGAGTATGAAATTAGCTTGGTGCTTGAAATGCCACCTGCTGCAATGCTGATTTTTCACATTGTTTGTAATAGAGTGAGAGTGAGACAAGAGTATTATGGACACTGTTATTTGTGTGACAAAACCTGATTGTACTGTGTGCCTTTCTGAATTGTGTTCTCAATTTTATGCTTTCATTGTTTAATGTAAGTGCTCTGTAAATCATTGGAAGTAAGTCTAGACAAAACTAAACATGACATCCTTGTTCTGTACGGCCGGTGTGAAATCTTTCCTGGCTGCGGGGTGGGGCTGTTGGGGAATAGCTGCCGGAGGGGCTCAGGGATTATTCACCCGCTGATCCCGGCCACGGGACTGGTAATGGTGCCGAGGCTGAGCGCAGGAGGCGAGCACAGCAATCCCTGTCCCGTTTCCCCCGTGCCGCGGGCAGGCTGTGGGGCGCCGGGCCGGCTGTGCGCCTGCTCGGGCGGGCGGACGTGGCGGCGGCGGGTTGGCGGGCGTAGGGGCCGCCCCGCCGGG
>WEKY01062153.1:56995-80178 GCA_013390045.1 Picathartes gymnocephalus
CTGGCCCGCCGCTGTTCCCAGAGGCGGTGCTGCTCCGAGACCTGGGGCAGAGTCGCCGGCGGGGCCCGCCGGGGCGCGGTTCGCCCCGCGGCGGCCGGGCCGCGTCGGGCACGGACATCCCGGGCTGGGGGACGGATCCTCCTGGGCCCCACCACATGCGTGCGGTCCCCAAGGCAACCGCGACCGGTCGCGTTTCGGGGGGAGCCGTGTCCCCCTCAGCGGGGTGGCAGCGGGGCCGCAACCGCGGGACGGGGCGATAAGAACGTGGGTGGGGAGGGAGCGGAGTGTTTTTAGAGACATCTGTTCCACTGGGGGGGTCGTGCTGTGGCGGCAGATCCTCGGGGGCACACGTTCCTGAGGGCAATAGCGAGATACTCAGGGCAGTGTCTGGGGATGGACCAGGCTCCCGGGAAGTTCCACCTGAACATGAGGAAGAACTTCACTGTGAGTGACCGAGCGCTGGGACAGATTGTCCAGTGAGGCTGTGGAGTCTCCCTCACTGGACATATTCCAGAACCGTCTGGACACAGTCCTGTGCCATGTGCTGTGGAGTGACCCTGCCTGAGCAGGGAGGTGGGACCAAAGGAGCTACTGTGGTCCCTTCCAACCTGACCCATTCTGTGGCCCTGTGACAGGCACGTTGTTGAGATAGAGCAGCTTTTGCTCATCTCCAGAGGTAACTGGGACCTCGCGCTGCCGCAGAAGGGCCGAGGGGGCTCTGGGCTGCAGCCCTGCCCTCAGCGCTCTCAGCGTCGGCCGGGGCCAAACGATTCTCTCCTGGCTCTTGTGTTGATGTCGTCACCGCCCTTTGCCTGCACCTGCTTCGGACAGAAAGAGGTTTCGTGGTTTCTCTGCCAATCTGGTGGTGCTTCTCCTGGGAGCTGGAACTTCCTTCTTTGCAAAGGACTCTCCAGTTCCTGTTTGCCAAGAGCTGGTGTACGTGGAACCGGGAGATGTTTGTACTGGAGGGGCGGGGAGCGGCGGCAATGAACGGCGGGCACAGGCTGCTCGGTTCAGGAGCCTAAACCAGGGTCTGAGTCTTCTGGACGGGTTTTAGGTTCAAGATGACTGTTAAATGCTCCTGTTCATACTATATTAAGAACATCTACTGCACTTTGGGTTTAATTTCGAGATTAGGAGAAGGCTACAAGGTACTGATTATGTCCCTGTTCTGTAGCATCTGACAAATTTCTGTTCCATGAAACACTTGATTCACAGGTAATGCTTCTGAAAAATGCTAGGGCCTTCTTTGCTTACCTGTCCACAAATGGTGTATTATTTGAATCAGAATGAATTTTAAGTCTGTGAATGAGTGCCTCTGAGTAGCTGTGCCTCTATTCCAGGAGACTGTATTTCACAGTGACCAATGTCGATGAAATTGTAAAGCTCTTGCCATATTTCAGAACGTATGGTGAAGGATTTCTGAACATAATCACCTCCCTGGTGTTACATTACTAAAAAAGAAAATAATTTTTTTTATACTTAAAATTATGCTTCCTGCTCTCTTCTATTTTAAACCTGCATATCTCTCATTTTACTACTAGGTGTGTTTGAAAACTCACAGATGGAATGTGGTTCTCACCATCCTGTACTCTGGAAGTTTGATTAAAGCGGTTCAGCTTTTCAGATTGTAGTTAAATAGACAAACTAATATCAGATAGGTATTCCCTGTTTGGTTGCTGTCAGAAATGTAGAAAATTCAGGTGTAAAAAATTCCTCATGCAATTTGGAGGATGGTTAATTGCACATGTTAACTATAAATACAGGACATAGTTTCTCACTACATGTCAGTATGATTTACTAGCAAGACACAGCACCAGGGCATAGGTACTACCACTGCTCTTACAATATATAACTTTTGAGATCAATGGATAAAAAGTACGGAAAGGGAAAATTCCTTTACTACAAGGCAGTCCATTAGTGGGATTTGAAGTATTGTGGGTTTATAGTGATTCAAGGAATAGCCAAATGAGACCTGACCTAGCATGGGTTGTTATGGAAAGCCTGTGGTCTAAAACCTGAATTATTTCTGGCACCATGCAAATGTCATTGAGACAACCCCACTCTCAGAACTGTGCCATCAAAGGGGCTGGTCCTATAGGCACTTGAATGTGCTTCCTTTTATTACCAGAGTGTTCTCGTGGAAAGTTTAAGTTTTTGTAGGCTCTGGCAGCAGGTAAATAACACAATCAGTGTTTTAATAAACAGTTTGTGATCATTATGTTTGCGTAATCGTTTCTTATGTAATCAGTTTATATATGTGTATATGTGTGTAAATTTTAGGGGTTTTCTTACGGAAATTAGTCAAGGTATTCTATTACATGTTTGGTATTGCAGAAGAAGACACTACTTAGCAAATCTCCTTAAGCAGCTGTTACCTATTTGTTTATTATGTTTTGGTTTTTAATAATTACTGGAGTTTTTTTCATATTTGAAGGTAGCCATGTTGTTTCTGACTCACTCATGTCATGGGACTTCTGCTGATGTGTTCTACCCATTCTTGCAATTTGGAGCCAATTCATTATCTAATTTTTAAGTCTTACGCTGTAGTGCTTGAACCAATCATCTCTTTTGGTTTAATTCAGTAGAGGAAGCAGAGGTTTTAAACATATTGAGGTTGTCTGTTTTCATTGAACTAGTTAAAGAGGAGAAATTCTAGCTGCTGTCTCTGAAGAAGTGTTGTGCAGCAGCTGATCAGCCTATGTGTGCCAGAGCTCGCACTGGAGCTGTGTCCTGTCCAGCTGGCAGAGAGAAATCATGGGAAGAAGCTGGTAGTTTGGATAAGCATGGGGTGCAGGAATGGCAGGGAACCAGAGGTGTTGCTTGTGAGGTGACTGAAGAACTTAAGGGTTGGGAAGGAGGTGCTGAGTTGGTGGTTGGGGGAGAAGGGATGGAACACAGGTAGAGGTCCATAGAAGAAAGTAGATTTTTGATAGTCCGTGTAAAAACAGAATGTTGGGAGTGGAGGAATTAACGAATTATGAACAGGAAAAACTGTTTAATATTTTCAAAATTCTGATTTTGAAGATTTTATTTTGAAGCAGTTTTCTCTTATATACAAATTAAGAATTTCTATAACTTGTAGACTATATACTGGGGGCAATTCTAAAATGTTAAAGCTTAAGCGAGTAACCTGGAAATGAGAGAAGAGCTACAATACAGTTTTTTTCTGTATTATAAAGACAAAGGCACGTCTTAAAAACTAGATAGATTGTAAACTTTGAAAGTGTGGCAGAGTTTTTAGGAGATTGCTTAATATATGACTTTGACAGTGTTCAGGGCTCAGTAATTCCATCACTGTTACTAAAATTTTAACCTGAAAAGGGTCAAATATCAGATAAGATTTTTGTATTAACTTTTTATTGCAACACAAAGTAAAGAAATGCACAGTCTTTCCTAAAACTTCCAGTCCCATTATGAAGTATGGCAAAATTGAGCACTACAGTGTTCAGTTTTCAGTCTGATGTACTCTAGTGTAAATATAGCTAGTGGAAAATTTTAAAAGAAAGAGAATATAAAAAGAGAGAATGATCATTCACCTGCATTTAAGGCAATTTATACCATAGCAACTTCTGAACACCTTGGAAGTTCCAAATTCTGGATTGTATGATTGCTGATTGGATAGAAAGGGTTTCTTGAGTATATGGTTTATGTTCTTTGTATTACCTACTGGGCAATATAATTCCTCTGAAAAAACTTAATCTGTCATAATCTCTTTAAATTTAGACTGTTTGTTGATACTGTCCTTACACTGATGTGCCGTGAGCTGTTTGCAGTCCCTGCTCTGATCAGGAAAATAAACTAGCACACATTTACAGATCTTTTCCTAATACAGTATAAAAGAACGGAAGTACAGAGTACTGTAAAACAAAGCATAAGGCAGGGTAATAGGCTCTCTTTATATAAACAACACATCACAAAACTTTATGACCAGTATCTCTTTTCTTATCAGGGTGCTGTTACCTAAAGTACAAGTGTTAAAAGAGAATGAGACCAGGGAAGAAATCAAAAGAAATCACTCTTCCTGGTAATTTTATGCTCTACAGCAACCAACCATGAGAGTGTGAGCTAACGTACCCATAAACAGTGCATGGTATCAGAGTGTGACTGTCTAAAGCTTGTGAAGGGTGATCTTTAGATTTTTATAGTATTTCATGCAACTAACTCAGATAACATAAATTGTAGTCATTTTGCATCAATTTCTAAAGTTTTGTCTTTGCATGACTTCTGCTAAGAATAAAATCTACAGCTTTGGGCACACTTTTTTAACTACTGCTGTACAGTCTTAATAACCACTCCTGATTTTCTTCCTGCAGCCGAGCAAAAGATGTAACAATGCCAGCAAAGCTTCCAGTGAATTTTTTCTCCACAAGATCTCCAGTCATTGATCTTTTTCGGGGGCAGTTAGACTATGCAGATCAGCTCCGTCAGGACTCAGAAATTGTGCTGTATTTCTTCTATGCACCATGGTGCGGGCAATCCATTGCAGCAAGAGAAGAAATAGAACACGTGGCCAGCAGATTGTCAGACCAGGTAACTCCAGAGAAGATACCAATCTTAAACATGACCTGATAGCTTTTCAGTGTCCAAGTTGGTGCTGATTTCTGTCTTCTCATGGAACTTGAATGCTCACATTTTAGGGTTAACTTATCAGCCACCTTAATTTTAATTTAGCATACAGAGTGATAGAATAAATGGAGATAGCCTGTGATTCCTGCTCAGTTGTCTGTTATTTCTGCTTCTGAATGGGGAAGTCTACAAGATTCTTGTTGTAAAGTGTTTTCAGATTTATTTACCTGCCTTCAGACAGAAATTCCATGGAATTTACTTCCAGTTCTGGGATTCTTAGAGACACTGGTAATCATACAAAGATTGTAGCCATAGCACTGCTTGCAAGCAGTTGGGTGCCTGTGAACACTTCACAGATACAGCTGTCCTAAACCTCCACTTGTTGAACTCCACTCTGCAGAAAAAGTAATTAATATGGCTTATGACTAAATTAATAAATTTGAAGGATTTAGAGCCTTAAGGATAAAACCTAGAAAGAATAGTGACCGAAAGGATTGCTTTTGCAAAATAGACAAAAAGAATAAAAAAAAAAATCTGTCTGTGACAGATATGGAATACTGATTTGAAAATATCATGTGAAATGGATTGGAAAAACTACAAGTACTTCATGGATAAAGTAGGTCACAGTAATGTACTTTGTTAGCTGTGAATTTTTACCTTCTTTGCAGGTGCTGTTTGTGGCTGTAAATTGCTGGTGGAACCAGGGGAAATGCAGGAAGCAGAAGCATTTCTTTTATTTTCCTGTGATACACTTGTACCATCGGAGGTAAGATTTCATATGTACAGTCAGGTTTTTTATTGTTGTTTTGGGAAACAGAGTGATCATATAAAGTGCTGCATTTTGAAAATGTCACATTTCTGGCTTCTGTAAACAGTTTTTGGGTAGATTCTAGGTGAGCTCATCCTGTATGCTACTCAAGTGCCAGGTAGGGCTGTAAATGTCCGTTAAATGACATGCTGGGCAATTCTTCATCCTTATGGAAATTTTGGTTTGCCTGTGCATCTCCTGGAAGTTCTGTCTCCAGTGAAAAGAATTCGGAGTTACATATTAATTTCAGATGTCTGCTTGCTCTGTAGATGGATTATAACAACTGGTCCTAATTTATGACAGCATTAAAGAACGTACCTAAGGGTTGTTGACGTTAATGGAATTTAAGTGTGCATTTAAATTGCTACCTATTGAAGACCTTGTTCTAATTTTGAACTTTGCACTCACTTTTTTATTCTCCAGAAGCTATCATTGTATAAAATTTTACATAACCTTTTATTTTTTAGTATTTGTATGTATTACCCGTTTTTTCTCTCTATGTGGAGCAGAAGGTAAGGAAATGCAGTTTCTAACACTACATAAAACCATTTATCCCTTGTATTTTACTTCTTATTTTGCTGGTTTTGGACTGCAGCTCTCTTTCATTACAGGGGATGATTTTGGTTTTTGGGGGAAATTTATACATTGAGGAGGAACAGTCCTGGTCTTTCTTAGCTGAACTTGTAATAGACACAAGAGACACTGGCATAATTCAAACTGTAATAAAAGAACCCTACGATCTCACTTGGATGTACATTGACTTAAACTTACTTGATCGTGAAATTACAACACAGTAGATGGAGGCACTTGGTATCATCAGTAATCTTAGAGTTGTAACAAGATAAGTGTCAATCCCTATTGATACTTCATAAAATCCTGAAGGCCAATGCAGCCCTCATGCCTGAGATACTAAACCTCTCATGTGGTGCCCTGGGCATGTGACGTGTTTAGCAGTGAGTGTTGCTGTGAAGTCAGAGGTTTGTAATAAACCAGTGTAGGATGCGGAATGATCTAGTGGGCTCTAGGAGACCATTTTGAAGCACCTCAGTATAGGTATCTCAATGCAAGTTGGGTATTTTCCAGTGTGTCTGTATGTACAAGCTGTATTAAAAATGCATCACATTAAATTCTTCAGTGGAAATTGACTAATTCTTTAAGCTCTTTGTGTTTGATTTTGTTTGGGACAATGATGCTTTGTCCAATCCAATGATAATTAGGAGGAGAACCCCTGGAATTCGCAGCTGCAAGCCCCAGCCCGCCTTACGTTTTATCACTGCCTAGTGTGGTGTGAGCTGTTTTATCAGATTGCTGAAGGGGAAGCTGGAGCTTTGCTGAGTCTGTTCATCAGCAGTGTGACTAAATTTGTGCCCGCTTTACTGATTGCTGCTCATAAAAGCCTATGTAAAAAATTGCACCTTTTCAGATTGATACTGTTTGAGACACTGAAAAAACAAGGCAAAATAGTAACATTTTTCAGATCTGTATTTTTAAGTCAAGTGTGTTTACTTTAAAGTGGAAAGAAACATATATGGTCATGTAATTTATACCTGAGTCTTACCAAGTTCTTTAATGGGACTCAGAAGTGCTCTCCATCCCTCTGTGCTCACCAACCCTCTGCCCCTTCCACAGATATTCTGGCGCTTCCCTCTGGTAACACAACTCCCTCAACAGTTACAGAAGTCACTGGTAAAACACAGAGAGCAATTCCCTAGAGGCTGAGCATGCTGTCTATGTAACTCCTATCTGCCACTCCCAAGAGGGACTCTCTATTGTTCGTTTAAGTCTTAATGTTCTATTATTTTTTTTGGTACTAGTTTTGGACCAATTGAATACAAAGGCCCTATGAGTGCTGTTTATATTGAAAAGTTTGTTCGCCGGGTGATGACACCACTACTCTACATCTCGTCTCGATCAAAATTACTAGATTTCCTCTCAAATTATGAGGTACTTGTCTCTCTTCTCTAGCTTTACCACTGCGGTTCAGAAAGAGTTTGACTTGTTTAAGGATTAAACTTGATCTTCTCCAAAGTATTAGTTTATTTTCGGGATCCTGAAATCAGTGCCCTGTAAATTTGTTAAAATCATAAGAATATGAAATGACAAATTCATAATGTTGGTTCCCTGTGTACTTACTACTACAATTTAATGATGCTCTTAATTTACATTACTTTAGTATGTAGAGATAATAATCCGAGTTGTTACCTCACCAAACCGTTACATACAAACAAGAAAGAAGGGAGAAATCTTCTCACAAAAATCTTGCAGTTGGGACAGCATTTGTAAATATATAATCATTACTTTAATTTTTGAAGGAATAGTAAGCTTTTTTAGTAGAATAGGTCTGTTAAGTGAAACCAGTTGAAGTAAGTGCTCCTAATCACTTTGTATGTGGTAACTTGATGATTATAATCCACTGTTACATGGTGTTTTATTCATCTTGGTCTGTTGTGTTCAGGGGTGCCAAGACTGGTAGCAATACTGGTGGAATAATAACTTCCAGTTAGACAAAATGTGCTTCCAACACAGCCATTTAAAATCCCTTTATAACTGTTCATTCTTGTAGTGCACAGTGCAGAAATACCATAATCTTCCGAAAGCCCAGGCTATTAGAGTGGTGTGGAAAACCTGATTAACAAATCAGTGCTGTGGCAGTGGGCACAACATGGGAGGGACCCTCCAGTGTCTGGGACTGGAGCAGATCCTGTGTGAGTGGTGCACGTGTCAGTGCCTGGTTCTGCTGCAGGGTGGAGCATGACCTGTGCTGTTCAGTGGCAGCTGCCACAGTGTAGGGGACATACACTGGGAGTTCCTCTGGGTAGGTGCTGTGCATGCCAGGAACTACTACTGGATTTGGTTTTAAGTGAGATCTCTGAGTCAGTAGTGAGTTGTGGCCTGTCTCTGGTGCTGATACTTTCTGTGATCACAGGCAATTCTCTTGTCCTTCCATTGCTTCAGTTTTGCTGTTCTAAAATTCTAAAACATTCCTTTGCCTCTTACAGAGATTTGAAGAAAGCCATGCTTGGTTTTTGGTTTGTGTTATGTTATTTCTTGGTAGACTGCAGAAGGTAACTAATGAGCATATTGTCATTAAGCTTAAATTTGCTTTACAGTAAGAGGTGAACTTCCACTGGAAAAAGACTAAGATGACTAAGACAGATTTAGGGGGGAAAAAAAATATTTTTAAATACTGCTTAGCAGTTGAACAATTATTTCTGTTTCTGCATTCAGACTTTACCCCTTCCTGTGCTTGAAATTCTGTGGTTCCAAGTGCTGAGTTGCTGTTTATGTTCAGCATTTGCTGGTTCTTTTTTTTTTCTGAAATGGCCCAAGAACAGAGGCTGTTTGGCCCATGTTGCCCCACAGTCATTCACGCCTGAGGTTCTGTCCCAGACCATGGCTCCAGGTGCTCAGTGTCTTTCTTGCCTCTGTAAAGATAAGCAAGAGGGGAAGGAGGGGATACAAAAGTAACCGATACAGATAATATAAAAGAAACAGAATTGTTTATGAAGATGGATGCAGAGAAAAACATATACACAAAGGAAAAGTTAGTTTTAAACTAGAAATAAACAGGTTGTTTCATCACTTCAAACAGTCAGAAGTGTGAAGGTTTTACAATGTTTTCCATGTATGTTGAGAAATCGATACCTTTTGTAGGAGAAAATACAATCCAGGGATTAGTCCTGTATTTAAGAAGTGAGAAAGTTCTGGGAAAAGAGTAGATAATGGGAAATTGAGAAACGTGTGATGCCAACTAATTGCTATTTTGAGACCTTTGGCTAGTGTCTTCCTTTGACTTTTGATCTTCTCAATATAAAAAATACTAATTTTCAGCATAAGGGAAAGGACAGAAAACTGTGAAGGATTGCTGTTGGGCACTTTGGCCACTGCTGGTGAATCATGTTTTTGTGATTTCAGTGAAAAGCTAATTAATTTCAAGCTCAAAATAATTTGAAATATTTGTCATCATCAGGATCTAATTTTCAGTCCTGTGTTCTGATAGCGAATGGGTTCTACAAACCAGAAGAAATACTGATAAACAGAATCCAGTTAAATGTAAGAACAGATGGTGTTTGTTACTTCATCTTTTGTTCGTTCCTCGACCTAATCACGACTATCGTGACATGCCGTGTTGCTCTCACTAGAGGGCGCTCAATCCCCGTGAAAAAAAAATCTGGTTGAAGACTCGAAAATTGAGATCCCGTGTTCTCTGGTACTGTTTAAGGTTGGTTTCTTTGGGGTTGTGGAATGATACTAGTGCAAAACTAGAAATGGATAAGAATTAATATTTGAGAGCAAGGGAAATGTGCCATTTGGAAAGCAGTTAAATCTTGGAATGTTAAGGAAGATCTAAGTTAAATGAGGAGAAAGATGTGCAGTTCATGCCGTAAGTCAAGGCACCTGTGAGTACCTGTAATCAGATGTCTTTTGTTTTCTTAACTGCAGAGATGTATCAGTTTCATTTTACTCCAAACTGGTATCTCTCATTCCTCATCTGACTGACCTAGCTGCTAGAAATGGCCTTGGCCTCTTGAGGCACAGAGGAAGAAACAGGAAGTCACTGTAGTTAGACAGAAGTTTCACTTATTTATGAAAATTAAATGTGCCCAGGGAACTCATCATTTTCTTGCTTCAGTAGAGGAAGGAAAGGAGTTGGTCTCTCTGGGAGGTGGCTGGTGTGTCTCTTAACATGATGTCAGCTTTCTGCTTTGTTCTCTTTGAGTAGGAATGCTTCCTGAGCATCAGCCAGCTGGGTAGGATCTGGCACAGACAGAGATTCAGCTGGCTCTTGTGTGGTGCCTATGTTAAATGATGGTGTGAAAATTTGCTTTCAGCTCTGGGTACACAATGATTTTAACATCACCAGAAAATGATGCTAAATGTAAATTTAATCTAGTATCAGTCAACAGTTTCTTTGCATTTCTACAGTACAGATTTAGTGTTATGTAATACTGGCTTTTCTGTTCCCCAGAGAAGACATGTTCCTTTCCTCTTGCTGTTTTCTTTCCCATGTTCACAGATGAAATGAGGCAGGAATTGCCTGCCTGCACAAGTCTGAGAGTCTGAAAAAATCATCTCCCTTACCTCAATGCAATAGAGCCAAAACATTTTTTAAAAATTTCAAATTGTGCTAGAAGTAACTGGAGTATTCAGAGCATTTCTCTATTTGTAAACTAACCAGTAGCTGTGGGACTTTTCCTATCTTCTGTACCCATTATTTCACATTTTTTGGCCTTTGAATTTCAGAGCTTTTTCACTGCAGTCATTTAATGCTGTCTTTCTACAATTCTTCAGGTCCACTGTAGTTTCAGTGACTCCCACCAACCGTAGCAAATTTTGTTCCTCACCCTTTTCTCCCTTTTCTAAAGTGCTTGTAGAAATATTGAACTGTTTGAGTGTCAGCACACATGCTGACTGTCTGTCTTTGGCTGCTGAAAAACATTAATTTCTAACTGTAGTTTTTTGTCTTTCCTACTAATCTGGGAAAGGGCCTTCCATGTTATTCCTTATCACCCTAGTTTCTTCCAGAGTGGTTGGTAACTTCTTCTAGACTTTAGGGAATTAACAGCATGCTGTATGGAGTCATCTACATTCTTGCTTATTCCTTCCAAGAACTGTGATGGGTTTGAAGCATGGTTCAATAATAAAACTGCTGGCTTTTCTCCAATAGAAATTACTCATCTGAAAATCTCTGTTAATTCTTAAAGTTTCCATGAACTGGCTGTTTGGTAATTGTTGAGATGCTTGATGTTACTTGATTTAATTGCATCCCACATCACTTTCCATTCCTGTGGTAGAGATCAAGCAAGAAATACGCTTCACTACGATTAATGACTCTGTATTTCCATATGGAGTTTCATTAGGAGATAGCATTAAGAAGTCTTCACTAACGACATCCTCAGGTTTGCTCCAAAGCCCTTCCTGCAGACACTTGGTTTGAGACAGGGACTGAAAATGATTTCATGGAAAGAAAAGCTCCAGCAAGCTCCACTGTAGCAATGCCCATGCTCCTAATGCTTCTAAGCACCCCTGTGTCACATGTCAGTGTTTATTCCTCCGACTTGAGCCAGCAGCAGGTTCAGCTGATTTACTCCTCACTGCCTGCATGAGGATGGGTACCCAGAGCTGCACACAGGTGGTTGCCTGGGAGCAGCTGCTCATCAGTAACAGATTGAATGTAGATGTCCTCCTAAACTGTTTACAGCTGTTAATGAGTTTTGGAGGGTCTTACATGAAAGGAGGTGGGAGTTGTTGCTGTCATGCTCTTCTTGGCCTTTTTGTATTCTAAACCAAGAACCTCTTGTTTACATTCAGATACCTCTTCTGTGAGACTTGAACCTCACTTGTACAGAGCAAGAATTGTTAGTTTGCAATACCTGGAAGCCTCCAGTCTTGTTAAAAACGTCATTCTTACAGACAGAAAATCTTTCATGGTGTTTGAGAAGAAATACAGAATTTTAGTCCCTTTCCTCATATGTATAATTGCAGGCTGTAACAGAGTGAAAACTTTAACTGGTCTGGGGTGATCATTAAAAGGATATTAATTAACCAGATTACTGATTAGGCATAGAGCATTAGTAAATATTAGTATATATAGCAATGTAGTATACATTAGTGCATAATAGCATATATTCTCCCATAACAACTTTTTTTTTAATTGAAAAAACACTTTCCAGAAGTTATCTTTGGGAAACATTATTCACAAACTGGAAGTCTTAAGCTGCTGTTAGTGCACAGCAGAACTGGCAGTCTGAATCAGAATGGTACCTTTTAAATAACATTATAAATACTTCTACATCTGATTTCTGGCTTCTTGCCAAATTTTACTGTCACTTTTGACTCTCCTTTCATTCACTGTTTGGTATCCTAAATTCACTTGGTATAGGATTAGTATTCAAAAATGGTCCTAGGAAAGGGGAAGCTAAAATTTTGATCATCTTACCTGTCTCCTTATTTTGTTCAGTTGAATGCTTTAAAAGTTTTTTAGAAGAGATTCTTTTTACTGTCTTAGAGTTAAGAGAAAAAGATGAACATTAATTACTAACCTGTATGTTGTTTAAGAAAGAACACTGAGTGCTATTATTTTGCTCTGTTTTTTTCACTACTGTTTTATTTCTATTTTTATTTTCTTCTTGCTAATTATTATTGCAGAAATTTCACTAATTGCTTGTAATTAATTTTTATTATTGATAATTTTCTTGGGATGCCTCATGAAGAATCCTTATGAACAAGGGGTTTATGCTTAGCATTCATCCATGAAAGAGAATTCCTGCCTAAAAAGAGAAGTCATCAGCTGGAATGGGCAATGTTGTCATTGGTGAACATCTTCAGATTGCTAATTAGTACTGAATTAGGTCAGTGTGTTACGTTGATATGAATAACTGAATTCATATTAACAATAACAGGTAAAACGTATATTCATGTTTTAAAAAGAAATTAAAAATTGTATATGTAGAACTCAAAAAAAACCCAACCAGCCTCTGAAATACCAAATGAAAATCCTTATATGAGGATGTATTTGCCACACAAATGGGTGCCAGGTGAGTCTGGAATCTTCTGTTCCACAGCAGTCCCTGGAGTGCTCTTGCTTTGTGTGTCAAATGCCTTCTGTATGCACTGGTGGAACTGAGGAAAAAAATAACACCAAATAACCAAATGCCATGATTTACTCTGTCCTGAAAGTTTATTAAGCCTTTTTGAATGATGCATCAAAAACATAATTAATAGTAATTTTTAATGGATTATATTTTGAAATATTTAAAATCAAAGCTTAACTGAAATATTGGAACAAGAAAAGTCTAGACTGTGTACCTCTGTGTTCCAAGTCAGCTTCTCCCAGGTTCTGTCCTGAATTTAATAGGAAGTCCTGGAAAAATCAGTAGGCCTGTTCTGGGATGAGTCGTAAATTTGGAATTGTCTATGTGGCAGTTTGAAGAGCTTTATAGATATGCAGATGGGATATGGAGTTCTCAAGGTTTTTGTGCAGTTGGTCTCTCACTGACTCTTGCAGGATATACTGAAAGGATTTACAGTGCCTGTGGCGTAAAGATGGGATGATCACTTGTCTTAGCAGTTCAGGTATTCACACACAAAATGTGTGAATTAATATGTAAATATTAATTATGTGCAACATAAACAACTCAAATGTTACTGCTTAAGCCCTTTATATTCTGAAAAATTATATTTGATATTCCAGTCTAAAAAAATCTTTATGATGCTTATGGTGCTTATCTTGGTGCTGGAACTGGTTCAAAATGTAGTTGCAAAGCAAATACTAAGTGGTTTTGGTGAACTTCAGCATGGGAAACACACCATTAGAAACATAGCATCCATAAAGCCCCTCTCTCATACATAAGCTTTTGAATGACAGCTTCATTCTTCGAATGAGAACTGATTTCAATTCAGCCTTTTAATAATAAAATTTTTATTGCAGGATAAAGTGAGTGCTCTTCAGTAAACATTGTTGTCTTTTATAATCTGTTGTTTTTTTACTGTAGTCCCATATATTTATACTTGAAAATAGCTTAATTAACTCTAATTCTTATTATTCCAGCCTGGAGTTGTGGGATTTTTTGAGTTCAATGCTTCACCTCAACCACCTGGTTATTTAACATTCTTCACATCAGCATTACATTCATTAAAGAAAGGTAAAAGCTCCATTTTCATAATTTAAGGTGTCTGTGAATGAGTTATGTCTAAGTGCTTCAGTAGTTTTTGGCAACATTTTGTAATTTAGGAATTAATCCCTTCTGATTATTTCTTGGTGTTAATCTGTGAGACTGTCTCAGTACAGTTGAGGACTGCTTACATAAAAAGCTTACAATGTGATCAGCCTGGATAGACCAGGACAGAGTTCCCTCCAACCCCCACATGTGTAGCTGCAGCCCATCCAGGATGATAATCAGACTAGCACTTGTTTACAGTGAATCCAGGAGTCTTTGTCCTGTGCAGCATGGGCAGTCTCAGAGGTACTGGCATGGATTGGACTGTGTCAGCTCTTGGTAACTGAATTCAGTGATGCTGCCCTGGGTGGAGTTACAGAGCTGCTGCAAGGTAGCCTGAGAAGGCCTTTCTCCCCATCTTGGTTTGCACTGATATTCTAAAATACAAAACCTCTTGTTTGTGTTCAAACATGCAAACTTTATGATGATTAGTACCTCCTTTTTTGGTCATGAATTTGGGATAGACCTTTCATAAAGTTAACAATTAACATGTTTTATGACTATTCCTTCCTGTCAGCAAATGAAGGAGATTCATACTTATTTTTTCTTATTCATACTTACTCATTCTTACTTTTTACTATGCCACTGATGTGATAAAGAGCCTGTCCTATATTTTGTTCTGTGATTTTCACATTTATATGTTGGATTAGTTCTTTGCAACATAAAGATAAGCAGTCTATCTTTATGTGTACATATTTATAAATGTGGGATNCTTAAACAGTGTTCATGCCTTTCCCTTACATGTATCATCTTGGCTTTTGAGATGCCATAAACCACAGCAAGGTGCATCTATGATACCAGATTTAGTATTTCCTAAGCAAATGGAGAATTTGGAAATTGAGGTTAAATAGGCAGAACTCTACCTGGAGTGCAGAAGGGGAACACACTTGTCCTTCTTGTCATCTTTCTTCTGCCTTAATCTCCAGTATTGGCAGTCACTCTCCACAGATTCCTGTGCCTTTCCACAGCCCTGTTGTGTGTTCTGGTTTGAGGGTGGTGTTCAGGAGGGTTCAGTGTGTGTAATTGTATTCAAAGATTGCCAATCTGCCCTTTCAGATTACCTTGGGACGATCCGCTTTGGAGTGGTCACAGATAAACGTGTGGCAGCGGAGATCTCCCTGGTGCATTCTGGCAGTGTGTATTTGCACAGACATGCTAACACATCCCTTGTGAGTATTGCTCTGTGCTGTAGGGACTCTGATTTGGTACAGGGATGCTCAGGGGATCAGAATTAGAAAACTACTTGAATGAGGATATGGACAAAGATTTTGTGGAGGAATAACAGGAACAGTGAAAACTTCCATTGGTTTAAAGGTATAACATGGTACTGATTAGAAAAGTCACACAAATTAAATTATTTGAATTTATAGTAACTCTTAATCCATGTGACCTGTTTTTTGAAAAGCTAAGGCTGGAAATACTAACTTTCAGATTTACTATAGAGATGCTACCTATCCACACTGCACCATGAGTGGAAACTCTGTGAAGATAGGTACTGTGATGTGTATTTTATTTAATTGAGACTAGGGAAAACTAGGGAATTGTAGGTGAAGTAACATAAAATACATAAAAATTACTTTTTTATGCAAATTATTTAAGATAAGCTTGCCTTGATATATTAAAATTGATCCTAGAAGCTGTGAGGACTTTTTATTATACCTTTATTTTCTCTGCATTCAGGAATGAGAAATAGCAGTTCTAAATGTAGTCTTGATGTTTGGGTCTTAAAAGGCTAATTTAAAATGAGTTAATATGGTGACTGAATAGTGGAAAAAAATGTTTTATTATTCCATAGAGCTCTTTCACTAACAAAGAAAATTTGTACTATTGAGAAAAGTCAAGATTATCAAGGTATGGTAAAAGAAAGAGGAGCTTCCCTGGTAGAATCCTTTTTGCTTGTGGATGTTACTGTAACCTAATGAATATTTGGAAAGCTTTTCCAAAAGGAATGGGTGTATGAAATGCTGAAGTTTGCTGACACTCATTGCATTTAGAAAGAGAGTCACTACAGTAACAAAGCATGCCATACTGAAGAACTGCATTTGTTACTAAATCAAGTGAGGACAAAACTGTTTTTTTCCCCCCTTCAAGATATATCCAAAAGACATAATGAACTTTACTGCTGAGAACATTTGCAAGTGGGCTCTGGAAAATCGAGAGATGCTCATACGTTGGCTGAGACCACATGGTGGAAAAAGCCTTCTTCTAAATAATGAGCTGAAGAAAGGACCAGCACTTCTCATATTTATACCTTACAATCCCCTAGCAGAAATTCATCCTCTTTTAGATGAAGTAAGTGAAATAATTTTCTTTTACTTCAAAAATACTAAAACTTGAGAGCTGTAGTCAGGGGTCTGAGCTTAATTGTGACAGATACCTCATTCTATCTCACTGTTCCAATTTACCTGGTTTTGTTTAAAACCATTTCTCAAGCCATATTATCACAACTCCCTTACACTGGTTTGCATGCCGCACAATGCGCCTTTGTCTCAATCATCAGCTGTTTAGAACAAGCATCTAATTCTGCCTTGACTGCCTCCTTTTTGTGGTGGGTGCTATGTAAGAGATGCAGATCTTTGCCAGCTGGAACTGAAGACTTGTGTGTTTTGCCCACCCCATTCTGTTTCTCCTCTCTTGTCTTTCCAGAGGTGCTTGTGCAAGGAAGAATGGATCTTTTGTAAAACCAGACAGTGTTATTTGAAATACAGACCAGTCAAACTACTCAGAGCCAATCTGATCCTTAGTCACCTTCCAATTTTCTCTTCCTCTGAGCTGCCTAGGACAGGAGTTTGAGGAGCTGTGCAGAAATGAGATAGGGAAACTAACTTGGCTGAAAACTAGTTTTTTGTCCCTGGGCTATTTTTCAGCTGGAACCCATTGTCCCATTTAGTATAACACAAAGCTGCACATCCCAGTGGTGATCACATAGCTCTAAGCACAGGGGGAAACAGACAAGCATCTGTGAAAGACCAAAAGCAGGGCTGAGGTTTGGTGTCAGTGCTGACTTACTTACATGGCATCTGTGTCCTGGATGTGTAGTTTCCAGGAGGAGGCCTAATTAATATTGCAGTGTCTGAAATAATAAGGAAAAAATGAAAGTAATTTATGATACAATATTTAGCCAAACTAAATAGACACAATAAAAGCTAAACTAGACTGCTACAAAATAGGGTTGGGGAAATCTATGCCTGGAAAAGAACTGCCATTACTCTTGTAGTAACCTATCTTCTGTTTGGCAGGCCAGTGGTGCTTGTCACAGATGAAACATTATAGTAACAGGTATCAGTTATTTAGATCAAATCAGTGCAGCATAAAGTGGATGTTCCATTTCAAATTTCATTCTACTAAACAACAGTGTTTATCAAAATGTGATATGAGGTAAAAAATATTCCAGTTGTCCTTGAATAGCTTTACTTCAACAGAGAGATATTACGCAACTTGTTTACCCTGGGAAGAGCTTTTCACTGCAGCCAGCCTGTGGGTTTCATCAAGCAATGAAACCACTTGACTGTAAGGCTCTCGAGTTGAATGTTGAAAGATCTTACAGCAAAATGTTTTTTCTGATCACAGTTCACTGAAATGAGATTTCTTACTGGAAATCTGTTTTTCTGTTCATAATGTCTTCTCATGTTTCTCTAGGTAGTCAAAATCTCCAGGCTAGTGTGAGGGGCCAATTTTTTTTCGAGTATTCAGTTAAGCCTTTTCAGGATGAAAACTTACAGTAACTAATTCTAAAAGACTGTAAAAAAGTGTTTCTATAGACCACATGTTAATACTGATGGTGAAACAACAACCCTCCTGGCAGTCTGTGTATGTTCTGTATTTTGTTTAGTGTGTTAATAAGGATGATTGGAAACTTCCTCTTTTATTTTTCTTTCTTGCATGTTCTGTTATGTGTCTCCCAGAAAGGAAATTCCTTTTACGGTCCATACACTTGCCTTTTTCTCTGCTTGTTTACCCTTGGTTATGAAAAGGAAAATAGTGATGTAGCATAGGAATGTGTGCATGGGGGGACAGGTTGGGCTTTTTTTTCCCTGTTTTCTTTCCTCTCCCAGTAAGTTACAATATGCAGAGTACACTTGGCGTATTACAACTATATGCCTGCCCATGGTTGGGAGAATACAAACATTGCTTCAGCACTCGTAGTGTTTGTTACAAAATCTGTGCACCACCTATGGCAGAAGAAATCTCTATTCCCTTTTCATATGGGAATGCTTTAATTTATTTTCTCCTTCTATTGGAAAATTAGGGAAATTCAGGAACCTCTACTGACTAATGCTAATGTAGTGGGATTTAACCATGAAATGTAGTGCTACTGCACTGTAGTAAATCTGATGCATAGAGGACCTTGCAATCAGTGGACTGAATAATATTTTAAAGTGACTTTGTTGTTCTGTATATTCCATGTTTATATGCTGATACAAATGAAAATTTAACTTTGTTGTCAAGGTCGAGCCCCCTGTAATTTTTTGAAAGAACAGAGATTAGTCACCTTTGTGTTTCGGACATTCCATCTCTAATTGCATATAATGTTGTTAAACCTGCAACAGATAACTCCATTTGGGTGAACTATGTACAGTTGATCTTGATTTTTTTCTCCCTCTTTTGTTCCCCCATCATAGATTACCAAAGTGGCCTTGGAATACCACAAGTGTAATAAAAGCCAGGCAGCTGAGCCAGATCTTCAGCACATAGGAGACTCTGTTTCACCAGCTTTTGATTCCTTTGTAAGAGATGCACATCTGAAGTTCTCCGAAACATTTCCCATAGCCCAGTACCCATGCTGTAACACAGTGGTGCTTCCGCAGTGGCATTCCATCTCCAGAACTCACAATGTCTGTGAGCTCTGTGTTAACCAGACTCTTGGTGTCAAACCAAATAAAGTCCATGTGCCACACTGTAACTTTTTAGAGATAGAAGCAGCTTTGGACTCTTTCTACCTCCAGGAACATACGTTTTTTCAAGTAATATCAAATACCATAGAATGCAGCAATTTCTTAAGTTTCTATAGTCCCTTTAGCTATTACACTGCATGTTGCAGGACAGTAAACAGGCATTTTTTAAGTTTCATTAGTTCTGAGAAGACCATCTTTCAGACCCCCAAAGTAGCATTTTCTTCCCATGGGAAGAAAGATAACACTCAATTTTCTATTCCTCACATTGAGGATAGGAATTGTTTTATTCCTGACCTTAATATTAGTAGCATGAACATTACTGGTCTGAGCTGCAGGACCAACAAAACCTTGAATCTCTATCTGCTGGATTCGAATCTTTTTTGGATATATGCTGAGAGACTAGGAGCATCAAGATCTACTCATCTTAAGGAATTTGCTGCCATTGTTGACCTGAAAGAGGAAGTGCACTATGTCCTGGACCAGAATCAGGCACTTGTTGGACCTACCCTGGGTACAGTATCCACTATACAAACACTTGAATTCAGAAAACTGTGTTTCCAAGCAGGAATGGAAAACTTAATGCCATTTTGAAAAGTGAGGCTAGTTTGTGAAGCTAACATTGTGAATTGTAATTTATTCTCTTCTATTTAGTAGTTAACCAAACAGTTATGAATGATTCTGTTGGCTAGAACAGAATCATGTTCTAGGTGACATAGGAACTAAATTCCTTATACCATAAGTAATTTGCTTTATAAGACGTGAACCTTAAAATGTGTGATTCTTGACTGCCTGATGCATTGGTGGAATTGGTGAAATCAAAATTAACTTGTGTGTGGGAAAAAAATTTATATTCATCTAAAATATCTGATATTACAGAAGACATTTGTATATTAATGGCGGTGTTGATGTTTGCTCAGCTGTTATGTGTACTAAAATATCACAGAATTTTTGGGAGATACTGACCACTTAGCAGCAGAGACTTCCCCATCCTCTTGTCCTCAGAAATCAACTTAAATTGCTTTAAATCTATTTTTAAGAGTGTGTCTGTTTTCAGGATAACAAGGTAGAGCTCTGAAGTGGTTGTGGCCAAATCTGCCACTTATTATTTCCTGGCTGAATTGGAGGAGGAAACAAACAAGAAAACAAATCAAAAAAGAAAAAAACTCTGACAAAACAACCCAAGGATTGCAGTTCTGATTTATTTGCAAGTTCTTGAATAAGACAAAATATTCCTAACCATGTGCATTTTCTTGTCATGCTGATGTGCAAAACTGAGTCTACCTTCAGAAAATACTGGGTTCCTTAATGTTAGCTATTGTAAGTAAACAAGGAAGAATATTCAGGTATTAAAAAAAAATTGCTCAAGAACATATATCAGTATAATAGAAATATAATTCTTACAGCACCAATTACATTTCCTTTTTGCCATAAATCTAAGTACAAAAGTATGCACAACATAGAATAAATAGCCATGTTCTTATTAAGGATCCCTGTATCCTGTCTCTATCCTAACCCCCAGGAAAAGACTCTGGAAAAACAAACAAAAACCTCAGTGACCATAAAAGGATACTTAGGAAATCTAAACATCAGAATGAGGACATATAAATTTCCTTCCCCTTTGTGCTCCCAGTACTTTCTGTCTCAAACATTTTTTAGGTCACAGGATTTCCTGAGCATGATGAAGGTTTCTTGCAGAGTAAGACTCGGTACATTCTGTTTCATCATTTGAACTTCCAGAAAACTTCTGCTTATACCTTTTTTGTCAAGGATCTCTGGTTTATGCTTGGATTTTGTGCTTTTTATTCTAATTTTGTTTTACTTCCTTAAGATCTTTTAATATTTCATAATAGCAAAACAGATTGGTGCTTAATACCCTTGTCAGATCTCAGTCTTTCCAGGTAGTTTCTAGAAATTCAGTAATATGTCTTTTAATTAACCCCTTCTCTTCAGTTAGTACTTAATCATGCATAGATATTCCAAATTTGGAGATCTAAAAAGAGAAAAAGCCTCTTTTGTCCTGGTGTGAGAATTTAATGAAATGCTGAATAGTAAATAAAGAACTAAATATACTGCTGTTTACATTTTAGAGATAAACTTGATGATCTGGTATTTTGTATGTCTGTACAAAAGTGCCAGTTTTACTTGAGCCTAGTTTTTATGCTGGAAATACAAGCACAAAGGTGTTTCTATTTGATCAAACAAAATTTTTATTGTTTTTCATATTTTACCTTTTTTTTGATTATTAAATACTCTTATTTTTTAATGCACAGAATAATACTTCTCTATCCAAGTTGAAAAGAAGGATATTGCTGGTACCTTGCAGCAATTTAGAGAACGTGGCATGGGCGTAGCAGATATTTAAAGGTTAAAAGAAAAGAATTGCAGAGAAAGTAATTTAAAATGGAAGAAAAACTGCAAATAAATGTGGAACTAAGTGGAGCCTTTCAAGATAATGTAGAAGTTAAAAAATGGAGAGGTTATTATTTATGACTTAGCAAGTGAGTGGTTAGGAGAATAGAATATTATTATTATAGCACATTGACACAAGATTAAAGTCTGGCGTGGCAAGTGACAAGACTGTAATGAGCAAAATAAAAACAGTGAAGCTTTATCCTGTGTTCACATCAGTTGTGATCAGTGTGTATATCAAGAGTTGATACCAAACTGTCAGAAATTAATTACATGAAACCAAGTTTCAGTTTGTATTTTCTCTGTAAGTTCTTCTGAATTCTAAAGCAAAAACTGCCAAAATCACTTCTGCAAAGCTGAAATAACTTTGTTGTGTATCAATTTCATTTCAGAGAACTTCATTAAAAATTTCAGTGTTCTCTACAGTCCCTTGAAAAGGCATCTGGTTGATGACCCTTCAGTCCATTTCCATGAAGAGCACGTGGTCACTGAAGTGACTACAAACACCTTTCATGAGACCGTGTTCCTGAGTGCCAAGGTAACACTTTGTTACATCAACAGTTTTCTTGCAGATAATGGCGCAGATTTTAATGAGGCTGTGTTTAATATTGGTATGCTTTTCTTACTTGTAACATAAAATACGGGGTTTTGTAAGAATTCAAAAGCTTTCCAATTGCATGCCATGAAAATAGATGTCATCCTGAGTACAGTTAAATTACCTTGATTTATTAAAATACGTGGTAGTAAGGATTAATATGCATTGTTGCTCAAGTCTGCAGTGAATGTCTGGCTTCCAGCAGCCCCAGCCCCTGCTTTGCTAGTTTGGAGGTAGAAGGCTTCTAGAAGTCTGGACATCATTTTTTCCCCCCGTATATGAAATGTACAGTCAGTGTTAGATATATAGGAATTTAAGATTGGAAAAGAATCTTGCAAAGTGTAGTAAAGTTTGGTGCATTTTCACCTAAAGGGAATGATCCTAAACTAAATAATCTTTTAATTTTGACTTTATATATATATAGAGAGGATTCTCCAAGAACTTCTGTGTGTTAACTCAGTAGTCAGAGAGCAGCAGTGAAAAACTTATAATAAAGTTCATTAATATTAGGAAAAAATTAGCTTTCACGTTCCAAGTTTCTGTGCTAGATGTTGTGAAAACTAGATCTCCTTTCTGCAGATTACCTCCAGTAGATAATCAAACTCTTCTCCATTTCATTTTCCAGAATGTCTTGCTGCTCTATTATGCACAGTGGTGTGGATTCTGTGCTTCTCTTAATCACATCTTTATTCAACTTGCTCGGCTTTTGCCTCCTGATAGTTTCACTGTGGCAAGGTAAAAAGTTTCTAATTTCATCTTTCCAGAATAATGTAAGATCATTGAGTTCATCAGCCTAGAAAATGAGTACTTTTTTTTCTCTTTACAGCCATGCAATATAGATGTGAATGTCATCTGCCTAACTTCTCTTTGAATGCATTATTTTGTTTTCCTTTGTATAAATTTGGTGGTTTTCAATCTTACTGCAATAGTTATCCACTTTCATTAAAATTAATTTTAAACTGAGCAACTAACCTTGAAACTTCCTAATTTCAGGAAGTGAATCAAGAACTTTGTGATGATTTGTAGCAAATAGTAGTATGCTATTTGTATATGTATCTCCGTTGGCAACACCATTTTCATCACAAATCTCAAAAGGGCAACCTACATCCTACTGTAAAGAAAATGAACTATCCCAGTCAAAACCAGTTTACAGAAATACATTTATATCTATATATGCATGTGTATAA